>JARHVA010001916.1:1967500-2567500 GCA_037957365.1 Torreya grandis | reverse complement strand
AAATGAGCCCTTATCCCCCTTTAATGTTTCTATTGATATTGGTAATATAATGCTAACTCTTAAATATGATGGGACTAAAGACCTTACATCTTTCTTTAAAGAATTTGGTAATATTTATAAAGAATGGATTTAAATTAAGACCTTCACCACTACCAAAATTTTAGTTAAAGGATTAATAGGTGACATATTAGAATGTTATAACCAACTCCCCCAACATTATATATGGAAATGTGAGGATTTAGTCAATCCTTTAGTTAAGGAATTTCAACACAGTGATCTTCCTAAAAAATGTTTTAGCCAATTAATTAATTCTAAATAATCCCCTTATGAATCAGATCTTGATTTTATCAAATGTTAGAAATATTTGGATCGTAAAGCTGATCACAACATGATTGATGATAACTTATTCAAACTCTTCATAATTGCCTTAACCCCTTCTCTTCAATGCAAGGTTTGAATGTTTGCTCCCTAAACTCTAAATGATGTTATCGATTAATTTAAGCAATAAGAATTTCTAATGAAATAGTTCTAACCCAACACTATAACCATCAAGGGATCTTTCCAAAACTCTACTAATGCAATTATTGGCAATCCTCCTCAAACAAAACTAGGAGTATCCAAAATGGATAATCCTCAAGCTTTCCATGAACCCCTAACTATTCAACAAATGAAACAAATTTTATCACCTTATAAACCAATTTCTTATGCTATTAATCCACCTACATGGTATGATCCTAATAAATTTTATTGGTTTTATGATAATGTCAGTCATTCCCATGAAAAATGTTTTGGGCTTACCAAATTTTTCATTTCTTTTGTGTTAGGATATACATTCAATCATGATGCTATGATCAAAATATGTCATCATGATTATGTTAATGACCCTCAAAATAAATAATATTTCAATCCTTCTTCCTCTGACAACCCAAAAACATTTTCTACCTCCAACCCACAATATTCAAACAAGGATATTTTTTCAATCGATGTTGACTATGATCAATACTATACCAATTCTCAATATGTGAATTCAGATAAAGTCAATTAATAATGTAAACATGCCCACAAATATCCCATCACAAAACCAAATACACCATCACTCAAAGAACAACTTATCAAAGACACCACTACCACTAATATACCCTTTGAAACCAATGAGGAAACACTTCCACAATCAAAATCTCCAACTACCTCTCTTCCTACCAAAAATATTTTACCTTCCAAGATTCATGCTAGTTCTTCATCTTTAAAATCTCATTGTAATTTCTTAGAGGAACTTAAATCTATGCCTTGTAAAATACCTCTTATGGAGTTAAGTCATACCTCTCCATATCATTAAAAATTCTTAATGCAACAATTACAATAAATTGAAGAACTACGTTCCATTGAAGTAGAATAACCTCTTTAAGAGCCTTAACCGACAGAAGTTCATACTATTAAAATTATTTGTCCTTGTTTCAAACCTTCCATTGAATTCCTTAAATAAAATATGATCAATGATGAAATTTTATTTTGATCCAATGACCCATCTCTCTTCATTAAAATTTCCATTAATACCACCCTTAATCAAAAAGTCTTAGTATATGAAGCATCAAAAAATAATGTTACAACCCTTTGGATAATTTAAAAAATTGGGTATAACAAAGATCATCTCAATAAAACTCATCTCACATGTCATTAATTTGATAATACCAATAAAAAACCACTTGGTTGTATTTGGCTCCCTCAAATTATTGGACCTAAAACCATATGTACTAAGATCATGGTTCTTGACTTACCCTTATCTTATAATATACTCCTAGGTTGCCCATAGACACACTACATGAGGTTTAGTGCCTCCTCTGATAGCCAATGTATCAAGTTTATTCATAATGGAAAATGTTATAAACATGAGGCCAATCCTATCCATGGATTATTCAGCTTCCCAACCCCAAATCTCAATATCAAATTATAACCATTACATAAATTAATAGTGCACCTCTACCTAAATTCATTAATATGAATCTATATTTACAGGTCACTCTTATTGATTCTAATGATTATGAACTAAATGACTTGAAAAACACTTGTAATAGTACTAAGCTACCTCCTTAAATTTTGGAGTGTCTTCCTCCTTCCTTGTTACCTCATGATTGTTCCATCCCTCTCATCGATGAGATCACTGACCTCCCTCCTCCATGTAATACACATGAAGCATTTAACATATAATACAACTTCACATTTAATGACTATGGAGTGGGAAAATTATTTTAAGACCCTTTAACCATGTCACCCCATAAATTTAATGATCTAGGTGTATCTCCTTCTGGTGATCCTCTGAAGACACAAGTGTGTACTATCTCTCACACCTATGATGATAAATACATCATGGCACAAGATCATTCATGATATTTGGATGTTCAATATTATCATCAAACCTTAGACAAAATACATGGTTTTAATTGTGATGTTTATACCATTTCCATGGATAGTGAGTTAGAACTTGAAGTTCATGTACCTTGAATTAATTCTCCACTTTTTCGATACCCCTTAGGTTGTTGAAGAAATTTTACCTCTCACAAATTCAAAACTTTTAGAACCTTATATACCTTCCATATCACCAATCACTCTACCAACTTCCCTCCCTATCAATGATTCTATAGATACACCTATTATCAAACCAATTGAATCCAATCCACCTTCATCAACAATTCTACCTACACTTGAAATTACCTTTGATGCTAAGACAATATATGTCTGCTAGATACATTATGAATATGATCACCATGGTAATATAATCATTGATCTTGAAGTATATGTGGAGTAATATGGTTCCTTACCCACACTCCCTAGTGATGAATCCATACTTGAGTTACTCTATGCTAGAGAACCTCAACTTCCATGACAACATCATAAACTTAGAAATTTAAAAATAAAATCTCATATTTTTAATAACTTCATTGCTAGCATAGATCCCAAAATAAATCCCATTTCTTCTCTTGTCAATGCTCCATATCATTTTTAAGATGTAAATGATATTGTATATATCTAAATTTGCTCGCTTCATTCATCATCACTAACATTACTATTAGTCGACACTAATTTCACTCATATCATTTATATCTTCTAATTTTGTCTTATTATCACCCCTTCTAGTTATTTATCTAACATCCCCCATCATTATTATTCAATCACTAACCTTATATTATCCCCACCAACCTATTAATTCATCTAAATCCCCATTATTTACTAACTAATTCCACTTGTCTAATATTTATAAATTTAAAATTCTCATAACCCACCTACTTACCTAATCCTAGGTTTTCCTACAAGCCTACCCCCTATATTATATAGAACCCCCTAATCACATGACTAATACATCACTAATCATGATTAGATTTCTAAAGATAAACTAGAGGCTTCTATCTCTAGAACCTTCCCTCCTCTAGAATCATCCAATGAACTTTTAATTCCTTGGATAATCCTTCACCATTGATCTCCTACACCCAAATTTGAATAATGGCCATTGATATTCCCTCCTTATTTCTATTTAAACACCATCACCCCTCCATGGCAAAACTAACTAGGAAATGTGTAATAAATCCATGTCCAACCAATGAGAAAATCAACCATAAATCCATGATATCATCCAAATCATTGATCAAGTCTTCAAGCCAATATCACGATGTAATTTTTAGTCTTTGGTAAGGAAATCCATAATCATTTAGTCTTTTATTTTGTTTGAATATTGATTTGTAAAAATTAGCTTTTAGGATTTAATGCTGGTATGAATGTTTCATGTATCTTTTCATTTTAATCCTAATTAGCTCTAGATCTTAATAGTAAATTGATGTTTTGAGTGATTTTGATATAATTTGCATATCCAAATCCCCTTTTTCTCAAAATTTACATATTATAACTATGCTCATTGAATAAACTATAATAATAGAATATGGCACACCCTCATGTCTTCAACCCATAATAGTCTCTAAATAACTCATGTTGATTGAGCATGATAAATTTAGCCTATTATTCAATAAATATTATGAAACTTTCACTTGGTCATATGAGGACATGTTAGGTATCGACCCTAGTATCATTATGCACAACATCATCACATACCTAGATGCCAAACATGTCCAAAACAAATAACATAAATTTCCACCCTTTACCATAAAGAAATTATCAAACTATTAGATACAAAATTTAATAAACCTATTGATTATTCTTAATGGGTGTCAAACATTGTTCTTATTCACAAAAAATTCACCATGGCCATCCATATATGCATCAAGTTATGTAATCTTAACCTTATCTATCCCAAAGACAATTTTCTATTACCTTCAATAGATGCCATCATAGATTCCACTATTGGATATGAAATTTTGTCACTCATGGATGGTTTTTTAGGCTATAATTAAATTCACATAGCCCCTAAAGACCAACATAAAACAACATTCACTATGAAATGGGACACCTATTACTATGTTAAAATGCATTTTGGCCTTAAAAATGCTAGAACTACCTATCAACATGTCATGACTCACATCTTTCATGATCTTATACACAAAATTGTGGAAACCTATGTGGATGAACTCATTGACAAATAAAAAAGTTGCAAAACACATCTCACTGATCTACCTATCATTTTGATTGATTAGTTAATTATAAAAATTAAATTTAACCCATACAAGTGTGTCTTTGGCATTACATTTGGTAAGCTATTAGTTTTTTAGTCTCTCTTCATAGTATTGATGTTGATCTCACTAAAATAAACACTATAATAAACATGCCCATTCCTCATTATATTCTTTACAATCTCACTTACCTTGGAAATATTGTGGCAATACAATGATTCATCCTATAAATGGCTTACCATATATACTCTATCAATTCCCTTCTTAAAAAAGATAATGCTCTAGAATCTAATAATCCTTATCAAAAACATTCAAAAACATGAAATAATATTTGTTCCATCCTCCTACCCTTCATCCACCTTGCAATGATTGTCCTTTGATTTTGTACACCTCTTTTACTCCCATATCAGTTGGGGAAATGTTTGCCCAACAAGATGATACTAGAAGAGAACACATTTTTTTTATATTATTCGAGGCCTCATTGATTATAAGAAACATTATACTAAAGTAAAATGAGATTATCTTGCTATCTAATTCATAGCAGAAAAGATTTGTCACTATATGTTTTATCAAACTACTTATGTCATTGTCCATTCTGATCCACTTCATCATTTATTCTCTAAAGCATTTTTACCTAGACATATAATTGGCAAATGGATGTTTCTTTTGATGAAATTTGACCTTTGAATCATAATAAAAAAATATATCCAAGGGTAAGTCATTGCCAACTAACTTGCAATGGCATATATACCTACTAAAAATCCCCTTCAAGATAATCTCCTTAAATATAACATTCTTTATATTTAAGGTCTTAACCAAGTTATCTCCCTTAAATATTCTTTCCATAATTTCCCTATTGATTTAGATGAAAATAATCAAGAAGATACCAATATCATTTTTGATATTAGTAAATCCAAAGTAGTTATTGAAGAGCTCCATGAAGTCACCATTTATTTATATAAAGACACCTAGACCCTCCACTTTGATGGTGCCAAATGCCTCCAAGGAGCTAGGGTAGGTTGTATTCTAACTCACTCTCATGGTAAGACCATCCCTCTAGCATTCAGACTAACCTTTGATGCCACTAATAACATGGCAAAATCTGAAGCTCTAATCTTAGGTATGAAAGTGGCACTTGAGTTAAATATCCCATATCTACAAGTTTTGGGTGACTCCTAACTTATCTATCACTAGGTTAATGGTAATTTCCAATGTAAAAGTGAATCTTATTGCTTATCATCAAATGACAACAACACTCACCAAATATTTTGCCTCCTTTACCATTGAGCCAATTCTAAGAAATCAAAACTCTGTCATTGATTCCCTTGAATTTTTAACATCTATGTTTCATCCTCATCAAGTACTTAATTATTCCCACTTTCTTATTCAAATAATAAATTCATCATTTGTTATCCAACTACAAGATTCACCCATCTATCACATTGAGACTATCACTATTTGACAAATCCCATGGTATAAAGACATCATCCAATTCCTTATACATCAAACCTATCCTCCAATCATGGATTTTTGGGAAAATACTAGAATACATAAAAAAGCTTTTAAATATGTCTTTCGATACAACACCCTTTATCATAATACAGAAGGTACCCTACTCCATTGTGTAAAGTAAGAAGAGGTCACTCCAATCCTTCAACAAGTACATGGGGGAATTTATAGTGGTCACTATAGTGAACATGTTATAACACACAAATTATTATGTATGGGATACTTTTGGCCTACTTTAAAAAAAAATTCTATCGATTTTGTCAAAAAGTGTAGTCCTTGCCAACTTCATAAAGATTTAATCCATTCACCACCAATTGAGCTCTAAATTGTGGAGTCTCCTTATCCATTTTTAATGTGGGGATTATATCTCATCGACAAATTATCTTAGTCATAATATGGTCATGTTTTTATCATTACTTTTATTGAATATTTTACTAAATGGGTAGAAGTCATGCCTTGTGTCAATGTCATGGTAACCACTATTTTTAAATTTATCCTTAACCAAATCATTTACCACTTTGGATTTCCCCATACTATAATTTTTGATAATGGAATAAATTTAAAAAATAAATACATGAAATATTTATGTGCTAAATTTAAAATATCCCACAAATTTTCCACACCTTACCATCCACAATGCAATGTCCAAGTTGAGGCCACCAATAAACTTATCAATAAAATTATATATAAAACCATCTATTACACCTACATTGATTTGCATCTTCACTTATATTCCACACTTTGGGCCTATCATACTAGCATATGTATTGCCACCGAAGCAACACCATTCTCATTGGTCTATGGTTCTAAGTTTGTCTAAACATTAAAATTTGAACTTCCCTCCTTATGTATATATCTTCATAGTATCATTCTTCATGAATAATTACATGAAGCTCACCTGCATGCCCTCAATCTTCTTGATGAATTTCATCTCTCCACTCTTCAACATAGCCACTAATACAAGGCTCACATCACCAAACAACATAATAAAAAGGTTAAAGTCCAAACTTTCAATGTTGGTGATCCATTATTTAAGTTAGACTATACTCATGATAAATAAGGCAAATATGACCAAAAATGGTGGGGCCCTTATTTATTAAAATGCATTCTTGGTCTGAGCACCTAAACCCTAAAAATTAATGAAGGCCATGTTTTTAAAGAACCCACTAATGTGCATTTTTTGAATATATACTTTGCTTAAATATTTCCCTTCTTATCATATTTATATCTACTATCCTACTAACACTTATTTTAATATTTATACATGGATCTCACCTTCTATACTTATTTCAATATTTATACATGGATATCACCTTCTACAGTAGTCTCTTTTTATAAACCTTAGTTCCTTCCCTTAGTCCTTTGGTTTCTTTCTTTCATGAGTTGGATTATAATACTGTGGATAGGACCCACTTTTCCTCATGAATTCCTTTTACTTTCACACATTGATTTTTTATATCAAGTTTATTATTTTCCAATATTTTTTACACCCACTTGGGCTTTTATTTTGTGAGTTAAAGTGTAATACCATAGATAGGACTAGGCTATCCTCACAAATACCATTTTTCACATACTTTGTTTACCCACTTGGGTTTCCCTTTTGTGATTTACAGTATAAGACCATGGATAGGATTAGGCCCTCTTCACAAATACCATTTTTACCTTTTTTTCACCCACTTGGGTTTTTATTTTATGATTTTTAGTGTAATACCATGGATAGGACCAAGTTATCCTCATAAAATCACTATATTTATTTCACACACCTTTACTAAACCAAGTTTTCCTTTTCTGGAATGTTAATAAATGGTTAAAAGTTTATGATCCCATATTCTTAGCTTCATTTTTTATTTATTTTGTGGTTAAAAATTACATGAAAAACTATGTTATAATTTTTCCCTACACTTACAAACATTTATACGATATGGAATCATACTTACTTGTCAATGTATCCCTTTTCACTTTGTCACTTTTTTTGTGATTTGAAGTAATTCAAATTATTTCATGTTCATTCCTATTTATTTTATTTCCTTCCATTCTAATTTGGATTAAATAATATTGAATTCAAGATAACACTCTTAGATGCCATGTTTTCTAAGTTCTCTTTATTAGAAACCAAGTCCAAAGTTTTCAAATGATAGTCATTTTTAGCACCCATGTTTGGTTCTCCAAATCTGTATGGATGAGGAATAGCAAAATCCATAAAAATTTAAAATTGAAATCATTAAATACAAAAATAAATGATAATAAGGAAATATAAAAATAAAAAATTCAACATCATACCAAAACATATGATTTATAACAATATCCTGTCTCTAATCAAAGGTCAAACTCCATAGTTGTCTTCATGAGAGAGACAAGGTCCATTGGGGTGTAGTAGGCCAATAGAAAGGGATCAGAGAATTCAAAATAATCTAAAGTGATACCTAATTTCTCATGTAAGTACCCAATATTTGTAGTAGACCAATAACTCTATAAGGGGTCCTGAGGAATGGGGAACATTTTGTGGGAAGGTAGGTCAATTTTAATTTTCATGCATATATCCTTCATGAGATTATATTTATACTTCATTTGATAACCCAATATTTATGTGGTTAGGAGAATTTTTCCAAATTCTTTGCTGTCAAAGTCCTATTATTTTGACAAAACTAATTTTAGTGTCTTGACTTTGATAAAGAGATTTTCTACCTTGATTTTTTCTCCCTTTCCCCCACCACCCATTTTATTTCCCCCCTTGACAAGCAAGTTTGATTCTAAATCTATTTCCCCACTTCTATATTTCCTCTTCTTCACATCTTAAAACATGCTAGCATTACTTTATTTTAGTTTTATCTATCCTTAAAACAAAATAGTATGTTTGAGTGACTATGGCTTATATTATTTATACCATTGCTTTACATTTCTACAATTGCCTTGGTTTATTTGAAAAATATTCATTATCATTCCTTTTTCCAGACAACTACATCCATTTATATATTTTTTGTACTTAGTTTTGTAGACAATTATGTTTTTTTCTATTTTTTAGTACTTTTTATATTGTTGAATGAGTTTGGATTATTACTTATCACTCACCAATGGTGTTTTCCCTTTTATGTAATTTTTCCATTGATGATTGAGTAACGATTGTTACTTCTCACTAATCAATGTTGTTTTACCATTGCTTACCCATATTTGTTTAAGTAAGGATTGTTACTACTTTCACATCAATGTTTGGTTATTATTTTACTTATATCTTTAGTGTTGTATTTAACACACCCCACCCAATATTTTTTCTTTGAAAGGTGGGGACCCCTTTTGTATTTTAGAAATAATGAGTATCTTATATGGGTATCTATGGGTTTTAAGATTATGATGGATGTTATTGGTTATAACCTTGATGCTTTAGATGTTGAATCATGTTTAGGCATATTAATTTCCATTATGAAGCACTTGTTCAAACTAACTTATTAATGAAAATATGGGAAGAATGAATTTGCATGATATAAATTTAGATTACTCTATTTTAGAGTACTTGGTATTTGAAAACTTTCATTTCAGAAGTTTTCACTTCAAAAACATTCTAATCGGGAACTTTTCTTTGGAAATATTCTTTTAAAGAAATTTATTCATCAACAATTCCCAATTCGAAAGGATTTCATCAAAAGATTTGTCTCATCAAGTTTATTTCAAAAACATTGGTCTTCAGTAACTTTGATTTAGAAAGTATCCAGTCAATAGTTTTTCATTCAAAGGTTTTGTTTTGAAAGGCTTTGTGTCAAAGGCTTCATTTCAATGAATGTGTTTTAGAAGATTCTTTTTGGTAACTTTACTTTGAAGACAATTATTTGGAAAATTTTGTTTTGAAAAGATTATCTTTGGAATTTTTCCCTTCAAAAACTTTATTATCGAGAACTTTCCATGTGACTAATTTTATCCAAACCACAACCTTCCCAAAGAGTACTTAGTCATAGATGGTTTCATTTTAGAGACTTTTTATTGGAAGATTCCCTTCAACAACTTTGGTCTTTAAAAAGTTTTGTTCTAGCTAATTTAGGGTAAAATATTTTAGGACCAATCTCTTCAAAGAACATTTTGTTTTTTGAGTCTTTTGGCACGAAGGTAAATCTTGATTTCTCTTGAATGGAATACACAATGACACATGAAAAAATAGTAAAGGTTACACCATAGCACCCAGAATGATAAGGCATCCTATATGACATGTACACTAGGATAGGATAGTTAAATTCAAATTAAATAAATATGACAAGCTCATAAACATTGGTGATTAATGGTGCATGAACATCAATCAAAGTAGTTATGAGGAAAAAATAAACCTATTAACATCAATCCTATAGCCAATTTCACATCATTCCATCTTCGATCTCAATTAAACTTAAGCCTTAAGTGATACCAAAATCCATAATTACTATCATAGTGATTTGATGTCAGTGAAATTTAGCTCAGTGTTATATGCCATTATCAAAGCTTAGAGTATACCAATATCCATCAAACCACTATGAAATCATTGTCCAAGTCATATAAAGGATCCCAAACACCATCCAAGTTCTCTATTAAGGATTCCATAGAGTATTTGGATATAGTTTTTGATGTCCTTATATTGTTGGCAAAAGTATTGTCATTGATGTCAAAGGTAATGCCAAAGTGGTATTGTCATTGATGTCATGGAATGTTTAGTGTAATTAATGTCAAAGAAGGCTAAGCAAGGTAAGTGATGTTGATATATGGATGAGTTTGATCTTGAATTTGTGCAAGACAGTGTTGGTGCATGTGAGAAAGAAGTTGTGTACTTTATTGAAGGTATTCATCTAGACTTTATTCTAAGACCTAAGTAGCCTAATGAGGCATGTTGATCAGGTTTGGATGCATATGAGATGAGGTGAGAATTTTTTGAGTTTTGTCATATTTTTACTATAATGTTGATGTTTTTCTAGGTCAAGGAGAGAAGACAAAGTATGTGAACAGTGGTATGGTGGTCTTCTCATAGACCTTGTGTGGTGGCATAGGCTTGGTATCCTAGTATGTTTAATAGGTTGAGGCTAGGGATTAGAAGGTTATAATATATGGAGCATGGAATGAAGTTTTATGACATGTTTCTAAGGTGGTGAGAGAATTTGAATATGTTTCTAGGTGGTTTCTTGGTCAAGGTATGGTCTGCAGTTCTAGGCCTAGTATGCAAAGAGAGAGAGTGAGACCTAATGAGGGGTAAAAGTTATTTTCCCATTTATGTGATATCTTATTAAAGTTTTATAAGGTTTCATAGGGTGTTTAAATTATGTGTGCAAATTTTTAGGTTTTATCTTAAAGGAAAAAGTGTGAAAAAGTGTCCTAAGGCTTTTAGATGTGATAAAATGAAAATATGTAAACCCAAGAAGAAGTTTGTGATGATCATTGGCACATATAGAGTTTTCATGGTTACTTAATCCTTTTTTATTAGTTTTTTAATGGTCCTAAGAATATTATATTATCATTTTCATAGAAATCAAGCCGTCAAATTTATGAATGAATGTTAAGAAGGTAAGGAGGGTTTTGTACTTACTAACCCTCATATTGGAGCGATTGGAAAGATGTGAATGGTTTTGGTCTAGAATGGATTTCTTGATCAATATTAATTATTGGAAGTTATATATTACTCCTTTATAAATCTCTAGGTGGTATTGGTGTGTTAGGGTAGAGAGTAAAAGGTATATAAATATGCTTATTTCTAATGATTGTATTGTTATAGGCAAGGTTGATTGATTCAATGCATACAAGTTAGTGGAGCTTGAATTCCAAGAATTTTTATTGAGGCCCATGAATTTATTTTGGAAATATATAATCTCTATGTCAATCATATTATTTAATCAAAATGTCATATCACTATACTGTACATAGTGAAAACAATGATAAATAACTAGCAAGAGTGAAAAAGTGTTTAAGCAAGAGTTCTAGGTGAGTAGGGATGAATATAATGGTTTGGAATATTATTTAAATACATAAACCTCCTATTTAATTATTTTTTAAGTGTTTTTTATTCTATACACAATCTAAAAGGTGCTCACAAAGTGAATTTTATATGTAAGACAAGACAGTGAGAATGATCTATAAGAACAAAGCTTCCATTAAAGCATATGAATTTTGTGTTTGAGGATGATATAATAAGGTAATATGACCTCTTAAATTAATTATAATATATTTTAAGTGATTCATTAAGTGTGATAAGTCATGTTCAACATGACTATGTTTTGAGCCAGATTGACTGCTCCAGGTGTGATAGGCAAAGTGATGTGTTTGAGCCTTTATGAAAAGATGTGATGCATAAAATTAATATATTAATGTTTTTTAATACCTAATTTATCTATTACATAATTTTTTAATCTGGAGATATAGGTTTAAGTGTTGAGATGAAGAATCCAAAATGGCTTGGCAGACTGTGTTAAGATTATGAGATAGAGACATAAGAGATTAGTCTGTAAGACGAATGAATGATGATATAAAAAGAGAAATAAATATTTGAGGTTGATATATAAGGCCATATTACCTATAAATTTTAATTATATATCTTTTAATCAATCTTAAAATTTCTAAACATGAACATTTCCATGATTGTACCTTTGGAGGTTGTAGGTAGTTTGAGTGATCATGTTGCAAAGGTGTTTATGGATGATTAGAGATTAAGTGGTGATGTAAAATTTACATGGTAAGGTTATTTTGGTCATTAATTATATATTTATGTGATTATTTTAGGTGGTTGTTTCATAAAATCAATGGTATGCCTCAATTCTAGAAGATAGACTTTTCTGTGTATGAAGGCTTAAAAGGTGATTAGGCCTAATTGATAGGTTCAAGTGGTGAGTTGGAGTTCCAGATTGTGTAGACCTATATTTAAGTATTAATGGGTATATTTAAGATTATTTATACATTTTTTAAGCATTGGTAGAGTCTGAAGATGGTCCAAGAGGTCCAATTTGTAACGTATGCATGGATAGACCTAATTGCTTTAGGTCTCATTAAGGCCTAAATGAGTTTTGAGGCTAAAGAGTTATGACCAACATATGGACTGGGTTGTCTCATTCATGTAAATTTTGTGTGTACATATTCCAAGTGTAAAAAAATTCTGATAATTATCTTGGCCAACCAAGATAGGTTAGATGAAGAGTGTGATATAAAGGCAAGGCTTAATAGGTCTATTTGGACTATTATTTTTTAGAAGGGTGTGAGATTAAGTTAAAGAGATAACCTTTAAAAGATAAGGATTAGTTAATTTAGGACCATAATATGGTAAATAATATCATTCATTCATATCTAATCAAGTTGATGCAGGTGGACACACAGGTCATTAGACCTAATGAGCCTAAAGGAGGCATATTGAGTGAAGGAACTTAAGTGGCTTGTATGAGGTAGAGAGGTAGGTTTTTAGGTGTTAGAGAAAAAAATTCCATAATTATGTGTGTCAAACATCATATAAAATGTGGGTATTAGTTTTGAGGTTATTGAGTTAATTCTTGATCATCTAAGGGGTTGTAGCATCCTTGTTATTTGGTACTAGCTAAAGCTCAAGAGGGTGCTTGACTAAATTAAGGGGTGGGTGCTCCTTAATTAGTTGGTGATGGTATAAATTTAATATTTTAATTATATTATATTATTCCATGTGAATTTTTCAATGGGTTTTATGCCCCAAGAGGGTTTCTCACATAATCTCGTGTTATCTTGTGATATGCTTGTGTGATGGTTTGCTTATGCATTGATCTCTTATGTGAATGTATGTTTCATGGAATAATTATTTTAGAATTGAATGTAAATTGATGATATAATGATTCACCCCCCCCACCCTCTCATTATCTACTTCTAAAAATTGGTCTCATAGCCACACCTTTTGGAGGATATTCTATAGGAGATCCTAAGTAGCTTGAAGTGCGATAAAGATAATGTTCATCTTGTTTGCAGTGATATATGAGTTTGTGAAAATCATGGTTAAGGTCTGTATATAAGTATACATGATGGTGTTATCAATGTTGAATAATAATTATTATTCTAAAGCTAATTCCAAGATCAAACCTAAATTTATAGATAAAAGGACCTTAAAGACATGTTGAAAGATAATCCTATTTGTATTAGGTCTCCATGAGACCTAATGAGGGTATGAGAGCTAATGGATATTTCTAAATAAAAATGAATGGTTTATGGATACCTATGCATGGATAAGACTCATATAAAATGGGAACAAAGTATATAACAAGTTTTTTTATTATGATGTCTAAAAATGTGCATTTGTACAAGAAAAGCACCATGTAAGTTGATTGTGCTCAACGCTCTCTGAATGGAAAACTAGTGTGGCTTGTTGAGTTAAATGGTGACCTTTGGAAATAAAGAATATTTATCAAGGTGATTGAAAATATTATCAAGTTAATGTAACTCCTAAAGATGCTTTTTTCAAGGTTAGTTTGGTCTTTGATATAAAGAACATGCCTAATTCTTGAAAGATAGTGATATGAGGGTTTGGTGTCTACAAACCCTAATGTGAATAATATTGATGTTAATGTATCTATCATGATATATGGAAATATATGATAATTATGTTGATATTTTTAAATTTTGTCATTAGATGCATGTGTGAGCCCTAGTTAAGGTTCAAGATGATAACATTAGAATAGGGGTATGTAAGCTAGTGTTTGGTCTATAAGATCAATGTTTTTGAAGAAGTATGTTGACTATCTTATTTTTCCAAAGTATAAATATGTTTTAGAGAGTGAGGTGTCTTTTCCTTGTATTTATAATATCAAATATTATTATAAATGTCGTATTGTCATGTAGCATCATAAGAATATTTCAAAGTTGAAGAAGATTGCAGTAGTGCCTTTGAAATTTGCTTTGCAAGATGTCATATTTATTTGATGCCAAGATGACCTCATAAGGTATTAAAGGAAAATTTTGGCATTTTATGTTTGATTTGAAGTGGTTTAGTAGTCTAAATATGATAATACCTAAGTCATCATAAGTAGGATTCTAACTTTGTATGTGAAAAGTTGAAGATCGGTGTTAGTAGAGTTGTTTGTTGCTCTTTGGCATAAAGATGAGATGCTCAGTGAGAAGAAGCATGATCTTAGGATCATGTATTCATTTTTATCATGTTATTTATGCCATAAAGGTAAGTAAAAAATTCCTAAAAATGTTGCTTCAAAATTTGCCTCTAAGACTGTGCCTTGTAGATGTGATGTTTCAGAAAGGGAGAATGATCTAAGGATCATTGAATGCTTGTTGATGCTTTGAGGAGTTACTTTAACATGTTGTGAATTTTTTCAATCCTAATTAAGTTTTTATATTTTATCCAAGATATTAGAGGGATATTAATGTTTCAAAGATATAAATTGAAGTGTATTCAAAGGCCAAATATGATTGAATATTATTCAAAGAGATGGTTTGAGCCATGGTGAAACACAAAAGTATAAATAGTGATAGGCCCAATATATGCTAATGATGTGTTGATAAAACTTGAAATAAGAGCATGTTCAAAGAGGGAGAATTTCTACACCATGACTAAGAATTTATCTAATTTAATAGAGTTGAGCCTAAGGACCAAGGATCATGTGGTAAGGAATAATGCCTAAAAAGTTGTATGCAGACCCAATTATTGATATGTCATGTTTGAAGGTAAGAAAATGAGTTTTGTATCTATATATTTGTAATTTATAGATGAATCATGGAGTTAGGGAGAGATAACTTATATATTTTGAGAGGATATAATATCTATGCATGATGTGAGGGGGAGCATATGTGAGATGTTCTAGTCATGATGGAGATATGGAGAAGTCTACTATAGATGTGAACTCAAGAAGTTTATATGATGACTTGATCAAACCAATCATTTATTTTGATAATGTATTAAATATTCATGCATGGACAAAGAAGGATCTTTGTAAGTGGTTAGGTCCTAGGATCAGAGGACTATGTATATGAACCAAAGAGGAGTATATATCCACTTTGTCATTAATAGAAAAGGGGGAGAAGGATAAGAAGAGGTTGCCATCAATGACAAAAGGGGATATTGTTAGAAAAATTATTGTCATTGATGTCAAAGGTAATGACAAAGTGGTGATGTCATTGATGTCATGGTATCTTTAGTTTAATTAATGTCAAATAAGGCTAATTAAGGTAAGTGATGTTGATGTATGGATGAGTTTGAGATTAAAGTTGTGTAATGCAGTGTTGGTGTATGTGAGAAAAAAGTTGTGTACTTCATTAAAGGTCTTTATCTAGACCTTATTCTAAGACCCTAGGAAACTTAATGAGGCATGTTGATTAGGTTTAGAAGCATATGATCTAAGGTGATAAATTTTTTAGGTTTGTAATGTTTTTACTATCATGTTGATGTTATTTCACATCAAGGAGAGAAGACAAATTATGTGAACAATGGTCTGGTGGTCTTCTCATAGACCTTGTGTGGTGGCATAGGCTTGGTAGCCTAGTATGTTGAGTAGGTTGAGGCTAGGGAGTAGAATTTTGGAATATATGGAACATGGAATGAATTTTTATGACATGTTTCTGAGGTGGTGAGATCATTTGAAGAGGTTTCTAGGTAGTTTCTTGGTCAAGGTATGGTATGTAGTTCTAGGCCTAGTATGGAAATAGAGAGAGTGAGACCTAATGAGGTGTAAAAGTTAGATTCCTATTTTTGTGAGATCCTATGAAATTTTTACAAGGTGATAGATGGTGTTTAATTTATGTGTGCTAAGTTTTAGCTCTTAGCTTAAAGGACAAAGTGTGAAAAGTGTCCTAAGGTTTCTAGGTGTGCTAAAATGAATAAATGTGAACCTAAGAAGAAGTTTGTGATGTTCATTGGAACATGTATAGTTTTCATGGTAACATAATCCTTTTGTAGTATTTGGGGAAGGGTCTTAAGAAGACTTCAAAATAATTTTACATAGAAACCAAGCCCTCAACTTTATGAATGAATGTTAAGAAGGTAAGGAGGTTTTTATGATTACAAACCCTCACAGTGGAGTGATTGGAAAGATGTGAATGGTTTTGGAATATAATGAATTTATTGATAAATATTGATGATTTTATGTTTTATATGACTCATCTAGGCATCTCCAAGTTGCATTGGTGTGTTAGGGTAGTGAGTAGAAAGTACAAAAATATGCATATTTATAATGATTTTGTTGTTATAGGCAAGGTTGATTGAGTCAATATATAAAATTTGGTGGATATTGAATTAAAATACTTATTATTAAGGCCCATAAAGTTATTTTTTCAAGATATAGTCTCTGTGTCAATCAAGATATCCTATCGCTAGACTGTAAATAGTGAAAATAGTGACAAATAAACAAGTAGAGTGAAAAAGTGTTTAGGGAAGAGTTATAGGTGAGAAGGGATGAATCCAATGGTTTTGGGTTTTATTTAAATACATATTCCCTTTGTTGGTAAGTGTTTTTTATGCCTATACACAAGCTAAAAGGTGCTCATAAAGTGACTTGTCTATGTAAGATAAGATAGTGGAATCCAGGATAGTGAGAATGATCTATAAGAGCAAAGTTACCATTGAAGCATATGCATTTTATGTTAGAGGATGGTATAAGAATTTATTATGACAATTTACATGAATTATAATATATTTTAAGTGTTTCCTTAGGTGTGATGAGTCATGTTTAACATGACTATGTTTTGAGCCAGATTGACTGCTCTAGGTGTGATAGGGAAAGTGATGTGTTTGAGCCATTATGATAAGAGGTGATGCATCAAATGAATATATTAATTTTTGTTTAGACATATTTTATATATCCAATATTTTTTTAAGTTAGAGAGATAGGTTTAAGTTTTGAGATGAAGAAGCCAAAATGGCTTGGAAGACTGTGTTAAGACTATGAGATAGAGACCTGAGAGATTGGTCTGTAAAACCAACAAATGATGCTAGAATAAGAGAAATAAATATTTTATGTTGATATATAGTACTAATAATACCTATACATGTTAAATATATATATATTAATCACTCTTACAAGTTATAAACATGAACATTTGCATGACTATACTTTTGGAGGCTACAGGAAGTTTGAGTGATCCTATTGTACAGGTGTTTTTGGATGCTTATAGATTGATTGGTGATGTAAAATAAACATGGTAAGGTTTTTTGGGTAATTATTTATATATTTATTTTATATTTTTATGTGGTTTTTTGATAAAATAAAATATATGCCTTGGTTCTAGAAGACAAACTTTTTTGTGTATGAAGGCTTAAAAGGTGAGTAGGCCTAATTGATAGGTTCAAGTGGTGAGTTGGAGTTCCAGATTATGTGGACCTATATGTAAGTATTAATTGGTATTTTTATATGTTTAATATGTGTTTAAATCATTTTTATATGCTAAAGGTGATCTAAGAGGTCCAAGTCGTAACATATGCATGGATAGACCTAATTGCTTTAAGTCTGATTAAGGCCTAATTGAGGTTTGAGGCTAAAGAGGTATGACCAACCTATGGAGTATATTTTATAAATAATTTAATGTGTGTTTGGATATATTCCAAGTGTAAAATAAGTGTGATAAGTATCTTTTTTACCAATATAGGTTAGATGAAGAGTGTGATATAAAGGTAAGGCCTAATAGGTCTATTTGGACTATATTTTTTTAGAAGGGTGTGAAATTAAGAGAAGGAGATAACCTTTAAAAGAGAATTAGAAGGTAATTGATGACCATAATAGGTGAATAATATCATTTATTCATATTTTATCCTATTGATTCAGGTGGATACATAGGTCATTATACCTAATGAGCCTAAAGGAGGCATATTGAGTGAAGTAACATAAGTGGATTATATGAGGTAGAGAGGTAGGTTTGCAAGTGTTAGACCAAGATAATTCCATAATAAGGTGTGTAATAAATTATATAAGAGGTGTAAATCATTTTTTATGTGATTAAGTTGTTGCTTGATCATCTAAGGGGTTGTATCCTCCTTGCTAGTTGGTGATAGCTAAAGGTCAAGTGGGTGCTTGTCTAAATTGAGGGGTGAGTGCTCCTTGATCAATTGGTGTTGGTATAAATTGAATATTTTCATTATAGGATAATATTAAATGTGCATGGTTTAGTCATTTTTATCCCCCAATAGGGTTTCCCACATAATCTCTTATGTTATCTTATGATATGCTTGTGTAATGGTTTGCTTATGCATTGATCTCTTATGTGAATGTATGCTTCATGGATTAATGGTTTTGGAATTGAATGTACATTTTTGCTCTACCAATTCACCCCCCACTCTTAGTACCTAATTCTAACATGTATTTTATGGACATTATCTAAATTACTCAACATTATGGGAAGTATTGGAAAATATAGACTCTTTTGCACTCAAAGAAGATGTCTTAGTTGAGGATAAGTGGCTAATGAAGGACATGATTCCTTTCAAATGTTAATCCCTACATTACGTAGTTTTAAATCTAGAGGTTATGTCATGAATTGATTTATTATAGGGCCTCTTCTTAAAGGGAAAATAGTAGATGGTAGATACCTTCATTGCATGGATAATAACATAGTTATCATGTATATTGTAGGGGATGAATTTAATAGGTATTTGAGCCTACCCATTATAGATGTCACTTTCAATTTGCATATTTTCATTACATGGAATAAGTATAATAATGTAGAATGGGAACTATCAAGGTGGTTCCTCCCTAAATAAAATTTCACTCTAAAATAAAATATCAAGAACCCTATTCTCATTACTTGATTTAGAATGGGAATATATGTGGGAATGGCACTGCTAAATTGTCATTTTATCCATGCAAGCATCTAATTTTTCCATTTGGGGTGGGTTAACCTACTAGACCTACTAAGTACCTTTGAGAACACCTACACTTTTGGGGAATTAATCATTGCTCACCTCAAAGAACAAATATTACATAAAGATAAGAGGCTACTGGGAAGAAATTTTTACATGATGTCTTATATATTAGACACAATCATGGGGATAGTATACATGGACATTGGATTCCTATGGGATCCCAACTTAGATGTGATAAGAAAATATAATTTTTGATTATTATATTTTTGTGTACATATACTCCTATGTTATAAACATAGTAAATATTGTTGAGGATATCTATCCTCATGTTTGGATGGTAATTCACAATCAACCTTTGGCAAGAATTTCATCTAGCATAGCTAGGACACTTGCCAATAACATAGGAGACTACTGGCTCTACCCATACTACACTATTTTCATGGTGGTGGGACATAAGGTGGATCCTCTTTATCTCCTTAAGTTAATTCTATATAAATTAGCTGAGCAAGAAATTTCATATCACATATAGAATGGCATTGATGAGGAATTGACAAAGAAAAATAAGGCTACATTTCATGGCTTCCACATTACCATTAGGAGAATGCAATACATAATTCATAGGTAGTTCAAGGAGGTTGGGAATGCCAAAAAAGCATATGTCCTACCTACCTTCCCTCATAGAGACTGGGATCCTCATGGCATAGTCCAAAATAAAATTCATACCCTTAGCATTGCTTACAAACATGAGCCAATGGATCATGATTTTTTTTCCAAAATACTAAAGATGATGAAGAGGTGAAAGAAAGGGCCTCAACTACTAGATTAATCAAGTACTTCCCAAGAGTGATATAGGATGAACCATCTTTCATACTCAATGAATAAAATTTTAGGATCCCATTATATGTAATAAAAAATGCATCAAATCTATAAATCAATCCTAGCTTAGAGAAGATAGATCCTACTTATAATTTTGATTGGGGATATATTAGATAATCAAGAACATGACCAATATGTGGATCCACTAGACCTGATTAGTGTATATCTTACTATAATAAGATCACTATGGAGGGTTCCAAAGCCTCCAATCAAGAAAAAATATGCGATAACCCTAACTAAGTCATGTTTTCATATTCACTATACTAATAATAAGTAAAGAAAAGTCTAATCTAGTGCTCACCAAAGCTTGTGGCATAATATGGGGGTTATTAAATAAAATAAGAATAAACATGCAAAAGAGAATCCTAATTAAGCTATGAATAGGTAAGACCCTAATGCATGAAGGAAAAAAGAAATGTTATTCAAAAGCCAATACTTATGCTACTTTTATCTACTAAGAAGAGGAGCACAGTTAGAGAATACTTTCCTAGAAGATGAACCCTTTGAGACTCAATCTCTCCCTTGGTTAAAGTGGCTTTGTAAGAGGTTTTTATGGTTTATAAAGATCACTAAGAAAGTACAAAACATCCAAGACTTCTCCATAAGACTAGATTCTCTAAGTATAAACCCTAAGCTAGGACTCCTCATGTAGAATGGTGGAAGAGCATATTTTAAAGAAATGTAAATGAATATTAACTCTTGATTTATATTTAATAATGTTGAAATGTATGTGTTTATATAGGTATATTTAAACCTAAACCCTTCTAAAAATTTTAGTCGATAGGGTCGACCTAGTCGACCTAGTATTGTTATTGATAAAAACTCACTAGGTCACATGCTAGGTCAGTCAAGAGCTGACCTAGACCCTAAATGAGTTTTACCAATAAGAGTACAAGGTCAACCCAATCAACCTAGTCATGTAAATTGTAGAAAGGGGTTTTAGGTTAGGAAAATGGGTAGTAAAGGTGGTAGAAGATAAGAGGAGTGTGCAAAAAAGGAGTAATAGCTCAAGGGAATGTTTTTAGGAGCTGGTTAGATTGGTAATAAGTGGAAATAAGAGATAACAACCTTGTCAAGCACCAATAGTTTACCCACCCCTTTCCCAGTGCACCCTTTAAGGTGTGCACTTAGAGAAATTGAGACTTGATGGGTTTTTTCAAGATAGAAAGCATCTATATTTGATAAAATTCAAAATATTATGTATATATATGCCTCAATTAAAGTTCATCATGTGTCACTCAGGTGAAACATGGGATGGTTCTTAGAGAAATAACATAGTAACACATAATTTTGAGGCTAAAAAGTTGTATTTTAAAGCAAAAATAGCTGAGAGTAAATGATTGAAAGGGAATAGCTAAAAAGTAAGTGTGATTCATACCTTTACTTGCCTTTATCACTAGATAGTTGTTTGTTGTGTTTGTAGTTTTGATTATAGAGGGTGAAAATACTACTTTTGACAAACCCAATAATACAAAACTAAAGAGCAAAAACAAACAAATTTAGGAAAGCCAAGATAATTGGTGCTATGTGGATAGGATGTAATTGGAAATTTGGCAAGTTGGGGTGACAAGTGTTATGTTAGACCAAATGACCAAGTCAAAATTTAGAGTATATTGGGTAACCAAAAATCTAAGGCTACTAAATATTGAAAAACTCAAACAAGTAAACCTTAAGTAATAAAGGCAAACTCACATAGTCAAACCAAGGATACATGTCAAAAAGATGGTAATCAAACATCAATGTCAAAGTAGTAAAAATCTTGACTTAAACAAATATGGGCAAGGAAAATTGGTAAAACAACATTGATGAATAAATAGTAAGAATACTTACTCAATCATCAATGGAAAAAAGGTGCATAAAATGGGAAAAAACATTGATGAGTGAGAAGTAACAAGCCAACCTCACTCAACAATGGAAAAATTGCACGAAATTAGAAATGAATTTAGGTGTCTACAAAAAGGGTGATCCAAAAATGATAATAAATGGTAAAAAATAAATCAAGGCACATATATAAATGTAGAGACATGTTGTAAATAAAGTAATACATTGTAACTTAAACATATTGTATTGTTTTATAAAGATAGATAAAACTAAAACAAAGTAGTGCTAGCATGTTTTTAATATGTGAAGAAGAAGGAAGTATAAAAGAAGGGAAAATAAATTTAGAATCATAATTTTCCTGTTAAGGGGGGAAATGAAATGGGTGGAGGGGATAATGAAGTAAAATCCAAGGTAAAAACATCTCTTTATCTAAGTCAAGACACTCAAATAAGGTTTTTCAAAATAAGAGGACTTTCAACCTTAAGAACTCTGAATAACTTATCTTAGCCACACAAGTCTTAGGTCAATAAATGAAGTATGTAGATCATCTCATGAAGGCTTTATGCATGAAAATTAAAATGGATATACCTTCCCACAACATGTTCCCCATTCCTTAGGACCCCTTATAGAGCCATCGATCTATTTCAAATATTGAGTAATTGCATGAGAAAGTAGGTAGTACCATAGAGATTGTTGAATTATCCTATTCCAATATACTATCCTACTACACCACAATGGACCTTAACTCTAATGTGAGTCCAACTATGGAGTTTGAGCTTCAATTATAGATAGGAGATGTGCTTGTAATCACATTTTTGGTGTGATTTTGGCTTTTTAGATTTGTATTTTTTCTTTTGTTTCAAATGATTTGGTTTTTAACTTTCTTGATACATTTTTTCTATTCCTCCTCCATATGGATTCAAAAAACCAAACATGAGTGTTTAAAGATGACTTTAATTTGAATAATTGGGGATTATTTGTTAATAAAGATAAGTTAAAATATAATGGTGTCTAATATTGTCATAAATATAAGTAAAATAAAAGTGTTATCTTGACTTTGACCTTGTTTTATTCAATGTAGAGTGAAAGGAAAGGAAATCAAGGGGAATGAAACATGAAACAATTTGAATTAATTTAAATCAAAAAAATTGTGACAAAGGGAGAAAAATGGATAAAATGATAGGAAATTTTAATTCCTTATCATAATAATGAGGTAAATATATGAAAACATACTAACATAAATTGTTGTGAAAATTTCAGTAGTCAAAAGAAGCAAAAAGCTAAAGCTGAGAACAAGGATAAAAAAAAATAACCACATTCTAGAAAAGGAATGAAAAGATGGTGATTTTATGAGGAAGGTTAGGTCCCATCCATGTGCTTACACTATAAATCATAAAATATAAACCCATGAGGATGCCAAAAAGTATTGAAAAAGTAAATGAGATAAGAAAAACATGGTCTTCATAAGGAAGACTAGGTCCTCTCCATGGTCTTACATTGAAAATCACAAAGGAGAAACCTAAGGGGTGCCAAAAAGTGTGTAAAAAATATGAAAATAAAGAGAATAAATGTATATAATGAGGAACACTAGGTCTTATCCATGGTTTTACAATGCAACTCATGAAAAAAAGGGAAACCAAAAGACCAAAAGGAAGGAGTAGGGTTTGTGAAAAGAGAGAACTGATATAGAGGGAAAGACCCATGTAAATATCTTTAAAAAGTGTTAGATAGATATAATATATAAAAATAATGAAAATAGGGAAGGATCCTACACTAATGTCTCTATCAAGGATGAGCATGTTAGAGATAAGCTTGTGTCTTGGAAGGTTTCTTGAAGTTGAATTAGTTTGGTAGCATCTAATGGAGAATAAAAGTGGGCATCACAAGATGCCCCAATGGGTAATTAGATGTAGGTATGGGCATCTTATGATGCCCGAGAGTCTAAAATGATATGAGGGTGGTCATCTCAAGATGCCCCAAAGGCTAGAGTAATGTGTGGATGGGAATCGTAAGATGCCTCACAAGCTAAAAAGAGAAAGAAAAGATAAGAAACAAAGAGAAGCCCATATATTGTCTAAATAGATTGAGGTTGTCCAAGAAGATTATAATAGGGGACTTCATGATGACTTAATAAGAATGAACAAAATGCAAAGGAAAAAAAATAGAAAATTGAGTTAGATAGACAAGATAGGTAATATGAGTACAAAGTCAACTGGGTCGACCTAGTACTACAAACTAAAGAAAATAGAGTCTAATAAGACTATAGAGTTGATTGGGTCAACCTAGTACTGATATTTAACAAGTAAAAGAGATACAGAGTTGACTGGGTTAACCTAGTATTACAATCAAGAAGAAAATCATAGTCTAATAAGAGTATAGAGTCGACTAGGTTGACCTATTACTATTATTTGATTGGTAAAAGAGATATAGAGTCAACTGGGTCAACCAGTACTATAGGAAGGAAGAAAAATAATCTATAAGAGATTATGTTGAATAGAATGATAGTGTACTAAAAATAAGGAAATATTTTTCAATGTACTTTAAAAGAAAGAAATGGAAGTAAACACATAATCAATTGGGTCAATGATAATGATCCAATTGAGGCACACAAAACAAAACCTTGCACCAACATTGGTTAATGAAAGTTTTTGAAATACAACATAAAATAAGTAAAAATCAAGTAGTCAAATAAAAAATAAGTTCTAAATAATTGGTTATCTTGAACGTTGTTAGATTTATAAAGTGTTATTTTAAGTGTGATAGAAAAGCTAGCTGAAAATAGGGAACCAAAAAGCAATCTATTGATTATTTCAAGACATTTAGGATGAAAGGGATATATGCTAGTAATGGTATTGGATTGGTATCAGGGCCTACCCATTCACTTCACAATCCTAAAGTGATAAGGTTGTCAAGTACTTTGCCAATATATACCAATAACCACATGTTTATACTTGGCTAAAAAACTAAGTTAGTTTCCCCCTTGGTGGTGAAATCTAATTAGGTAAGCCTTGAGAAGACAAATATTTAAAAGTGTTTTGAAATTATGTGATTTTTTATTGTGTCAAATAAAGATAAAAATATTTCAACTAAATGGTGTATTAAAAAACCACCTAATTAGACTATGTGATCTATTCTAAGAATGCAAACAAGTAAAAGTGAAAGTGTGAAGTAATTATTAGAATATAGTTGTTAGTTCCTAATTTCAAACATAGTATAGATTTGGTTTAGATGAAAATGTATGAAAACATTACATAATAGATTATATAGTGTTGATATTATATTTTAGAATCAAGGGTCCTTAAGAACTATGTCGACAAGATCAACCTAGTCTTTTAGATAGAAGATAGAATATAAAATTAGGTTGACTAGGTCAACCTAGTTTGCTATGTGAGGGTAGTTTTAAAGATTGCAAATTGTACAAAATAAAACTATGATGAAGAACTAAAATGAAAGATAAAAATATAAAGGAAACTTGGTGGGTTGGAGTATGCTGAGGAATGTGATATTTTTGTTGAAATGCCTTGAATATTTCTTGCAAATTCTAGAAACTGTGTCAACTGGGTTGACCTAATTTTGTAATTCCCTATTTCTTGAAGCCTATCAAGATGACTATACTAGCCTAATCAACCTAGCATATTTTTTAGAAACTATTTTGAATACTATACCATCCTAGTTGATTGATTATGTTTTATAGAAGTGAATAAGATTACTTTGTTGACATATTTGACCCAATAACCTATATCTGATGAAGACCTGCACACAAAAAAAAAGTCATTTTTTATGTGACTATGTGTTAAACTTGTACACAAAAGTTAGAAACTATACCAGCCGTGTCGACATAGTATAAAAAATATATGAAAATAAAAAATAAAATGATATAAAAATGAAAAACATGAAATAAAACCTATAAGGGTTAGATTCATGTTGGGTTCACCAAAATGTATGCTATCAAAAATGCATCAGATCTATAAATAAATCTTTTCTCAGAGAAGATAGATCCTACTTACACTTTTGAATGGAGATACATTAGATAATCAAGAACATGACCAATATGTGGATCCACTAGACTCAATTAGGGGATCTCTTACTACAATAAGATCACTATGGAGGGTTCCAAAGCCTCCAGTCAAGTAAATTATGTTATAACACTAACTAAGTCTTATGTTTTCATATTCACTATACTAATAACAAGTAAATCAAAGTCTAATCTAGTGCTCACCAAAGCTTGCGGCACAATATGGGGGTTAGTAAATAAAATAAGAATAAAAATCCAATACTCATACTACTTAATCTATGTATAGGTAAGACACTAATGCATGGAGAAGAAGAGTAATATTATTCAAAAGCCAATACTTATACTACTTTTATCTACTAAAGAGAGGAACAAAGTTAGAGAATACTTACTTGAAAGATGAACCCATTGGGACTCAATCTCTCCCTTTGCCAAAAAGGATTTTCAAGAGGTTTTTGTGGTTTGTAAGGGCCACTACAAAAGTCTAAATCATCCAATAGTTCTCCATAAGACTAGATTATCCTAGTATAAACCCTAAACTAAGACTCCTCAAGTAGAATAGTGGAAGAGCATATTGTAAATAAGTTCAAATGAATAATAACTCTTTATTTATATTTAATAATAATGAAATGGATGTGTTTATATAGGTAGATTTAAACCTAAATCCTTTTGAAGGTCGGCAGGTCAACCAAATCGGCCTAGTATCGTTATTGACAAAAACTCACTAGGTCATAGGCTAGGTCAGCCAAGAGCCAACCTAAACCCTAAATGATTTTTACCAATAAGAGTAAAAGGTTAACCCAATTGATCTCATCATGTAAACTATATAAATGGGTTTTAGGTTATGAAAAGGGGTACTTAAGGTGGTAGAATACTAGAAGAGTGTGCAAAAACTAAGTAATAGCTTAGAGTAATGTTTTTAGGAGTTGATGAGATTGGTAATAAATTCTAATAAAGGATAATAATCATATTAATCACTAATGGTCTGCATATCCCTTTCTCGGTGCACCCCTTAAGGTGTGCACTCATAGAGATTGAGACTCAATGGGTTCTTATAAGATAGAAAGCATCAATATTTGATAGAGTTGAAAATGTTATGTGTATACACCCACCTCTTTTAGGATGGATATCTTCTAATTTTTTGATGGTAGGCCATCACAATAATTAGAAAGATAGGGATTGGATACCTAAATATCTTAGGGCCAACCATAGGATAAACAATAGTTCATGGGTGAGGCACCACTCATTAGAACATAGGATGAACAAAAGTAAAAAAGAACAAGTGCCTACCTCTTCATAAGTTGAGGAAGAATAAATTCTCCTAGTTCAACCTTCAATAGTTAAACTAATATAGGTTAAGTAAGAGTTGGTTGAGGATTTAATTCAAATAAAATATAGTGCACAAAGAGAATAAGTCAAGATCATATTATTAGACTCCTATGATGAAGAGGAAACAATGGCTTAGTCAGCCCCAACACCCAAAATTATTCCCCATTCTCTTCCCCAATAGGAAATAGTTTCATAAGTTGGTAGATCAACCAAGTGATATCAAAGGAAACCTAAGGGAGATAGATGATATATCCTTCTAACACAAAATTTGGATGAGGAGGAGTTGCATCAAGACAAGGTATTGAGCCTACAAACATTGAAAGCCAAGGCACCTCTCACTAAGGTACCATCTGGTAAGTGTCCTCTTCTTACATCCCATTTAGGCCTTTTTTCCTTTGATGTCTTTACCCAAGTTTTTACCATCCCTCCACAAGTTGTTTGTAAATCCATTCTTATTTTGTCACTTTTTGTGGGTCTCCTTTTCATGCACCCATCTATTAATCTACCTACTACCACTTCACCTACTCCACCCTCTACTGTTGTAGTTTCCATTCCTTCTATTTCTACCCCATCAACCATGGATTTGTCCATTCTATCCATTTTCAAATCCATCACTCCAATTTTTTATTATTCTACCTAATTAGGTTCACCTTTGAATTCATCAACTCCAACTTTCACAACCACAATAGTTACCACCAAAAGGGAACTGAGGAAATAACTAGTCTTTGTTTTACATCCATTGCCATAATATGGAAATATATACTAGTCAAAAATAATTTATCCATAAATTCCCAATAATTACACTAAAACTAAGCATGACCTTGAATATCATGAACAAGTGGAATCTCAGCCACTAGATCCCTCAAAGTTCACTCTTCCAAATTAGACCAAGGAGTTAGGAGCCTCAGACTCTAAGAGGGTCAATATAAACATAACTAAAATTTTAATGGCTATCTCTATTGAAATTAAAAATAATAAGAGGGGGGATGAATTATTTTCCTTAAAATAATCCTTTAATTTCACTTATCATCCATGAATCATTCATTCACATATATGCATTAACCAATGCATAACCAAGCATATATAAAAGCAATCAACATAAGAACATAGGAGATTTTGAAAAACCATCTTGGGGGATAAAACCCACTAAAAACATATTTTAATATAGTCTTATAATCAATGAATAAATATTTATTGAGTCACCAACCTCATAATGAGCACCAACCCCTCACCAGTCAAGCACCAACTCAACTAGTCATTTAGCAAGCACCAACTTGCAAGGAGGTAACAAACCCCTAGGTAACTCAAAACTAAATAAGATACCTTGAACCTATATAATATTTTGACACTTTTTACTCACTCAATTTAATATTACCACCTTATTTTTCTAATTTCACTCTTCTATCTCTCTCAAACAGCCTATTAGGCCTCTTTTCTTAACTATCCCTCTTCTTGGCAGAATTAGGTCAAATGACATTGCTCATCATCTATATAATAATTATTATATATTAATGACATATTAATCACACTTATATAATTTTATTCAATCCCTCTACCTATTTTCTAAATCTCTATATCATTCTATCATACCCTTAATATTCTAACTAGTCAAATTATGTCTACTAGACCTTTTTATAATTAACTTTTTCTCTCGCCCATCTTGGTCTACCAAAAACCTAAACATACTTGTATCACCCTTGTAATAAATAAAATACACATTTCACAAGTGAAAAAATCATTACATAGGTTGGTCATTACCCATAAGTACCAAAACCATCATTAGGCCTAATAGAGACCTAATGCAATTAGGCCTTCTCAAAGCACACGTTTTACTTTGGCCATATTGAAACACATTGAGATTCCAAAACTAGATGAAAAAATTCATAAAAACTTCAATTATAATCTTATTAATCTCACATTATGTTCCCAACACCATTAATCTCATTTTACTTCTTGAACATCATTTTCACTCACACACTCAAAACTGCCTATAGCTCCAAAAACATAGTCATGAAAACCAAGACCTAGAACACATGTGTGAAGAATTTTATAAAATTACAATGGTTTTATATGATCCTTAATAATCCTTATAAAATATTCAAATATATATATATATATATATATATATATATATATATATATATATATATATATATATATATATATATATATATATATATATATATATATTACAAGTTTAAATATTAATGTTATTCTTATAGACCAATCTCATGTCTTTACCCTATATAGACCTCACTATGTTAGACAAGTCACTTTGAGAACAAATTTTTGCTTGTATATGCTCTTCACCAAATATTATATTCAAGATAAAAAGATGATATAGTATTTAAAAATTACCCCATGCATTTTGATTCATCCCTAATCCATTGTAACCTAACCCTAATCTCATTATCACTTATGCCTAGTTTTCTCATTGTCTTGCTCATTAGGCATTTTTAGCGATAGGCCAGCTTCCATGGCTAGTTTAGCATAATTAATATCTAAAAATTGACAATAAAATTATATGGTTACAAAATAAAATTCTCACACATCATCCTACAATTATTTACATGCTTTGGCCTAGTCAATCCTACCTGCTACATCAAAAATATGAGAAATAAGGGGTTTTTTATAGCTTCCACTCACTCTTATAATATACCAATGCCACATAGATAAACCTGAGATAGTCTTATACATGATATAATCATCAAAATAGGTCATCCAATCCATTTTGATCCATTTCCAACAAGATATTTTATATTGGGTCATTATGAGGGTTTTAGGAGGGTTTAGACTACCTTCCATTCTTATCAATCATTCAAAAAGGATTTCCACTCAAATCCAAAACAAATGATAATAAATTTAATCTATGATCCTTACCTAACTACCATTAACTACTTGTATCCTCATGCAAAGGGTTCACATGCCAACTAGCATAATAAAATCTTTCTCGGGTCTGTTATACCTTATTCTATGCACATAGAAAACCTCAACAACAAATTTCATAATTTATCCTTAAATATATGATATATAAAAATTTAAACACACTTTATAAAAAATCTCACACCTATAAAAATTATCTCATGAGCTCTATCACCTTGATAACTAAACTTAACCCCTCATTAGGCCACATTAAATTTCTTTGCATACTAGGCCTAAACTTATACGTCATTCTTAGATATTGTACACACCTTGAAACCTATTGTACTGCTATAAACACCTCCTTATCATGTCATAAAACCTAAAACCTTGATCAAACACTATAAATATTATTCTTAAAATCCTTAGACTTCTCACCTTATTATGCTACCAAGCTTGTGTCTTCTCACTAGGTCTTTTTAAGCAAAGCCTAAGCTAAGAGCTAACCTAAAAACCTCTTATAAATTTGATATGCCTTGAATATTTCCTAAGTGTTTTAAAAATTCATATGCAATATTAAGTATCTTTTAACATACACACATACTTGTGTGTATATTTCCTACTAGACCACCATCTTCATACTCATGCTCATGATATGATAATGCTTCTTAAGACTAGTATGCTTACCTTGTGTCTTGACCTTGAATTTAACATGTCATCACCCTTATAAGAATTACCAAGTTACCTTCAAATTTTCTCTCAATATAGAGACAATAATTTTCCTTCAAATTCTCTCTTGTCACTTTGTCACTTGGTTTCCTTATTACATACCATGCATCTTTACAAGAACATCACTAGGACATCAATGATACTCACAAACCTTTAACATCAATGACAACATCAAATTCATAACATCAAAAAAAATAACATGACTCAATAAACTCCCCCTTTGTCATTAATGGAAAAACTCAAACAAAATTGATCATACTCATCTCCCTAAGCTAGATCTCTTTCAATTGACCCTTTATCCCAAACTGTCCCCCTTTGAACTTAATGACAAAGGGTCAACTCTTGACAAATAACTTATCCTTATACCTATAAAACACACATTTTCTATCTAAATAATATAATTCTCTCTCTATCAACAACTCAACATAGATCAAGCTCACAATCAACTACTATAGATCTTCTTGGTAAACACACTTGATCTAGGAGTATGATTGGATCCCCTTATGAGGTTTTCAGACACTATCATGAATGCAACTTGGTTTGATCAAGTCATCATATAATTGATTTATAACTCATCTATTTCAGTCACACTTCCAATTAGACTATTGACTAAACTTTAGATTTGAACCAAAGAACACAAAGCTCCCCCTAAGACCAAACATCCTTCATGTTTCTACTTACTAGTTGAGTGCCTCCATGAAGTCTAATGGATTTACCTCTTCTCTTTTGGGTACTAAAACAACATAAACTCAGGATATTCCTAGATCTCCATGTCCTTTCTAGACTAAACTTTATTCAAGATCCTCTTAGGCTTGAATTCTTCAATCTCTGTTTGAACAACAATCTACCTTGGTTTATTTGTCTTAACTTCTTAATCCATAATCTAAGTTGATAGGGAGAATTATTGACATTCCTTTGAATCTAAAATATGCTCCACCATGGTAAATAGTCAAATTGGACTTTTAGACAGATCAATATTCACCTTAGCTACCTTTGGTTTCCACTAATTGTCTTTTATTCTTTCTTACACTCTAGGAGCCTCAACTTTCATGTTTTGACTAGAGAATTCATGTTTATAGTACTTTTCAATATGAAAAAAAATTGATAATTAAAACATACTATTCCTCTTGATGAAAACACACTATGACCCATACCTCTTGACTAATTACTATCCTCATAGTTATAAGCATATTCATTCTTGGGGGGCCTTCTATAATGCCTTGCTCTATGACTAAATTGGTTATATGAATAACAATAACCATTAAAAGGATTAGCATACCTTATAGTATTAAGTTGAATAATAATATTATTCTTGATTCTATCATCACCATCATTCCCTAATTGGCCATTGACCTTCTTGATCACATTAATTTTCTTTTTTTGGTCTCCATTGAAACCAAGACCTATTTTATCATTAGCAGTCTTTTAACTCTTCAAGATTTTATCTAGATCATTGGTACTCTTTTCAAACATCACAAAGGACTTAACCTAACTTGATGCCTGATCCAACTCAACTCTCAAGGAATTTGCTTCAATTACATACCTTGTATATTCTTCTTATTCAGCCTTTAGGCTTGCAGTCATAATCTCAATTTGATTCTCCACCTATTTGACTATTTCCTCTTATTCCTTAAAATTTATTTCTCAATCTAACTTTAAACAAGTGGATTTTCTCTTCATAGTCTTTGACAATATAATACATCACCTTATTATTCTTAGTCACCATCTTTAAATTCTTCTAGAGTATTTATTAACTCAACCTCAAAGTCCACCTCATCTTCTTCTTCATCTAAATCACCAACAACACATCCAATCTATATGGACTCTTCTTAATTTGAACATTTTGCTTCTTCAGCCATGAAGAGTACTTTATTGACATCAATACCATCACCTTCATGGTCAATCTCAAAATCACTTCTCTCACTCTCATTAGATGATTTGCAATCTTCCTTGGTGTAAAAACTTCTTTTGTTCTTGAAAATTTTCATCTTGTCATCATACTTTCTAAATCTTTTATTGCTCTTATCAAACCTATAGGACTTCTTATCATAATTATAACCTTCATCATTCTCTTAATCATATTTTTCCTTGTGATTATGAGGTCACTTGATATCAAAGTGTCCAATCTCTCCATAATTAAATCACTTAAAGGGTAGCTTACCCTTGTATTTACTTGAACCTATTTTTAATTTTTATGTAAATATAGCTATCAACTCATTATCATCAATATCAGAATCATCATTGTCTTTGAATTTATTACCTTGTGTCTTCTTCTCTTTGGACTTATTTTTTACCTTGAATGTAGCTTCCTTATTTGTAGGTCTTACTTCACTTGTCCTCATCTTATAGGTTGTTAGGGTGCCATGGAGTCCATCCATATCTAGCTTGTCTAGATATTACATCTCTTAATAGTAGACACTTTAGAATCAAAATTAAGAGTTAGAGCTCTTAAGACCTTGTGAAAAATATTTGACTCTTTCAATTTTTCATGTAGGCCTCTTATGATGTTGACCACTTCATCAACCCTTAATAAGTAGGTTGTAATAGTCTCATCTTCATTCATCCTTAGGATTTAAAATTGTCTTATATGGGCTTGCATCTTAGACAAATTGACCTTGGATCCTCCCTCATGTATCTTATTCAACTTGTCCCATATTTATTTATTATACATACAATTCATCACCTTCACAAGTTCTACCTTTGATAGGCCACACATAATACTATTCATTGATTTTGAATCATTTTCACCAACCTTCTTACCTACTTCATCTATAGGAGAAATAGGAGGATTAGTATATCCATCCAAAACTAATTTCCAAACATCATGAGCTTGAGACATAAAATATTTCCTCATTATAACACTCTAAAAAGAATTATTGGATCTATTACACAATGGAGCCTTGCTTGTAGAGAAACCACCTTATGTTTGACTAGTTAACTTTGCTTGCTTAGGATATCCATTAGGCTATTAGGCCTCCTTAAAATGACATGATTTGATAAAAAATATTTAAAATACATATACTAAGAGGGAGATTGAATCAATTTCCTTAAAACAATCCTTTAATTTCACTTATCATCCATGAAGCATTCATTCACATACATACATTAACCAATGCATAAACAAGCATATATAAAAGCAAACAACATAAAAACATAGGATATATATATTAGAAACCCAATTTGAGGATAAAACCCAATGATACACAAATTTTAATATAGTCCTATAATTAATGAATTAATATTTATTGAGGCACCAACCCCTTAGTAGTCAAGCACCAACTCAACTAATCCTTTAGCAAGAACCAAATTGTAAGGGAAGCACTAACCCCCTTAGTAACTCAGTACCAACTCAGCTACCTTGAATTTATTATCACCTTTAGACACTTATTTATAACTCAAATAAATAATACCACCTTATTTTACTCTTCTCACTCTTCTATCTCTCTCAAACAACCTATTAGGCCTCTTCGCTCAACTAGCCCACTTCTTGGTAGAATTAGGTCAAATGTCCTTACTCATCATATATAAAATAATTGTTAAATATTCATGACACATGAAAAAAAATTATCTTATGGTCTCTAATCCTTATACCTGGTTTCCAAATCTCTATATTATTCAATCATACCCTTAATATTCTAACTAGTCAAATTAGGTCTATTAGACCACCTTTTTATACTTGACTCTTAATTGCACCCATCTTGGTTAGACATAAACATAAAAATACTTATATAACCATTTGAATAGATCAAAAAACACATTTAAAAATTTAAAAAATCATTACATATGTTATTCATTACCAATAAGGACCAAAACCACCATTAGGCCTAATAGAGACCTAATGCAATTAGGCCTTCTTAGAGCACATGTTTCACTTTGGCCATCTTGGAATGCCTTGAGAATACAAATATATATATATAAAACTTCACAAATGACTAAATTATACCATTTTTAATCTCATCATAGGTCCCAAACACCATTAATCTCACTTCACTCCTTGAACCACACAATTAGGTCTTCTCGCAATTAGGCCTTCTCACTGCCAAAAAGTTTGCTTTGAAGATATGAAGCATACACTTAAATTTGACACATAACACAATAAAAAAACCACATTATTATATCAAAAATTACCTAATTTTCATCAACATGTTCATTATATTTCACAAAATAGAGTAGAAGACTTAAAACAATCCATTTTCATATGCTAACTTAGAACTACAAATAGGCCTTAAGAACCTAGTCAAGAACCTTTGAATTTTCTCACATTTATAGGAATTTATAATGAATAAAAATGTATTAAAATTAACCTATGATACCTATATAATAAATTTATTTTCATTATAATCTTCATATATATGCAAAAAGACTTAGGAACATCATTCTCACTCACACACAGAAAACTGCCTATAGATCCAAAAGCATAGTCATGAAAACCAAAACTTAGAACACTTGTGTGAACACTTTTATCAACTTAAAATTATTTTATATTATCCTTAATCATAATTAAAAAATATTTAAATATATATATTATAATTTTTAATATAAATATTGGTCTTATAGACCAATCTCATGTCTTTACCCTACATAGACCTCACTATGTTAGACATGTCACTTTGAGAACAAATTTTTTCTTGTATATTATCTTCAAAAAATATTATATTAAAATTTAAAATATTATATAGGTATTAAATAATTACCCCATGCATTTTTATCCATCCCTAATCCACTACAACCCAACCCTAATCTCATTCTCATTTCTATCGAAGGCCTTTTTAGCGATAGGCCAAATTCCATGAATGATTTAGCATATTAAAGTATAAAAATTGATAATAAAATTATATGGTCACAAAAAAAAGTCTCACACATCATCCTCCAATTATTTTCATGATTTGACCTAGTCAACCCTACCTACTACATCAAAAATCTAAGAAATAAGGGGTTTTTTGTAGCTTCCACTCACTCTTATGACAGACTAATGCCACCTAGAGAAACCTGAGAGAGTACTATACATGATAAAATAATAAAAATAGGTCATATAATCCATTTCCAACAATATATTTTATATCAAGTCATTATGAGGGTTTATGGAGGGTTTAGACTATCTTCCATTCTTATTAATCATTCATAAAGGATTACTCCTTAACTCCAAAACCATGCCAAAAAATTTAAGATGGTACCCTTCCATAACTACCATGAGCTTATTTTATCCTCATTAAAATGCTACACATGCCAATGAGAATAATAAAATCTTTCTCAGTTCTATTATACCTCATTTTGTGCACACAAAAAACCTCAACACCAAATTTCATGATTTATCCTTTAGTCTATGACCTCAAAATTTGTCAACACACTTGATACAACCTCTCATACCTCTAAAAATTCTCTCATGAGATCTGTCACCTTGGAAACTAAACTTTATCCCTCCTTAGGCCACACTAGGTTTCTTTGCATACTAAGCCTAAACCTGTAATTCATTCTCAAACCTTGAACATACCTTGAAACCTATTTTACTACTCTAAAAAACTAATAATCATGTAATAAAACTTCATACCTTGGTCACACACTTTAAATATTCTTATTACAAGCCTTAGACTTCTCACCTTATTATGCTACCAATCCTATGTCTTCTCACTACTTCTCTTTAAGCAAAGACTAAGCCAAAAACTGACCTAGAAATCTCCTTTGAAAGCTCATATACCTTTAATCTTTAATGAGTGTTGATACACTTCATATTCAATATTGGGTATCTTTAGACATCCACTCATTCCTATATGTATCCATCTTACCATACCACCATCTACATACTCATGCTTATGATATGACAATGCTTCTTAAGACTAGTATGTATACCTTGTGTCTTGACCTTGAATTTTACATGTCATAACCCTCATAAAAATTACTAGGTCACCTTTAATTCTCTCTCAATAGAGAGACAATAGGTTGACTTCAAATTCTCTCTTGTCACTATGTCACTTGGTTTCCTTTTTACATATCATGCATCTTTACAAGAACATCACTAGGACATCAATGATACTCACAAACCTTTGACATCAATGACAACATTAAAGTCATAACACCAACAATAAGAACATACCTTAATAATATCATTATTTGATAAGGGCAAAACATTAGTACAATAGGTAAAGAAGAGTAAAATTGAGGATAAATCAAGTGGAACTCTGATCATAGAGGAAAGGGAAAAGGTATATTCCCTTAAAAAGAGATAAAATGGGAAAAAGGGTCCATCCATTTATATTTAGGACCTCAATTCCTAAATGGATACCCATATAAAGTCAATCCTAGCCATACATAAATAAACCAAAATGTCTAGACAAGCACAATAGGTAATTCAAGTCCCTTGAGGTATTGAATAAGATGTGTAGAATGTAGCACTTAGGCTATATGAGATTATTGATTCAATTCATTATTTGAGATTCATTTTGGCTCTCCATGTTAATTCCATAACTATATTATTCAAAAGTCTCAAGGAGGATGATAATAAGTTAAATTTCTTAGTGTTACATACCCCTAATAAGGTATTTATCCACTTGGACTTGATGGCCCCATTAGAGGCATCAAATGGTTTGAATTTATATTTAATAAGAACATAGGATGATCAAGAGTGGGTATCATACTTTGAATCTCTTGTAAATAAATTTACTGAGTAAAAGAACCATGCTGATCAAATGTTGATAGAGTTATATTTGACAATAATTTGAGATAATAGAGGGAAGCTAGTGACTCAAGCCACATTTGATCAAATGATTAAGTAAACTTATGATGGTTTCAAATGGAGTCAACAAGGTTTAATCCTAGAAGACATCAAATCCAAGCTAAACATAGCCAAGAAAAAGGTGATAGTCTTCCAGGTTGGCTTTAGATCCCCCAAGATAGAACATGCTAATCTGATGGAATAGATGGGTAGGGAGAATATGAATCATCTCCTAGATATGAATCTAATTCTAGCACAACATGATAAGGTATATAAGTACTACCAAGAGTTAGATGCTAAGAATAAGGCATCCCAACAAATGCCACCTACTATTTCTACTCCATAGAATTCACATACTCTACTTAAATTACTAATAACTATAGCCAAATCAGCACCACCTCATACTATAGGTCCAAAAAAACAACATTTTAATCAATGAGTGCATCTACGAGTACAAATCCATTTACCACATCATCAATCACAAGTATAAATATAGTTTTGATGACAATTTTGAGACATATTAAATAAAATCCAATTCAACATGAATGCTAATTTTTTACAATTTTTACATGTAACAATTATAGTTGAATAATTAAGTCCTAGTTGCATTTTTATTATAATCAACTAAATTATTTTGTCATCATGCACATGTTACATGACTGATATATTTATAAGTTATTGACATATAATCAAGACTTATATTATAGTTTTTTATAGATATAAATGAAGTATTCTAAAATTTGAGTATGAGGTGATCCCTTCCCCAAGATATTTATATACATGTAGAACCTTCTTTTTAAAGGGTCAAAGTTTTGAATGAATATACAAGAAGAAATCAAGCAATTTATTATCATGAAACTATTTTTGTTCTTTATTCTTCCCTCTCTATGTTAATGAATTTGAAGTTTTCTTCATCTGTATTGATTCAATAATTATGATGTGTGTCATTGGTACAAATGAATCTGACTATTTTACTTATGAATATTAGTATTATATGTGCAATAGCTATTAAAGATTAATATATTTCATTTAATTAGATAGTTATCATAAGTTGAATTGATAATCTAAGGTGTGTAGAGGTATCTTCTCTTGATAAAGTCTTCTAGGTGTGAGTTATAGTTTCCCTAAATAACTTCTTGTTTTAAACTATAATATCTTATATATAAAAATGCAATAATAGCTTTAAGAAGAGAAACCTTCAGTTGAGACCATCAAACATCTTATATTTGATTACCCTAGACTTATAGCCATATTTGTTCATGAGTGTGAAAAAGATACAAACAACAAACACTGGTTCTCGATATACTTTTCCACCAAAGAGAGCAATAAACTCCTTTTCAAAGACACAAAACCTTCTTTTCTACCTTACCCTTCTTTTTTATTTTCTTTGAGATCTTTCCACCATAAGATAGTATTCTATGCATCCAACTCACCTCATGATTTATCCTTTTTATTATAATCTATGCATCTACCCACAAACTTGGTTAAACAACCCACAAGCTCAACCTACTATTCCATTACCTAGGTTATTTAACCACATACCAGTAACTCATGCCCTAGAGTGGAGCCTAGTTCTATAGAGATCCTAAAACATTAGAGGTTACCTCATTTAAAAATTATCTAAGGTGTGCATAAAACCCACATCAACATAAGAATAAAAATTTGTCACTTGAAGGAGGGCACACTTGTGTGTTTTCTTAATAAAATAAGGTTTGATCATTATGGAGATACTTGAGAGATTAACAAGGTCTAGGGCCCAATCCAACTTTTTGATTTCACCATTGTCAAACTCTAGGAGGATTATACCCATACCTACCATCCCTAAGATACATCGAGCTTGAACACCTTCCCCAGTAAGGAATGTCCCACCTATCAACCTTATTATGGATTTACCCTGGTTAATCATATATTCCATTACCATCCCTAGAGACCAACATGACCTACCAATGAATCCAAAAAAGTATTAGTCTACTTTCTCCCCCTCAAGTGGGAGGATGGTTGAATAACATATCAAATCTTTCAGGTTCACCTTGAGATTAATTAATTTTATCCATGAGGATGTTGCATGCAAGATTTTTCTATTTACTCTACAAGATTCTTCTTATGATTAGTATCTCAATTTGGATGAAAATTCCATAACTTCATGGAATGAGTTTTAGAATACATTCCTTGTACAGTTTGGGCAAGTAACTAATCCAAATTTGGTATATCATCTCTTTACCAGTATGAATAGGAAACCTAATGAGTCCATCTAGGCCTTTAATGCAAGATTTCAGAAGATTTACACTTGATTGAATGTCATGTATAGGCTAGATGTTAATCTAATGCTCCATATATACAAGAATGCCCTAGATCCTAATATTGTAGTGTCCTTATGAAGAGTTATTAATTCTAATAATCTATATTTGGCATTCTAGGAAGTTATCAACATTAATAATCATCTCAATCCATAGCTTATCCCTCCTAACACAAGAGGTCAAATATTTAATAATATACTACCATCCTCAAATATAATTCCATGCATGAATCAAAACTCTTCCACATTCAATCAAAATCAATTGTATACTTTTCCTCCCATGATACAGTAGACAATGAATCAAAATTATGATTTATTGAATAATCATACACAAATAAATAACTAGTAGTAGAATCAATATCAGGCTCACACCAACACAAAAATTGCTCAAGGTTCTAACTCCAACAAAGCTAAATTGGATTCTATACAAATAATTGTTCAGAAGATGAGTAACAATTTATTGAATAACCATAAAAAGATGGGTAATACTAATAATCTTAATATACAATAGGACTTTCAACAAGCCCACTAATAATTCAAAATAGTAACAGTCCAATAAGTTTTTAAAAATCAATATCATGGAAACAACTCTCCCCAATTGGTGAAGGGTTCATAATACATCACAACATGGAGAATTGAACTACATAGAATTATGAAAAGCCTTTGAAATATTCTAGAGAGAGATGATTAGACAAGATCAAATAATTAATCCTCTAGATCTCCCTCATGAATCTAGGCCTTCCAATTCAGTTATGGTCTTTGAGACTTTTGACTCCTTCCTTAATAAGGATGATAATATGTTGGAGGATAATTATGATGAATTAAAATAATTCTAATAGTATAATAATAATAATAAATATAATCTAACTAATAGGTCATCATTCACTACTTCTACTCCTAATAATACAGTTATCCATCCAAATCCCAAAGCTGATAATAATCCTCCTCCCCCTAAAGGTAATGATCAACCTCAGCATATAGAGGAATAGAGTAAAGGAGGATATAATATTATTGAGAATATGAATAAAATTAAGGCTAACATTACTCTTCATGAACTAAAATAAATCACAAAGAATAAGGAACTCTTATGGAAGTCCATCATAGGTAAGTCTATTGTGGAAAAATCCAAGATAGCCAACATAAATATTATATACAAAATTAAGCCTGAAGTTCCCCCTTTCTTGTTGACCATCCAGGAATTTAGAAATAATATATACATTTACTTGGTAGATTCTAAAGCTTCAGCAATCATGATGCCAAATTCCATTTATCAAAAGCTTGGTTTAACACCAAAGCTATCCAATAGTATTGTATCATATCTAGATAAAATAGTAGTGCCTATATTGAGAGAGCTAAATGATGTGAGAATTCAGGTTGCCTCAAAACCCAAAGTATAGATGACTATCAACATCTTGGTAATGGATATTCCTAAGGGGTATAGGTTGTTGTTAAGAAAACATTGGTTAAAAACATTAAATAGATATATTTATATGGAATTTTCATATATCTAACTACCTTAGAGAGGCATATCCAACTAGATCAGGATTGATCCAGAGACAAGAATGAAACATCCCATTACAGATTACAATACCACCAATGAAGTGGTAAGTTATAAATATTCTAGTCTTGGAATTTATACATTTACATGAACCATGAAGCACTAGAGGAAACTTTGGGTCCTTCTAAATTATGGACCCTCCATTTCAATGGAACAAGTTCTAAGCAAGGATCAGGTGTTGGTATCGATCTGATCAATCCACAAGGAGAGAAACTATTAGTAGTATACAGGCTATAATTCCCATGTACCAATAATAGAGCAAAATATGAAGCCCTAATTTTGGGATTATAGTTTTCCCTCAAGAATAATGCCAAAGAATTATTGGTATATAGAGATTCTAAACTAATTGTTAACCAGGTCAAATTTAAATATCAATGTAAATTTTCATATTTGAAATAAATACAAGCATAGAGACTAGGATTTAATTGAATCATTTAAATCTTTTAACATAATATCTATCTCAAGAGAATAAAATGGAGCCATCAATTCACTATCCACTTTAGCAATGAATTTGGCACCATTACAAGAGTCAAAAATCCAAAAGTTCTCCATTGAATTGGTATCATGTCCTTCAGTACCAGACAATGTTGAAAATTTTCAAGTGTTTGATGATGACCAACAAATTATCTAATTTTTGACAAATTTAGTACAATTCAAATCTCAAATAATTGATGATGAAGAAAGAAACCATAGGTCACATGAATAATTGCATGAATAAGGTGTTGTCTAGCTAAAAAAGAATCACCTCCCATTAGGAATGGTTGCCCTGGAAAGGACCTTTGATATAGATCTTCAAGCCCAATCACAGAGGTAACTCAAGGTTAATGAATTTAAATTTAGTTCAAAAAATGTTGGTGATAAAAATAACACACACTTCATCAATATTAGATTGAGTTACACACTAGAAGAAAGGTAAAAAGTCAAGGAACTGATTATCAAGTATAAATATGTAATTGTATGGTCCTATAATGACTCAAGTATTTCCAATCCTAGAGTCATCACTCATAAAATTCCACTCAAGTCTGATCAAAAACCATTTAGGAAAAAGCAAAGGCCATTAATCTTATCTTGGAACCACTAATTCAAAAGGAAGTGGAAAAGGCACTAAGTGCTAATATAGTCTCTCCTATTAGGCATTCAACTTAGGTGGCCAATCTAGTTCTGGTTAGGAAAAAGAGTGGAAAGATTAAACTTTGTGTTGACTTCATAAATATAAATAAAGCTTTGAATAAGGACAATTATCATTTTCCCTATTTATATGAGGTAATACAAACTATGAGTGGATCTGAAATGATGTCCTTAGATGGATTCTTAGGTTACAATCAAATACTGGTCAAATCAAAAGATAGGATGAAAATAGTATTTATTATGAAGTTGGGAACATATGAATATAAGTGAATGCCATTTGGGTTGATTAATACAAAAGATAATTTTAAGATATTAATGAATCATGCATTCCAAGGACTTTTTGAGAAGTGTGTAATTATATATATGGATGATCTCACTATTTTTTCTAACAAAAGAGTTGATCATATCAACCATCTTTAGTCAATTTTTAGAGGTGCCAAAAGTTTGGAGTATCACTTAACCCCAAGAAGAGCATATTCACCATCACCGAAGGCAACCTATTAGGCCACATTATTAGTAAGGATGGGATCACTATTGACCTAGATAGGATTTAAGGGATTTTAAAAATAATATTTCCAAATAGTAAAAAGGATCTCAAATCCTTCTTTGGAAATATAAATTTCATAAGAAAATTTATATTAGGATTTTCAGAGATTGTTAGACCCCTGAACATAATGCTCAAATAAAATGCCAAAGTAGAGTGGATGCCTGAAGCTAAGTCCTTCCAAGACATAAATAATACTATTTTGTAAGCCCCAATGTTAGTAAGGCCCAACTTCACTAAGGACTTTTTCTCCTACTCATTCACCTCAGAACATACTGTTGTTGTTATACTTATGTAAAAAAAATAAGAAAGTGAACATCCTATTAAATTTATGAGTACTAACTTAAAATAGGTAGAGCTTAAGTATTCCCTAATTGACAATCAAATCTTCACTCTCATCAAAGTAGAAAAAAAAAATAGACACTACATCCTCTACAATAATGTCATTGCCATAGTACCAGATCTTATTGTCAATCTCATATTTGAACATAATGAATTGGAAGAGCATAGAGGTAAATGGATGGTGAAATTACAAGAACTATATATTGAAATCAAACCCACTGGGATTGTGAGAGGATAAGGCATTATCCGATTAATGATTGAACCAAACCCATACATCACCATTACAGAGGTCTACCAGACATGGGTCTCCCAAGAATATTGGTATTTAGGTATTATTCAATTCCTACTCACTGAAACATGCCCCCAATAACTTAAAAGAGATAAAAAGAGAGATTTAAGGCTCAAGGCTACTCATTATATGATCAAAAAAGGAGTCCTCTATAAAAATAATTATGAAGGCATTTATCTAAGATGTGTGTCACATGGAGAAGTTCAAGAAATATTAGAAAATCTACATCAAAATATAGGTAGTGGCCATCCATCTAGTAATACTACACCCCATAAAATACTTATAATGATTTATTATTGGTTGATAGTTTTAAAGGATGCTCATTTGCACATGAGGGCATGATATAAATTTTACGTTTTAACAAAAAGAGAGATACATGCAGTAATGTCATTATAGCATGTGATTTAAGGTAGGTCATTCACTCAATGGGGCTTAGACTTCATCAGTGTTAGAAATCTAAATTCCTCAGGTGGACACAAGTTTGTGCTCACTGCTACATATTATTGCACTAGATGGACTGAGGTAGCAAACACCAAGAACTCTAGAGCCCAAGATGTAATAATTTTTCTTTAAGAACATATCACAACTAGGTTTGGCACCCCTATCTATATGGTTTATGATAATGGACCAGCATTTTAATCAGTTGAGTTCATTGAGTAGGCCCATGATAATCATATTACAATTACATCATCCTTAAATCACTACTTGTAAGGGAATGGATTGGTTGAGTCTACCAATAAGAACCTCATATATGCTATCAAGAAGTCAACTAAAGATAATTCAAGGGAATGACACTTCTTATTGAAATATGCACTCTAAGTAGATTAGACTAAGTAAAAATAGGCCCTTAAAGCTTCATTATATCTACTAGTTTATGGGAAATATCTAGTATCCCAAATCATGCTAAAATTTCCAACATATCAATTTTTAAAAGAATACATGGAGCCTAATGACCGAATAAATTCTAGATTATTGGATATCATCAAAATGAAAGACTCTAGTGATAAAGCATTGAAAAACTTCAACAAACATCAGTATGTGGTCAAGAGATGGTTTGATAAGAGAGATAAATGTAAAGCATTTAGAATATCTAACTTGGTGCTACTATGAGGCAAATCCCATGAGAAAAAAGGAATGCATGACAAATTTACCCCATTGTAGATAGTATTGTATCAAATTTCATAAATCTTGGGTAATAATGCATTTCATTTAAAATGTCTTTAAGGTAACAGCCTGACATATCCAGTTAATGGATAATTTTTGGATCATTACTTCATAGATGCCCCATCTGGAGAGGTATTTAAGTAACAATAGACATTCTGATAGAGGTAGGAGTAGATTATATTTGTTTCATTAGTTAGTTTCCTATTTTCAGTCATTTTATTTTCTTAGACTAGTTTGTGTTTTCTAGATTAGCCCTTTTTTACTTTCAGTAGTTTTCTTGCTTTCTAGAATAGTTCCCTTTTAATTTCATAAAAGTCAAATTTTGGTCAATTATAGTATAATCAAACACAATTTGAGGTGTTTTAAATCCAACTTGAATCAAGGGATAATACATATTGTATTTTAGAATTCTTAAATTGGAGTAAGCAATGAGAGAGTTAGACATGAATATGTCCTAAAGCTAATGATTTCATCAGTTATGTGAAATTTTATCCCATAGTTCTATGAAAATTCAAAAAACTCTCCTTATTTCCTTGGGTCAAATTCACATAAAATTTTAATACTTTTGTAAGGTAATAATCATGGACATGGGCAAGAGTTGACAGGGACATTTTGATTAAACTAAAATTTTAACTAAGACCAGTTCATTATGGTCACCCTTTTCCCTCTTTCTGAAAAACAAATAAAGAAAATATTAAAAAAATAAAATCCACAATCCAAAATTAAAAAAAATCAAAAATGGATTCAAAGCCTACATGATGAAATAAGATCAATGTATCATGCATCATGAGAAATATGAAAAAATGAGGAATAGGTGATCAAAGGTATTTCTATCAGGGTTATAGATGCCTAGCTGGTAGTAGAGTAATGCCTAAACTCCCCATCTATACACCTAAAACCCAATAAAAATTAAACCTACAACTCAATCCCCCATGTCTTTGCCTAAAAACTTTATAAAAGAGATAAATAACAACACTTTTCACACATAGATCTAAGGTGTAAGCAAAGTTAGTATGTTGCATAGGATTATTAAGAGTCTCTTTTCATTTCTGGTTTAATCATTTATTTTGGGATGAATTTATGGTTGATATTGTGATTGTAAAACTATGGATTCTAAGTTCTTAAAAACTTAGAAGTATTCACCGTTGTGAGTCACTATTTCTTGTATTCAACACACCCCACCCTGTATTTTATCTTTGAAAAGTGGGGACCTCCTTTATTTTTTGGAAATAATGAGTATCTTATCTAGTTATCTATATGTTTTTGAGGATTATGATGGTTTTTATTTTTTATAAACTTGATTATTTAAATGTTAAATCATGTTGAGGCATATTTATTTCCATTTTGAAGCACTTGTTCAAACTAACCTATTAATTAAAAGATGGGAAGAATGACTTTGCATGACATAAATTTGGATTGTTTTATTTTAGAGTACTTAGTCTTCATCAACTTTAATTTTGGAAGTTTTCCATTAAAAAACTTTCGCATTGGGAACTTTTATTTATAAATATTCTTTTTGGAACTTTATTCATCAGTACTTTCACTTCAAAAAAATTACATTGGAAGCTTTGTTTCGGCAAGTTTGTTTCAGAAAATTTGGTCTTTGGCAACTTTGTTTTGGAAAGTCTCCAATCGATACCTTTTCATTTAGAGGTTTTATTTTGGAATGATTTATATTGAAAGCTTCATTTTGGTGAGTGTGTTTCAGAAGATTCTATTTTGTAAATTTATTTCAGAGACAATTATTTGGAAAAGTTTGTTTCAGAAAGATTCTCTTCAGAAGGTTTCCCTTTATAAACTTTTTTTTCAATAAATTTCCATGAAAATAGTTTTATATGAACCACAACCTTCTCAAAGAGTACTTATTCATTGGTAATTTCATTTTGAAAAATTTATTTTAGATAAATTTTATCAGAAGATTCCCTTAAACAACTTTGGTCTTTGGTAAGTTTTGTTTCAACAACTTTGGGGTAAAATATTTTGGGACCAGTCTCTGAAGAACATTTTACTTTTTGGGTCTTTTATCCTGAAGGTAAAGCTTGACTTCTCTTGAATGGACTATACAATGACACATGGAAAAATAAGAAAGGTTACACTATGGCACCCCAAATAACAAGGCATAGTATGTGGGATGTACAATAAGATAGGGTGGTTGAATTCAAATTGAATGAAGGTGACAAGCTCATTGACATTGATAATTAATGGTGCACAAACTTAAAATCAATGAAATAATATATTAACATTGATCCCCCATCCAAGTTTACATCATTCCATCTTCAAGCTCGAGTAAACTTTATCCTTAAGTGATCCTAAAAGACCTAATTGCTATTGTAGTGATTTTCTATCCATAAAATTTAGTTTAGTGTTATACACCATTATCAAATCTTGGAGCATATCAGTATCCATCAAACCACCATTAAATCATCATCTAAGACATATAAAGGAGCCTCGACACCATTTAGGTTCTCTATCAAAGATTCCATAGAATATTCAGACGTAGTGTTTGACTCCACTATATTATATGTATGTTATCCAAATTACTTGACATTATGGTAAGTAGTGGAAAATGTAGACTCCATTGCACTCAAAGAATACATCTCAATTGAGGATAAGTAGCTAGTGAAGGGCCTACTTCCTTTCAAACTTCAAGCCCTACATTATGCAATTGTGAAGCTGAAGGTTATGTCATGCATTGATTTACTATGGGACCTCTTATTTGAAGGGAGAATAGCATCCAATGGATACCTTCATTAGGTGGATAATAACACATTTGTCATGTATATAATAGGGGATGCATTTAATAAGTATTTGAACCTACCCATTATAGATGACACTTTCAATTTTCACACTATCATTACATGGAAGAAAGCCAATAATGTGGATCGAGCATTAGTAAGGTGGCTCCTCCACAGAGAAAATTTCACTCTGAAAGAACATATCAAGAACCCTATTCCCATCACCCAATTTAGAATGGGAATCTATGTGGGAATGGTATTGTTAAATCAACTTTTTGGCCATGCAAGCATCTACTTTCTTCATTTGGAGTGGGCTCCCCTACTAGACCTATTGAATACCTCAGAGTGTAGCTATGCTTTTAGAGAAGTAATCAGTGCTCTCCTCTAAGAACAAATCCTACATAAAGATAAGAGGCCACTTGGAAGAAATTTTAACATGATGTCTTATATATTATATGTAGTCATGGGGATAAAATACAATCACAATGGATTTATGTGGGATCCCAACCTAGATGTGATAAAAAAAATATAATTTGTGACTATTATAGTTTTGTGCACATATACTCCTATGTTAGAAACAGAGTAAATATTGATGAGGATCTCTACCCTAAATTCTAGATGGCCATACACAACTAGACTTTGGCAAGAATTTCACATAGTATAATTAGGACACTTGCCAATAATGTAGGAGACTAGGGGCTCTACCTAGACTATATTGTTATCATGGTGGTTGGCCATAAGTTGGATCCTCTTTAGCTCCCTAAGTTCATTATAGATAAAGTATCTAAGTAGGAAATTTCATATCAAATATGGAATGGCATTGATGAGGAATTGATAAATAATAAGAAGGCCAAATTTTATGGATCCCACATTACCATTTGGAAAATGTAATACATAATTCATAAGAAGTTCAAAGAGGCTGGGAATGCTAATAAATCATATGCACTACCTACCTCCCTTATAGAGACTAGGATCCTTAAGCAAGGTCCATAAGGAAATTCACACCCTTGGCCTTGCTTACAAAATGAGCCAATAGATCATGATTTTCTCTTCCTAAATGCTAAAGATGATGAAGAAGTGAAATAAAGGGCTAAAACTATCAAATTGAGAGAGGTCTTACTAAGAGTGATAAAAGCTAAACCATCTTCACACTCATTGAAGCAAATATTAGGATCCCACCTCCTAGAGGATGGAGACATTTTGATTTTTGGAGTGGTAGGCCATCATATAAACTAGAAGGAGAGGGAATAAATCCCCAAATAGTTGAAGGCCAATCATAAGACCAACAATAGTTTGTAGGTCAGGTATCACTCATTGGAGCATATGATGAACAATAACAAGAAGAATAAGTGTTTTCCTCTACATAAGCTAAGGAGGAACAAATTCTCCAAATTCAACCTTCATTGGTTCAACTGATATAGGTTAAGAAAGAGTTAGTTAAGGAGTTAATTCAAAGAATAGATAGTGCATAGAGGGAATAATTTGGTATCATATGATTATAATCCTATGATGAAGAAGAAATAGTGGCTTATTTAGCACCAAAACCCAGCATTATCCCCCCTTCTCTTCCCTAATAGGTAACAGTTCCAAAAGCTATTAGAGAAATAAAGTGCTATCAAAGGAAACCTAAGGGAGAAAAACCACATACACCACCAACACAAGAGGTAGACAAGGAAGAGTTGCAATAGGAAAAGGTATTGAGCCTATAAGCACTAAAGGCCAAGGCACCTCTCACTAGGGAACCATTTGGTAAAAGTCCTCTTTTTATAGCCCCTTTAGGCCTTTTTAATTTAATATCTTTACCTAAATTTTATACCATCCCTTCATCAGTTTTTTCTACATTTATTCATATTTAGTCACTTTCTACGAGTCTCCTCTTTATAAACCCATCTACTAATCTACCTACTACCACTTCACCTACTCCACCCTCCACTACTATAGATTCCCTTCCTTCCATTTCCACCCCATCAATCATGGATTTGTCCATTCAATCCATTACCCAATCCATCAATCTAATTATTTATTCTTTTACACAATTGGGTTCACTTTTGCCTTCATCAACTCTAACTTCCACAACCACAATAGTTACCACCAAAAGGGCTCCCAAGAAAAACCTAGTCTTTGTTGTACATCCAATTCCATAATATGGAAACATAGAGTAGTCAAAAATTATATGTCCATCAATTCCCAATCCTTCCACTAAAAATAATCCTAAGCCTAAAGATCATGTACAAGTGGAAGCTCAGCCATTAGATCCCTCAAAGCTCACTCTTCTATATTGGGCTAAGGAGTTAGGAGCCTTGGCCTCTAAGAGGCCTAATCTAAAGATCATTGAAATACCAATAGTGAGCACACTATTTAATAAGGCCAAAAAATTAGTACAATAGGTAAGGAAGAGGAAAATTGAGGATAGCTTGGGCAAAAATTTGATCATAGAGGAAAGGGAAGAGGTTTATTCCCTTAGAAAGAGACAAAATAGGTAGAAGGGTCAGTCTCTGTATATTGAGGACATTAAGTCCTACATATAAACCCATACAAAGGCAATCTTAGCCATACATGAAGGGACCAAAATGGCTAGACAAGAGCTCAAAGAGGATTTGGAAACCGTTAAAGTGAAATAACATGTAATCTGAGTCCTTCAAGATATTAAGTAGGATATGCAAAATGTAACACTTAGGCTGTATGAGATTCTTATTTCAATTAATTTTTTAAGACTCAGTTTGGCTCCCCATGTTAGTTCCATAACTAGATTATTCAAAAGTATTAGAGTGGATGAGATTAAGCTAAATTTCTTAGAATTGTATGCCCCCAATAAGGCATTTAGCCACTTGGGCTTGATGACCCTATTGGAGGCATAAAATGCTTTGAATTTAGCTGTAATAAGAACATAGAAGGCCTAGGATTGGGTACCATCCTCTAAATATCTTGTAAATAAATTGGGAAAGAAAGATAAATAGGCCAAGAAAATTTTGACAGAGTTGGAGTTGACAATAATTTGAGATAATAAAGAGAAGCTAGTGACTGGGGCCACATTTGATCAAATGATTAAGTAAGATTCTTATAGTTTCAAATAGATATTGTAAGGTCTAAACTTATAAGACATTGAATCTAAGATGAGCTCATCCAAGAAAAAGGTGATAGATGTGGAAGTCTTCCAAGTTGGCTTTAAATCTACCAAGATAGAACATGCTAAGATGATGGAATAAATGGGTAGGGTGATTAGGCTACATCTCCTAGATATGAACCTAATTCAAGCACAACATGCTAAGGTATATAAACACTACCAAGAGTTAGATGATAATAATAAGGTATCCCAATAAATGCCACCTACCTTTTCTACTCCAAAAAATTCATAAACTCTACCTACAATGCCAAAAACTATAGATACACCAGCACCACCTCATACTAAAGCTCCCATGGTAACAATAGTTAAATCAATAAGTGCATCTATAAATACAACTCCAATTACTATGTCATCAAGCACAAGTACATTTATAGTTCTGACAAAAATTTTAAGACATATTAAGCAAGATCCAATTTAGCATGAAGACTAATTTTGTATAATTTTTGCATGTAATGGTTATAATTAAATAGTTAAGTCCTAGTTACATTTATATTGTAATCAAATAAATTATTTTGTTAGTGTGCACACATTACATGATTGAGATATTTATAATTTATTTACATGTAATCGAAACTTTTCTTATAGTCTTTTTTAGATGTATATGAAGTGTTCTAAACTTGGAGAATGAGGTGACCCCTTCCCCAAGATCTTTATATACATGTAGAACCCTCTTTTTAAAGGGTCATAGTTTTGAATGAATATACAAGAAGAATAAATAAATTTATTATCATGCAAATGTGTTTGTTCTTTCTTATTCCCTCTCTATGTTAATGAATTTGAAGTTTTCTTTGTCTATATTGAATTAATAATTCTAATGTGTGCCAATGTTATAAATGAGTCTATTTATTTTATTAAAGAATATTAATCTTAGATGTGCAATAACTATTAAACATTAATATATTTCATTGATTTAGATATTTATCACAATTTGAATTGATAATCTAAGGCATGTAGAGGTATCTCCTCTTGGTATAGTCTTCTAGGTGTGAGCTACAGTTGCCCTAAATAACTTCTTGGTTTAAACTATAATATCTTATATAAAAAAAATGCAATAATAGCCTTAAGAAGAGAAACCTTCAGTTGAGACCATCAAACATCTTATATCTGATTACCCTAGACTTCTATCCATGTTTTTTCATGAGTGTGCAAAAGTTACAAACAATAAACATTGGTTCTTGATATACTTATCCACCAAAGAGATAGCAATAAACTCCTTTTCAAAGACACAAAACCTTATTTTCTACCTTACCCTTCCTTCTTTTTTAGTTTCTTTGAGATATTCCCACCATAAGATATTCTTCCACCCATCTAAATCACCTCGTGATTTATACTTTTTATTAAAATCCACATATCCTCCCAGAAACCTAGTTAAACAACCCACAGGATCAACTTGCTATTCCACCACCCAATTTTTTTAACCACATACCTACAACTCATGCCCTAAAGTGGAACCTAGATCCATAGAGATCGCAAAATTTTAGATGTTACCTCATTTAAAAATTCTCTAAGGTGTACATAAAACCCACTTCAACACTTAGTTTGAATTGGTTTGTTTGCCTTTCTTACTTAAGGTATACATATTTGAGTTATTTGGTCATTTAGTAGCCTTAAATTTTTGGTTATCTGATTTAATCTAAATTTTGACACGTTCATTTGGTCCTAACTTAGCATTCATCACTCTAGCTTACCATATTTTCAAAAACATCATGCCTACACATTTTAGTTATCTTGGCTTTCCTATTTTGTTTATTTTTCCTCTTTAGTTTTGAATCCTTGGGTTTGTCCAGAATAATCTTTGTGCCCTCCACATCAAAACTATAAACACAATAAAAAACCATATAGTGATAAAGGTAAGTCCGCGTATGCATACATTAATTTTATTTTAGTTATTTCTTTTAATTTATTAACTTTTAATTATTTTGTGCTTTAAAATACTACAATTTATTTAGCTTCAGCATTATGTGTTACTATGTTATTTTCTTAAAGCACCATCCCATGTTACAAATCAATAACACATGATGAGATTAAATTGGGTCATATGCATACACAATATTTTCAAACTTTATCAATTATTGATGTTTTCTCTCTTATAAGAACCTGTCAAGTCTCATTCTCTATGAGTGCACACCTTAAAAGGTGCACCAAGAAAGGGGTGGGTAGACCATTGATGCTTGACAATATTTTTATCTCCTATACCACCACTTGTAACCAACACAAACCTCTCATATACACTTCCATTATATTTATCACCTCCCTTACACACTCCAAGTAATTTTTTGCCTTAAAAAATGCATACTTAAGCCAAAAACACTTTTTGACATTTACCAAACAAATCAAAACTGGGTTGACTCTATACTTAAAAATTATTATCACATCATAGGTCAAAGTTGGCCTCAGCTGACCCAGTTTGAGACCTAACTAATTTTATTAATTAATTATACAAGGTCAATTTAGTTGACTCTACCAGCTAAAATTTTGGAAGGGTTTAGGGTTAGATCTAACTATATATACACATACTTTTTGACATTTCTTAGAGAGATAGAGTTCATCATTAATTTGCACTTATTTACAATTTTTTCTTCCACCATTATACTTGAGAATTCATTTCTTAGGGTTTACACTTAGATAAGAATCTTGTCTTGTGGAAAATTCTTGGATGTTTTGGCCTATCTTATTAATCCTTACAATCCACAACAACCTCTTGCAAAGCACCTTTGGCTAAGGGAGAGATTGAGTCTCAACATGTTCATCTTCAAGTTAAGTATCTCTAACTCTTACTCCTCTATTTTAGTAGATATAATTATCACAAGTAATGGATTTTGAATGTATTTCTCTCTCCATGCATTAGGGTTATATCTATATTGAATTAATTATAATTATTCTATGCATGTTTACTATCATGTTTATTACCCCCATTTTGTGCCATAATATTTGGTGATCACTATATTATATTTTACTTTTATTTGTCATTTACTTTGTGATATAATAAAAACATAGGACCTAGCTAGGGTTATTATATGGTGTTGCTTGAATAGAGGCTTTGAAACCCTTTCTAGTGATATTATTATGGTAAGTAACCCCTTGGTTAGGTATTGTGGATCAATATTAGTCATGACCCTAGTTATATAAATGTATCAACAAGTGGAAGGGTAAGTGTGATTAGCTTCTCCAAGATAGGATTGATTTTTAGATCAGCTTCACTTTCCTTTGTATACAAGTAATTTATGAGTACTCATCAAAAGGATAAAATTTTATGTTTGTTAATGTTTTGTGAGTTTGAATGGTATTTAATTACCTTAGAATTTTATAGGTCAATAACCTAATACCTAGTTATTACTCATTGTTATGTAATCCATGATCTAACGTTACACAATTCTGACTACAATCACCAAAAGCACTTACACTTAATGTCAATCTCACATATCAAATCCCACAAATGATCCAATATTTTAATGAATTAAAAATCATAAAAAAATAGACTAATGACACTTGAAACCAACTTATAATCAATAACTAAATCTTAAAAAACCATGAACAATCATGTTCAGATGTTGTGACCTTCACTTTAGGTAAATGTGTCTTCAATAGCAAGTTAGAAATGTTTTACCCATTGTAATGGATAAAAATAAGTTTAAAATGATATATAAAAATTATTGATCTGATTTTTACATCATTCACTATTGTCCTTTAGGCATAAGAGATTCTAAATAACATACAACAACCTTTATGACTCACTTATGGGATAGTTATAGTAGAAATAAAATGGGAATTTTTATAAACACTTAACCTAAAATTTGATGATTAAAATCCAATAAAAATCAAATTGATGTTATATTTTTAAAGTTTATTCGTTACATAAAACAAAAAATCCATGTCAAACTACTTTTAGATAACTCTATCCCAAGCATAATAAAAAATGTTTAATAAGACTAACATCTAGTTGTTTTAACTTTCAATTTCATCAACCCATTCTTATTGGGGGTTATTAATCCCACCACATGGCTATTTTTATTGTTACCCTATGAAAATGAGTTGATGGATTTACTGTGTTGGGTTTCTTTTAGTGTTTTTGTTCTTCTTTTATTTAATTAGTCATTATTCTAGGGTCCCTTTACACTAGCACCTTTTCTTGTAATTAGGTGTATTCTTGAGTCTTATTGACCTTATTTTGGTCATTCATGGAAATTAATACATTTACTTTATTTATTTATTTATTTTCTCATATAACCTCTCTAAAATATGTAACCTTCACCTTGTAAAAACAACCATGTTTTGCTAAAAATAGTCTAATGCAAAAGATGATAGTTTAAACCAAAAAATTTCAATTCCATAAAATTTTCCATTACAAGAGATTTATTTTGATCCCTTTTATGCCATTTAATACTTATCCAAACTCTTTAACCTTCATGCTACCCCTTTCACAAAATTTCTTTTCCTTCTTGTGGTTTTAAAAAAAAACCTTATTGTTGTTCAGGTGTGGCTAATTTTTTTATCATTTGTTCATAATTATCTATGCCTAAGAAATGTTTTCCATCATCCTAAAGTCCCTACATCTTCCCCACAATTTTTTTCTCTTTTATTAAAACCAAAAAAAAACATTTTTTTCCTTCTTACATTGGAAAATGTTCCTCTCTTTTTTATTTTTCTCATTTGAGGCCAAATTTTTGTCTTTATTAATCCTTATAGACCACCAAGGAAACATGTTCCATCCCTTTTCCTTGATGGTCTACAATTACCACATTACATATACATTCCCATTCCCAAAAATTCCATTCAAAGGAAATGAAAAAAATGTGTTTACCCCCTCCATCTCATGTTTTTCACAATCCTCTTAATTTGATAATGTTATGGGCATCTGAGAAGATATATTAGACCAGTTTACACCATCTCAAATGCTTACCCAAAATCCAATGTGCATGATGCTCCCATAATGCCTAGTTAGAGGTAAAACAAGAAAATCTAAATTAAAACTCTTTAACCCTAAGTTTGAGGATACACACACATTAAGGGACACATACCCACATGGGATATGCCTTTGGTTTATCTTGGACTTTCTTGGAACTTCACAACCTTCATCTTGCCTTCATATGCCTTATTCTTATAATGAGGACATTTTTGGATTTTGAAGACAAATTTAACTACTACATGAAGATAACCACTTTTTAAATAACTAGCAATGTTTTTAGGTTATGCAAAATAGTTGTTCAATACCAGGGATGCTCCTACATCATTATATATCACCCATCTTGCATTATTTTTATACACATTAAATAGATCATTGTTACTCTCATCTAGGAGATAAATAGATAGACAATATGCATATTGCATAGCCATTAAAATTTATTATTTCTTACTGAAACACAAAAAATATTTAATCTAATTAAAATAAACAAATAATATTGGATTCCAAGAATCAAGATCATAATCACATAACCTAAGAATGGTTTTAAGGAAATTAAACATTGTCATGAACTTACAAACATTATAAGAGATTAAAATAAGAAATAAAAACAAAGATCAAAATATGTGAATACATTTTTTAGATTTGACTTTTAGGTGTAATAATATATGTCCTTACATTGTGTATAACACCATAAATGGATCACCAAGAAAGCTATTTCTTAGTTCCATAATGCAATATGTATGTACCTATTTAGATTAAAAAATACATGGGGCACCTAGATTCATATTTCACCTATCAAGATTTTGGAATTATCCATTTCAAACTATAACCCAAATTCAAATGACTAGGACTTGGGAATGAATCACCGTGGAGAATATTATGAGTTGAGTTGACATTGGAAGGTAACATAAATCAAAAAAATCATGCAATATCAAAAAATTCATTCTAAAAAATGAATAAAAAACATTGTAATAAATGAGGAAATTTTGGAAAACACAATTTGATGAATACTTGGGATTTTTCCAAAACTTGGTGAGTCTGATCAAGTTTGAGCTGAGTGATTTGACACTAGTCATTTTCACAACAAACTAGATAAACTTATGAATACATAGCCACTAAATCCCAAGATGTGTAGCAATATTATAATGTAAGAGAAAGGTAAATTATCTAAGCTCCCCCTTTTTATCCAATTTATCCACATGGGTTTCATATGTAATCAATTATTCTATTAGAATATCACAGATCTTTCCTCTTATTCTTAGATATGACATTTATTTTGATGGACAAAATGTTTTTCCTTACTATTTGGATGACTGAATTAGATAAGAATTTTTTTAAGTTGTTTTTAAATTCTACAAAGTAGGTAAGGTCCATTTAACACTCTATGATTTATATTGAGGTCCATCACAGGTCAATTGCGTTACTAAACTAGGTTTCCATCTTATGTGGTAATAATATTTTTTAAACCATAAATTATACTATACTAGGAGTGATGTTTCGATGGTATGAATATAAATTATGTACACACTCCATGTATTTATTGTGTTATTAACCATACCAGATTATTATCCTCAATTATTTCTCTATGAATACAAACCATCCATGTTGGTTAGCTATATAGGCTTGCTAATGAAACTCAATTTATTCATGATTAGGTCCTTTAGATTGGCAGTATCTTATAGACCCTATGGAAGCCTTGAAATCATACTCTCTATTATCCTTTCTATCTTGTGTTTTCACCACTTGCCATAGATTCTCCATCATATTTGGGATTACCCAAAGAGTAACTATTGGCTATCCTTATACTACACTCATTAGAAGAGGGATTTAACACTAAAGCCCAATGAAATAGATATTTTCATCACTTTTTTTTAACTTGAATTCTCTCCTTTACCTTTTATCTCTCTTGTATGGTTACTTGTATTTTCCATATGGATTGAAATTATGCCCTTATTCGATGTACACTCCTCATTGTATGCTACCAGGAATAGTATTTATAAGTAGAGAAGAGGAGTTAAAAATTAGAATGTAATGTGCAACTATATGAACACTTTAATCCAGATTAAATGTCATCCTTTATTACTCTCTAGTAAATGGGTGTTAAAAACCTATATGTTTATAGGGTCAAAGTACATTTCCTTTATCCAAATTATCAAATGAATAAATAAGCAAATAAAATTATAGTCAAAATTCATGATTATTATTAAAGCTAAAATTTTCATACAAAGCAATGAAGTTTTCAATAAAAATTAACAAGATATGTCTTATAATTTTTTTTTAGGTTTATATAAAGACATGGCTTGCTTGAAAAGATCAAGTGGAGAATAAAGTCATATTATAAGTTAAATAGAACATGATACAAGATATTGGCATCAATGTTTAGACCTTGTTTGGAAGCAAGATACCTTAGAATAGGGTATTGTTCTTCAAATCAATCCATAATGATGGCATCACATTATTCTAGGTGCCCAACTTAAAAAATATCATTAATATAGAATATTGAAGGTTATAAATACTCTTCTATTTTTGGTTATTCTGATCATAATTCACAATTGCTTTTGGAAAGAAAAGAGCAAATAATGTACGTAGATGTTAGAACACCCTTACATTCATTACAATCAATTGAAAAATGATTTCATCTCTATATAGGCTAATTTAAATAGAATATATTCACCTAAAATTACATCTTATTTTATAGATAATCATACCCCTAAACCATAGTGGCTCCTTATATGAATAAGTCAATCCTATAACCTACCAGTAGTTTACTCTTTCTTGTACTAATGAATTCTTTACCCCTTCCTCGTGATGAAATTAGGTTTCAATAAATGTTGGTTTGGTTTAAATTATTGAATTTATGGAAGAAACCCTGAGCAACACATTTAGACACTACTTTTATTGCATTTAATCCTTTAAAATAGTTATTAATACCCACTATACGTATAAAAAATATTTTTACCCCTTAGCAATATGTGTACACTCATAATTTAAATATCATATTTTTAGCAGTTAGACATCTTGGGATTTGTTTCATACATGTTTTATCCCTAAATGATATATTTTTAGGTAGTCAATGTTGTTACCCTCATTTACAGAAATGTGTGATTACAATAAATGATGACATTATGTTAATGTATTATGCCAATTAGAGTTTAAAATTCATGATAGGATGGATAATATATTTGGAATGACAATGAAATTTTTGATTGATAGGAATAAAAGAGGGGATATTAGTATCATGTTAGTTTGATCAAAATCAATAAAACACACACTAATGAAACTACAACTCTAGCCTAGACACTTAAAGAGCTAGAGAACTATACAAGTAACTATCAAATGAAGACAAAATAAAAAACATTTACTTTCCATGAGATAAATAGTTGTATTTTATAAATGAATTGATGTGTTCAGTTATCTGATCAAAGATTATTTGTAAATAAAGCTTCTTGCACCACCTATCCTTGTCACCTTGGTAATGTTGGCTTTGGATTTGGCTCTGGCTTGGCTTGGATTAACAATTTAGCATCATAACATTACATAAAAGATGATTTTTGAGGAAATTCCTATATAATGACATTAAATAGAAAAGTTTATTGAACAATGGGTGAGGCCTTATATTTATAGCTTTCTAGACTAACTCTAACCCAAGTGTAGTTAGGTTAGATTTAACTATGACTGAGTTAAAGCTAATCCTAGTTGAGTTAAGGAGGGTACAAGAAATTAATATTTGGGATAAAGATCCCATTTATTAAGTATGGCTCTCCATTTATAAATTTATGGCTTTAGGGAAGATATTTTCAATTCCTTGACTTTGAGGATGATGACATCATCATGACCTCATTTTTATTAAAATTTATTTTTTAAAAAAATTCATTTTCACTAATTGTATATGGAAATTTCACTTAATAATTTAATTATATTTAATTAGTTAATGCATTTTGCTTATCATTCTTGAACTTTAGGAATTGTTCAAGTGCCTCATTTAATGGGTCCAAGGACCAAAGTATCAATTTGCTAGGTCACAAGTTGACTAGAGATGAATCCATGAGAGGTTACTATTGTGTATGGGATAATACCCCAAATATGGATGCCTCAACATAATTTTGAGCACTAATATCTAATGTGTAGATGAAATTGGGACATTTAGTGATTTCTAAGCTTAATTTGTATTATTTGGTAGAAATCGATCTGAAGTCTAGTTGGAATCTAGTTGTAGCCAAAATGGGGTGTCTACAAAATTTAGATTTCATGATTCAAGTTTGAGAGACCAAACATTACAATATAATATCCAAAATTTATATTCACTTCACATTCCCAATGTGATTCTTCCTATTCTTAAAAGAATGGAAAATAACTTATTTAATAAGACAAATGCAACCTAATGAGATAAAAGACACCTAGGATTAACAACTATATACAATATTTTTACATCCCCCTTGATTCGTAGGGGTTTTTATTAGACCAAGAATTCCTCTAAACTTTTTAAATTTTTCTATTCCAAGTGCTTTTATTAGGATGTCTATCAGTTGCTATATTATCAACTAATATTGTAACTTGACACTAACATATTTCACATAGTGCCAAATTAGATGAAATTTGGTATTTATATGCTTGGTTCAGTCATGAAAGACAAAATTATTTTCCATCTAGGTTACAAAAGTGTTATCAATCATGAGAAGTGTTGACAAAACTTGTTGCTCTTACAAATCTAAAAGAACCTTTATGAGCCATAGTATCTCTCTAATTACCTCTAAAGTGTCCATATATTTTTCTTACAATGAATAAATTAGTGATATTTATTGCTTCTTGTCGGGGAATCCAAGAACAAACACACCTTGTTCTGATCCCACTTGTTAGGATCTTGCTCCTCAGAAAGAGCACAATATGATTACCAAATACAAGCAATTAAACATGCAGAAATATCCAGAAGTACAAGTAACTAGAATTCAGAAATAGCACAAAATATGAGAGACAATACACTATCTTGTATTAACATTTGTACAAAAAAGAATACAATAAAGAGATGCCACTCTCTTCCACCTTACAAAGGCTTCCCACACCTTAAGTGTACAGTAATTCTTCTTCAAAACACTCTCCTACCAAAAACGGTCCCAACATACAACTCACACACAGAATTGGTGTTCACCTCCCCAACCAGTCAGTAATAACCCTGCCAGTACACCAAGCACTCTAAAGTACTTCAAGTTGATCTCCCATGAACCTGCAACCTGCAATTCAACAGACCATACTTACACATGTATATCTCCTATGAGCTTGCAACAACTTGCAACTCAATGATCTTACAATGGAAGGATCTTCCTTGCCTTCCTTTCTAGCTCATAAATACAATACATGCCAATGGGTCTATAAATAGATCCCAGACTTGAACAATAACTTAGACTCTTAGTTTACTATAATTATCCACACAGCTCAAGACTCTAAATAGCCTTTACATGCAAACACTCCATTCACTTAACTAACTGTTCATGCAACAAACAATTTTGGAACACACAGGCGATCGACATCGGTCCCTACTTGCCTGGTGCTGACTGACATCGGCCGACTCCCTGTCGATGCCAGTGCTTCTAGATCTTTAGCAACCTCCTATTTTTGTCTACATAGTTGAAGCTTTTAGCTCCACAACCTAACAATCTCCCACTTGGAGATAAATAGCTGCAACTGTACCTATACCTGTACATCATCTAATTTGTTCCCTTGGCTCTGTATCCCTCTTCAAGATCACTCTTAAAGACCAACCACCACAAATCCTATAGTGCAACTCCTATCATCCAAATCACCTGCCACATCCACATCTACAAACCCATGTAGAAAATAACTTGAACCTGCATAACATGTGCACCTGCTACTGGTCCCTCTAAGAATCCACTGAACTTCCCTCCAATGCTTCTTTCCCAGATTGGCTCCAAACTTGTGACAAATCCCACTGCTTGGAAAAACTCAGGTCTAGTACATACCATGCACTTAACGTCATTATGTGAATCAAGACACTATTTTGTGAACTGTCCAACCATCAGCGTGCTAACCGGTCTCACACAATCATCCTGAAACAAAGTCAACATGTGACCTTCCATGTCCCTAGAACACACTCATGCCAAAGAATCTTGCTAATCCTAGATTCCTCATGACATACCTCTAAACTATCTTTACCTTTAGTTCAGCAATTCCCTATATATGTAACCCTACAATAAGCACATCATACAGTAATAGGATAATGTAGCTAATATTATCCAACCTGGTAAAGATAAACACAATGATCAAACCTCCATTGCCCTGCAGCTAACTCAAGACCATGTACCCTGGCCTTCCATCTCACATGTCCATTTCTGCTCTTCTTCATCCTGAACATCCATTCATCTCTCAGTGCTTACTTCCAGCTGGAAACTCCACCAAAAACTCCTGTTTGGTTCTCCTTCAAGGAATCACATCCTTCATCCATGCCAAGCTCCCACTGTTTCTTGGATCTACCTGCTCTACTTCTTTAACAACTTCTTGGTTCTATACCATAAGTGAGAAATAAGTAGTGTAAAGAGGGGAAATGATGAATTTGAGGCTTACCTACACTTTAAGTCCTCCATATGGGTGCTTGAGACTCCTTGACAGCTTGTTGTCCACCCAAAATTTGTCTTAGTGACCGATGCCGGTCACATCTTAGTCTGCACCTGACCGATGTTGGTTCCTTATGACTGCCTCATCACCGATGTCAGTTCCTCCTTGCTGATGTTGGTGTTTATCTACCCTGAGTCACCAATGTTGAGCTGCACATAACCAATGTTGGTCCCTGTCTGGACGCTGATGTCAGTTTTCTAGCCGACATCGATCTCTGTATTTTGCTTGTGAGAACTGACTTCTACTCGCGAGCTCCTTTTGGATCAAACCCTTATCCAAATCAACCTTGATCTACTCAAAATTCTTTTGCCCCTTGTGCTGAACTCTATCCATCACCTTCTCCTTGAAAACTAAGGCTTTCCTGCTCTTGTCACTAACATCAGATTCCTCAAGAAACGTTACCTTCTTCTTCTGCATACAGAAACCTTGATCTATGCTCTTCAAATATGAAAGCATACCCTTTGACTCAAGAACATGCATCTCCTTCTTATTCATGTGACCAAGCCTATTAAGCCACATCTTTGAATCTACAGCTGAAGTAAATAACCTAGAAAGAGAATTAGTAATACAAGTAGATAGATAAAGCGTACCTACTTTCTTACCTCTTGCTACAACAAGTGCACCCTTGGTAACCTTCCAAGAGTCCACTGTGAGAGTTACTGTGCAACCCTCATCACCCACACTTCTTACAGAAATCAAATTCCACTCTAGAACTGGGACATGCATGACCTCCTTCAACACCCATGTGTTACCTGTCTGCAATTTCAGCTTCACTTTCCCTTTGCCAACCATCTAACAAGGCTTACCATCCCCTACACAAATTTCTCCAAAGTCTCCCTGGACATACTCATGAAAAAATTCCCTATTTGGGGATGCATGACAAGAGGCACCAAAATTTAAAACCCAAGATTCTACTTTATCTAAAGAACATACTAGAGCATCTTGTGTAACGAACTCTGCAACACATGCTTCTTCTTCATGTCCTTCATGCTGATCTTCTACCAACCAACAATCTTCTTTTCCCTACTCTTTCTTTCCATATTTCCAACAAGTTATTCTGCCATACCTGGACTTGGACCTCCTACCATTAAACTTCTCCATTCATAGCTTACTATCTTCTGACATTGCTCTACTCCCACTCAAACAGAAACCCCTGTGAGTAACCTGTAATCAACACACACTAACCAGATCTGAACCAACTTGTTAGTATCCCAACCAAAAGCTCTGATACCAGTTGTCGGGGAATCCAAGAACAAACACACCTTGTTCTGATCCCACTTGTTAGGATCTTGCTCCTCAGAAAGAGCACAATATGATTACCAAATACAAGCAATTAAACATGTGGAAATATCCAGAAGTACAAGTAACTAGAATTCACAAATAGCACAGAATATGAGAGACAATACACTATCTTGTATTAACATTTATATAGAAAAGAATACAATAAAGAGACGCCACTCTCTTCCACCTTACAGAGGCTTCCCACACCTCAAGTGTACAGTAATTCTTCTTCAAAACACTCTCCTACCAAAAATGGTCCCAACACATAACTCACACACAGAATTGGTGTTCACCTCCCCAACCAGTCAGTAATAACCCTACCAGTACACCAAGCACTCTAAAGTACTTCAAGTTGATCTCCCATGAACCTGCAACCTACAATTCAACAGACCATACTTACACATGTAGATCTCCTATGAGCTTGCAACAACCTGCAACTCAATGATCTTACAATGGAAGGATCTTCCTTGCCTTCCTTTCTAGCTCATAAATACAATACATGCCAATGGGTCTATAAATAGATCCCAGACTTGAACAATAACTTAGACTCTTAGTTTACTATAATTATCTACGTAGCTCAAGACTTGAAATAGCCTTTACATGTAAACACTCCATTCACTTAACTAACTGTTCATGCAATGAATAGTTCTGGAACACACAGGTGACCGACATCAATCCCTGCTTGCCTAGTGCTGACCGATGTCGGCCAACTCCCTGCTGACGCCGGTTGCCTTCTACTTCATCTTGATCAACGTCGGTCATGCTTTCGATGCCGGTGCTTCTGGATCTTCAGCAACCTCCTATTTTCGTCTGCATAGTTGAAGCTTTTAGCTCCACAACCTAACACTTCTTGGATTTTCAATGAAAAAATATTGTTCCAAAATTCATCAAAAAACCCTAGGTGGACTTTCCATCTTCATGGTCACTGTTATAGCCCAAATTTTCACCCTAAAGAAGTTAATGAGACCTTCTCAAATTTGGGATAACATATAACTATCTTTGCATATAGACAAACTTCTAGAAGAGATAGATCTCTAGATTATGGGTTAGCTCCCTTGATCTATCTTTTAGGCTCACACACTAAACTAGACTAATCACTTGTTTGGGGGTGAAAAGAGAAGAAAGAAACTGAAATTAACCTACACTAATGGAGGTGATACACCAAAGACAACTCCACAAACATACTTGTATTTTCACTAAGAAAGAAGATTGTTAAAACTAATCTCAACTCAAATGTTATTCTAGCATAAGTATTTCTAAATGGAGGCATATTTCCATGCAATTCCAAAGGTGGGTAACTAAGAGGTCTGATATTAAACATTGCTAATCTCCTTCACACTTCAAAACACACCTAATAAACATATATACTTCATGAGACATGTTAGAAGAAATGTTACTCACATAATGTATACAAGAGTAAAATGGAAGTAAGGAGAAGACATTCATCACTTGTCATCCAAATGGACTACTTGACATAATTAGGCATGAATTGTAGTGACTAAATCAGATTCATAACTTTATTCAAAGGCAAAAAAAGATGTCAAAATAGAAATTCTTTGCCATACCGATTATGGATTCTTTACAATTTCAAAATGGCTTCAGTATATAAAGCATATGAGAGGATAGAGAAGAAGTGATGTTGAAAAGTCACTAGGCCAAGTGTCAAGTCTTAAAAAATGGTTGAAATGTAAGCGAATGAGTTGGAAAATATTTCATGAAGTCCTCTTAGACAAGTTTCAATCACAAACATGGCATCTCCTTGAATTTGGTGAATATACACTTCATTATCCTTCTTGAAATTTCATGAAGTCCTCTTAGACAAGTTTCAATCACAAACATGGCATCTCCTTGAAGTTGGTGAATATACACTTCATTATCCTTCTTGAAACTGCCTTGAAGATGAGGAGTCCACTTGACTACTTAGAAATGCCTTGGAATTTATTAACACATATGACACATCTTCAGAAGGTTAAAACATGATTTTTTATATTCATATACATTCCATAATTAATATCCTTCTCTTTTTCACTTGTCATTAACTTGTTTACAATCATTTATTATCCCTCTAGGCCTCAATTCTTACACTTGTCACTATGGTGACCTATAGATGTTCAAAAAAATTATTTTTAGATGATATTGGACAATATTCAAGACTTATTTTTCCTATGGTCTATCATATATACTTTAATAATATTAAAACCATACTTCTCACTTCTAATTTTGATAGTCACATTGCTTTCTCATTATCGTATTCAAGACTCTAAAATAAATAGTTTAGTAGAGGGGTTTCCATGCATTACTAAGGTGATAATGAGGTATGATGAGTTTAAATACCTCTCCATACACCTTAAAAAATGGATTTCACCTATCAATTCCCTTATGCACCTTCAATTCAACTCAAAACTTGCAAAAAACATAGTATCAGACCTATTTATACAAGTGATAGTATAGAACAATTGAATGTCAAGGAGCCTAAGAGAGTTTCAGGCATGCCCAAATCATCTTCTATATTAATTGACCCCTCTTGGATGAATAATTATTCATATCTTTCTCATTGGGCTCATATAAGGGTTTTAAGAGGGTTTTAGATCATTTAGGTTCTTAGTGATGATTCATAAATTTTAAGCCCTTAACCCTCGAACCAATGCCATTACATTTGATTTGAAGACCTCCCTCAACTATACCTTATTTATTGAGACACCATTCATGTTTTCCATACATATATGAGTGAAATAAAATGGCTTCTTGATTAGTTACTTGCATTTTGGGCACCCCTAAGATAAATTTAGGCCAAAAATGACCAATTTGAGTTGATCCCTACAAAACAATGATTATCATGGAATCTCCACTCTCCCATGAAGGACATAAAATTTATTCGTAAGATCACATGATATTATGAATGACATTATAAGCTGTGAGGTTTCATACCTAGTTCTAGGCCTAGTAGGCCTAGACTGTGTTTTAGGTATATGACCACCTTTGAGTGTTCATACTGACTGTAGGGGCTTATCAACACTAATTTATCTCCAATTCAACATTATAAACCACATAAAAATCATTTTTGTCTCTCTCTTTAATCTTTTTACTATTCATGCACTAGGTCTATAAATTATCTTGTTCATGGAGTACCTCGAATCTGAGAAAAAATAGAGGGTACTTCCCTTATTAGTTTGACTCAAATGAGACCATGGAGGTCTAGTTTAGGTCATGAAGACTTCCTGTATCAATTTTTAAATCTTGACAATACACATATACCCCTAAACATCACAATATCTCATGACTAACTCCTACAACTATGATTAAGTGGAGTATTTTAGTTGATTGAGTGTGAGGTTCAAAAACCCAATTTAGTTCAATCTTTTCTTGCTTATTTACCTCGTAGAATCTCATGAATATGTGGTTTTATCACTATGAGATTAATTTTTATGTTTCATCTCCATCTTATACCTATGTTCAACAGCTAAATTACATCTTCCATTAGGTTAGGCTATTTTACATTTCTCACTTCAACTGTAAGTGTTCATTTAGGAATATGAGAGATTCTTGTAGGTGGTGATATGTATCTGAGTACTATGTTTCTAATTTTGGTTTCCTCTAAGGTTATTAAGGCTGCCTCACACTTGGATAGATTCATTTTTCCTTGGAAACCATGCTCTCATCCCTCTATCATCAATTTTTTATATGTGTGCAAGTTTCACATTCATTTTGTCTCAATGCCATTGTAGTTCACTAAGCATTTCTAATAGAAACTTGACTGAGTTGGAACCTCACTCACCATCCTCTTGTCTTGACCTAGTCATCTCCTCTCATTTTCATATGCTAACTTTAGTCTTAGGCTAAAAGAATGATATTTTTAGGCTTACATAGACCTCATATACATTAACCAAGGGATGATACTATGTATGAACATAATCCTTTTTGGATAAGTTGAGGGAAAACTTCCCATTTACAACTTTTCCAACTCTGCACCTCTATATATGTGTTGTTTGAGGGATTTTGATTTACTTTAGGTATTTAATTTATTCTCCAGCCAACATCCAACCTATTTTAAATGCATTAGTACCACCGTTGTTACCTTGAGAAACTTCTCAAACTTTGAAAATCCATACTTCATCAATACTCTGTTCAAAACATATGCCCAACTAGATGTAGATGTTCCTTTTGAATAGTTGATTATGCTTTGGGTTTATATACCTTAAAATAATATTAAAATATTTTAATGGTCATGTTTCATGTTTATAGTATAGAAACATTCATAAATACCTTATAACCTTTGTATCTCTATCAGACACCATTGTCTAAGGCAAACATTTCTCATAGTAGTTGTTAGTGGTGTTAGGGTAGTGGACTGTGTGTAAGGGCTTCATGACTCTCTAAATCCTATATCAACTAATATCCATATATTTAAATGTATAATATTATCAACCATGCTCTGATGGGTTGAGGACCAATGTATAAACATAACCTAAAACCACGCATAGGAGGATAAACTATTGAACTATGAAAACACTATTCTATAGACCATTGATGTAAACTTCTAGTGCAAGGAGATACTTCTACCTTTTCCTTCATATCCACATGTGATAAATCAATTTAATTCTAAATGAAATGAGTGAACATGATTTTCAAGACTATATACACCACTTGGTTCACATAGACAAATTCATTCAAATGAGAAAACTGAGGTGTTGGGGTTGCATAGGCAGTTTAGAGGTGTTAAACATCTTAAAAATTGTTCATACAATATAGGCCATCAATATAGGAACCATGAACATGGAATGGAATTAAGTAGGTACCCCTAATATCCACCAAGTGCATTCAATTCAACTCTTCTTACCTTGTCTATACTAGAGTAAAAATGTTGACCTCTCTTGACCTATCTAAGGGAGTAATAGGAGAAATAAATTGGTTTTAATCAATTTGGACCCAATTGAATCTTCTTGAGCTTGGAAAAGACCTATGGGTATATCTAAAAACCTTCTATAATCCTTCACATTTTCTAAAGGAGTCATCTAGTTCATACAACTACTTGAAACTACCCTTTTTTAGATGATCTTTTTTGTACATTGAACCTGTAGTGTTTTAGTTTCAAAACCTTCCTTTGGCATTATCTGACATGACACACATTATTCTAAGCCTTGAATTTTTCCTTTTGGTTAAATTTACGTATAACTCCCTTAGAGTGACCAAAAGGTGACATAAAAATTTATTAAAACAAGTGGACAAATATGACAAAGGTTAGAACACATTTTATGACCCTCAAGATATAATTTGACCTCATTAATGACCATGTGACCACTTTAAAATGTATAATGACCCTATAAAAAGTTTTAATATGCAAAGAGGTTGACTTAATTTGACCTAGGATTAAATTTAGTCAACAATTACCATCATGGTTAGAATTTGAATACCCAACCAGTTTGAAGTCTCCTGCCTTGGAGTACTTAAGCCCAAAATTATGTGTTCCTTTGAGATATCTAAAGACCCTTTTTGTTGCTAACAAATGAGTGTCCATGGGTTTTTTCATGTACACTAAGAGGAAAATAACTACAAATGATATATATGGTTGAGTTATGGTCACATAAATTAGACTTTCAATAAGTTATCTATATTTAGTGGCATAAACCAAATCTATTGAATCTTCAGATGTCAATTTGAGATTTTATGCCATGCGCATGCTGAGAGGCTTACAATATTACATTATGAACTTGCTTACAATGTCACCAACATAATTCTATTGAGTAATGAAGAAATAATTTGGTTTTTTAATTACTTTAATATATAAGTAGTAATGAATGTAACCAAAATTAGTCATTTCAAAACTTTTCATCAACTTTTATTTGAACTTAGTAGTGTATCATTCATTGTTCCTTATGATGAGCAGATCATCAACATACACCACCATAAACATAAATATATTTTTAACTTTTTTGATGAAAAGAGTTAGATATTCAATCTTAAAATGTTTGAATTTCATGTTCATGAGGTGCTCAACTAGTTTAGCGTACCATGCTCAAAGGGGCTTGTTTCAAACCATAAAATGACTTTTCTATTTTGCACACCTTGTGCTCTTTTCCATTTAATAAAAAACCTTTGAGTTGTGTCATTTACATAGTTTTCTTGAGGTTACCATTCAAGAATTCAATTTTTACATCTATTTGGTGAACTTTCCATCCATTGTAAGCTACCAGAGCCAACATGGTTTGAATGGTAGTCCATTTTATTGTAGGTGCAAAAGTATTGTAGTCAATTCTTTCTTTTTGTGCATATTCCTTTATGAAAAGCCTTGATTTTTTATTATAAATTGATCCATCAACCTTGTATTTGTTATTGTACACCCACTTACATCCAATAGGTTTGTAGCCATATGGAAGATAAACCAATTTCCAAGTCCCATTTTTTACCAATGTATTTTACTCATCCTTCATTGCTTTTCTCCAAGATTCAAGCTTCTCAGCTTTTTGACTTTAGAGGATGAATTTTAAGCACCTAAAAAAAGTCATCCAAGTCATCCTATTATAGTGATCAATGAATAACATGAAGTAATTATGACCACCACTAGAGAGGATTGGAAGAGAACACAAGTCTGAGAAAACTAATTGTAATTTTCTGTCAGCTTTCTATTGTGACTTTGGGAATGGTTCTCTTTCATGTTTAACCAAGATGTAGGCTTCACACTTTTCATCTAATTTTGTGGGCAATGTAGGCATACCAACAACATCATTATTTATAAAGACACAAATGTTGTTATAATGAGTGTGCCCAAATATTGAATGCCACAACATGTTTGGGGGCATTCTATCTTCCAAGAGAAGAGCATAATTCCTTGAATTTTATGGCTCACACTTGAGTTTGAGTAGTTTCCCTTATCATATCTATTCAAGATGTCTCCATTGTCACTTTTTATCTTGATAATGACATCACCATTATCCAATAGAATGGAATGGCCTTGTTTCCTTATGATCACTAGGGACAAAAAGTTTCATTTCAATTGAATATGAAACTTTTTTGAGTTTGAAATCTGGAAGCCCTAGACACTTGAGTCATGTTTTACCTCTTTCTTATGGTTGCATACTTGATTTATCTATGAGGTATACCACACCACAATTTTATTCATTGAAATACTCAACAAAGTCTTTTTAGAAAATCATATGTAGAGTGGTACCAATATCAAGAACCCAAGCATCAAACCATGAAGAATTGACTAACACACTATTTTCTTCATCATATGTACCAAAAAATGCATATTCACTAGTGAATTGGTACAGTTTGACTCTTTTGTTTTCTTTGATTTTTCCTCTTTCTTATTATGGTATGCTTCAATTTTATCCCATGGATTTTTACATTCATGAGTCTCATGATTTCCTTTTCTATCAAACCATTCATATTAGAGGTTTTATTTATCATTCTATTTGTTACCACCTTGATTTTCATTATTTCAACCTTTTCCATTGTACTTATTCTTACACTTATTATTACCTTCATTTTTTGAAGTCATGGCCTTTTTGGATGTTTTGAAAGAATTTCCTTTAACATAGCACACACTTTCTCCTGTTGTGGACTCAATTTTTCTTTCAAAGGTCTTTTCTCTTTTTGACATCTTTTCAACCAATTGATCAAATGTGAGAGTCTCTAATTTATTACTTGCTTATAAAGACTAAGTAGGTTGAATAGTTAGAAAGAAGGTATTTTATGAATATGGTCATATAAATTAACACCCATTATTTCTATATCATGATTTATGGAACATATCTTTAAATCCAATCTCATCACATCACCATATTTCAACTCAAGATTAAACAACTTCAACTACAACAAAATCAATTCCAACTTTGAGTGAGAATCATATAGTTCATTTAGTTTTTGAAATTATTCCCATGGATTAATACACCCTTGTATATGATGAAACACATCTCCACCGATTGAGGCCCTCATCAAGGCCAATATATTCTATTTTTTCTACCTTCATTCCTAAATCTCATTTGCATTCCCTATTGGCTCAAATATTTGTGTATCCTTATCATAAATATCAAACCATAAGTCATTGAATATGAGTGTGTTCTCTACTTTACAAGACCATTCTAACAAATTGTCTTTATCAATCAATGTTGTGCTAATAATATATTTGATTGAATGCATGGTTTTGATTTTGGAGTCTTGAGTTTTTGTTAACCCCAATTGGTTTATTATCACTCCAAGATGATCCCATTTTCTATATACCACCAGACAAATATAATAAACCTCTCAATATACCCACCCTTTCTATATGCCCATTGGTATATGGAAGAATCAAGCCCTTTCTATATACTTGGTAGTTCATAAACAAGGTTTTAAGGTACATGAAAGTAGAGTGGTATGTGGTACCTAGGTAAGACATAAAAATGATTTTCCTTATCATTAACATTGGCTTAATAAGAAAACCTCATACATCAATATTCTTAATTTTTATTGATTTTGAGATTTACATTTTTTCATAATAATAAATGGGTAAAAGAGTAACCCTCTTTATTTCTCCTTGAATTTGTAAAATTTAGTTGTTGTTTTCTAAATTTTCTCAGATTAGCATGATCAAGTTGAAATTAAATACAAAAATGCTTCAAATGCTTTCAAAAATTGAAAATGGCATTTAAAATACAAATTGAAATTTTGATTTTTAATAAAAAATCTTAAAAATTAAAATACCTCTCCATATTTTGTGAAAGATTTTCCAATATTGGAAAGTTTAAAAAATACAACCCATTTGGTTGTTGAAGCACCAAGTTTAGGTAAGATAAACTTGTTGAATAATTGAATAATCCTCCAATGTTATCTTCATGAGTAACACACCTCTTTGAAGCTTTGAGTAAAAAATTAGATCAATTTAATATAAAGTCATATCATATTTTAGAGACATTGCCCAAGGTTATAAAGCATAGTCCAATGAGACAAAGTGTAACCTAATGACATAGAAAAATGTTCCACACTATTGAAAAACTAAATTTTAATAATAACAGTTCCACAACTTGAATGAATTCACACTTCCAATAGAGATTTATAGTTTGGAAGTTAGAACACCATCATATACTATCAAAGAATTTTGAGAAAAAAATAAGATATGGTTAAGAAATGTGCTAAAATATGTAAACAGCCCTCAAAACCTATAATAAATAGAAAAATGCTTCATCTCTGATTGGTATAGCTTAGTTAAATGTCTCATATCAATGTATAATGCCTAAAATAGGTCAAAATTACCTCTTTATAGTTGGAACACCATTATAAACAACCAATAATAAACCAAGTTGAATAAATGTAGGTCATATATCTTGAATAAAGGAGAGAAGAATGAAAAATAGTCAAATTGAATTTTAGGCTCTGATACCAATGATAGTTTAGATAATATATTCAGAATGACAATGAAATTTAGATTTCATGATTCAATTTTGAGAGAGAGAAAACATTACAAAATAAAATCCAAAATGGTTGTTCACTTTACATTCCCAATATGACTCTTCATATTCCTATGACAATTCAATCTTTTCATAGGTTCAACTCTAGATATTCAAACACCCCAAAAAACTCTTATGTACTAATTATATGGCATGCATAAGATTGATCTAATGCTTGTAGTATTTTATAAGTATACTTGAGTATAAACTAGGAGCACATTTTAAGGTAGTAGAAATGTATGCTTATTTTCATGTCTTTTTTGGGTCTATTTATAGGAGCACATTTTAAGGTAGTACAAATTTATGCTTAAAATGTATTCTTATTTTCATGTCTTTTTTGGGTCTATGTTCTCTAATATGGTGTGAACATGTAGATCTAATTTAATTTTCATTAAACATGATTTTTTGAAATGATTATGCATCGATAATTGCATTCATATATATTTTTGCAAACTCTATTCTTGTAGATATTTTGATTATATGTGATATCTATAATTCTGCATGGCACAATAATGAAATTATCTAGTCATGCATTGTCATAAGTTGAGAGAAGCCTATATTTTCATGTATAAATCTCTAATGATGGGTATTTTAACCTTTCATTACCAATTAATAGGTTTCATTAGTTGATGGTGATGTAGCTAAGTTCTAGGATGGTTTTGATTGAGATCATGATGACAACAAGTACTCTGAGATGTAAATAATTATTGCACAAGTTTTTATATGGTAAAGTTGTCAAGTCATGCAAGTCATTGCTGCCCTATATAGTTCATAGTCAATATGAACCATGACCACCAAATGGGGCTAACTATTGGAGAAAGGACTCCTTGGGAAGCCTAATATAGCATGCCTCTAGAGCCACTAGTCTACCTTAGAGGGTGGTAGATAATTAAATTTTCCTTTCAAGATCCTAAAGTGCTTAAGTGGGTATGCATCCATTCTCATCATATAACAATTATTCACATTGAGTTATGAACCTCTTTTTGAGCAATGATCGATATATTAAAGTAGTTAGGATAAAATTAAAAAAACTTTTTAGAACCTCATCCATATAAAATCTAATATGTGAGGTTTTAGGATCTATAGAGATAAAGTTGTTAGGTGTGAATCCACTATTCATAGGTCACTATTCGTGAGCAATATTCATGGATCACTATTCATAGATGAGATGGAAATGGTGACTAGGCAGGTGAGGTGGATCCTAGGTGACATGGCATATAGGTGTGGCATGCAGGTGATGTGGCAGTAAGGTGATGTGGTGATGGGGCCAATGGTGGGTCCCAAGTGTGATCATGAGGATGTGATAAGTGTGGGTTATAGAACTCCACTTTATAACATGGCTCTTTTCCTTGGTGTGTCACATGGGCTTGTTTTAGAGTTATGATTGCAAGGTCATGGTGTGGGATACCATGTTTGGTGGTCTCATGAGTCACATGTATGATTCTAGAAGTTAAAAAAGGAGATTGGATTCCATTTTGTATACATGGGAAGGATATAATATGATTCATTTAGTTTATTTTCTTCACATGGGTGAGTGGGGCACATTTCTATGAGTCATATGGACTGACTTGATCTTGTCTAAAGTATTGGGCCTACTTTGTTGACCTTACACATGGAGACAAACATCTTTACTATTAGATCACATAATACCCCACTAAGTGGGATGTAGCACTCTAAGTGTAGATGGAGTTCACATGTGATTAGTCAAGTGGGCATCATGAAATACCATTCAAAGTCTTGACTTCCCCATGAGGGGGATAAGTATCCTTATTGCCAAATAGTGTTCCCCACCAAAATGTGGCACACCATTTTATCTCTTCTCTCTTTCTCTTATTGTAAAATGATATTAAAGCATTATGTTCTCCTCTTTACTATTTTATCCATTTATTGGATCATGTTAAGATTATTGTAAGCTTGTGCTTACATGATAGGAGGTTAGAGTTGGAAAGGCTTGTGATCCTAACTCACCTAGATGCTTGGGTTATAAGTATCACATTCAGGGTTGGAGGTTAGAGCCTGAAAGGCTATTATGCTTGGTTCACCTAGGTGGATGGAATGGATCCTTGGATATATAGCTTGGAGGCTTGTTATCTCAGCCCATGGAGATAGAGGTAGATGTTGTTAGATATCCCTTAGATGATAAGGTTAGTAGCATTGTAAAAGTTTCATGTTGTAGCTTGTAGGTTAGAGAATGCAAATCTTGTTTTTAATCTTTGCTCACATGATTGATATGGTGTTAGCACTAAAAGGAGTTACTAAGAGGAGTTGTGTAAGAAAGAGTGTTGTTGATGAAATATGAAGTTTGGGTGCTACTTTTGCCCCATGATTTTTTCCCTTGCTAGTTGTGCAAGGGTTTTCCATGTATATCTTGTGTAATGGTTTGTTCTCTCATGTTTATGTTTTTTTATTATAGCATGTTATTCTACAATTTCATTTTAATTTCACATAAAAGAATATATGTTTTCCTAAAAAAAGTATATATACATGTTCAAGTTGGTTTTTTATCAAATAAATTTTTCTTATCTAGTTCTAAACTCTAACTTGTGATTTTGGTTGTAATGTTCCTAATTCTTGTATAACAATTTGTTTAACTTTCATAGCTAACTCCTAAATAATATTATGATGGGACTCTACATCCAAGGAAATCATACACTTGCAAATCCCATATCCTAAGCTTCATTTCCCTGAGAAAGGGAAGGAGTGAAATATTGACATCTACTTCTTCCTGACAAAAGAAAAATAAACCTAGCAGGGGACATAATTGTCTAAATATAAAATCTTTAGCATTTGACCTAAGTTTCCAAATGTAATTTGTATCTTCTTTATGCTATTAGACTTGTATATGCATTCATATTTTGAAATATTTTTGTAAATTTTTTTCCTCTTTATGATATTAGACCTAAGTGTCCATATGTAAATTATTTTTCAAACAAAGAAGAGAAATTTTCAATGCATAAATAACATCTAAATTGGTAAAGTAAAAACATAACTATATATTTATACCATTGACAAGCACACATAAACAATATATAATTATTTAGGGTGCATCAAAGCATAAACCACTTTTAAGATATCCATAATAAATATTCAAGAGATTAGGAATCTCGCAAGAGTCCAAGAGTTTTTATATTTCTTATCTCCTTTGGGATGGTGCCAGTTATATCATTCCACATGAAATCCCTTAAAAAATAGGAAAACACAAAGATAAGTAAGAATCATAATTTTTTTCTTGTCATATCAAATAAATTATAGGAAACCAAAGAATGTAACATTGAAGATTACATATACTATTTAGTATTATGTAAAACTGGTCAAGGAAGGGAAATGGACTAACTTTATGTCAACTAAAAATTACTAAGAGAGTTGTTGTGGCCAACATGCCCCCATTTTTTTGAAATGGGAGACCCATATAAAAATATCATGAACCAAATCTTCAAGATCCTTTCTTTTGGTCATGTCAATGGTGCCTACTTAAATCCTTGGAATATATGTCATCCTAATTTCCCCAAACATCAACAAGCCTAATTTATTTTATGGCTAAGGTATATTTTCTCTTTTATGAATCATGGCACTAACATTAAAAATTCACTTCCAACAAAATTTCCTAGGATATCTTTCCTTTACTAGAGAAAAAAATCCATCACCCTTCATGATGAATTAAAATCTTGGTAACTCACGAGAAATTTTTAAATGTATTGTGTTTTTTTTCATTTCTTAGTTTTTTGTGAATTTTGAAAAGCCTAAGAGAGCCCGACCAAATGAGAAGGTGCCATGTCACTCAAGTGTAGAATGGCCAGTTCCTAGACATGTCAGAGATATTAGAGCCTGAGAGAGCCTGTTTGAATGAGAAGTCACCACATCACATAGTGACAAAATGGCTAGTCTTTGGATCTTTTAGAGATGTCAGAGCCTAAAAGTTCCTTATTGAATAAGAAGGCACCACATCACTCAAGTGTAAGAATGGTCAGTCCCTAGACTTATCAAATATGTTATAGATTGAGAGAGCCTTTCCAAATGAGAAGGCATGACATCACTCAAGTGTTAGAATGGCCAGTCCCCAGCCCTATCAGAGATGTTAGATCATAAGAGAGGTTAGCCAAATGAGAAGTCACCATGTCACTCAAGTGTTAGAATGGCCAGCCCATAAACTTGTCAAAGATATTCGAGCCTAAGAGATCCCAGTCAAATGAGAAGGAACCATATCACTCAAGTGTTAAAATGGCTAATCTTTAGACCTATCAAATATGTTAGAGCCTGGGAGATCCTAATTAAATGAGAAGGCACCACATTGCTTAGTGTCAAAATGGAAAGTACCTAAACCTATCAGAGCTTGAGAGAGCCCATCCAAATGAGATAGTGCCATATAATTTAAGTGTTAGAATGGATAGTCCCTAGACCTATCAAAGATGTCAAAGCTCAAGAGAGCCTGACTAAATGAGAATGTGCCACTCACTCAATGATAGAAAGGCTAGTCCTTAGATCTGTAAGAGATGTCAGATCTATGGAGAGATTGATTGAATGAGAAGGCACCACATCACCTAGTAAATGGATAAACTAATATCCATGTAAATATTAATGAAGGTTATAATAAGGTATTAATGAGGCTAAAAAACTAATTAGGTTGTGCCACATGTCCTTAGGTAACACATCACTCTTCTTAGGGGAATGCCATGGAGTATAAAGCCTTACCTAAGTGTCAACCATTAGTATGAGGACCAATGAGAAAATGACACATGTTAAAAAGTGGGATTTAACCAATATGCCTCGAATAGATGTGACTATGTACCCACCACATGCTAGGCATTAACAAAATAGGAAGTTGGGTCTGATTAGATAATCTTAAAATATCCCCATACCATTGTTATATTTAGCTGGTAGTGGAGGATCATGGGCTCTGAATTCAACTTTGGATTTAAAATTAAAGAGAGAAAATTCAACCACTAACTCAAATTTAAATTCAAAAGTGAGCTACCAAATGCTATTAATACAGGGGATGTGTGCATGCATATATAAAATCCTAATGGAAGATCACTAATGGTTACCAATGCTACCTTTGAGAACACTCCAAATCCTATATTTTTAATTCTCATAGAGCACCCTTATATCTTGTGCCTCCTATGATTAGAGATTCCCTTGGGTCTCTATATCCTAATACAATGGACACATCCTCTTCAAACCCAAAGGTTGATCCTGAGTATCAAGATCCCACATTCTTAGTTGGCTTGACTAAATTCAATCACTATAATAACTTATTTAAAATGGTTGAATAAGTCCACAAGGATTCAATCTCATATGTCGACCAACCAATAGAGTTTGAGTATGTCCTTTGATCATACATGAATTATAAACTTCATAGAGCCATTGTTAACCCATAGGGATTCCCCTATGTCAACTTGTTTATCAACCTCTTTCACAATGCCATTTACGTGCAAGATAAGGTATATGATTAGGTGTGTACACCTAATTCTCAACACTAAATTACCACTATCTATGGGAATGCCTTCAAGGAATACTACTCCCTCCCTAACTACACCTTCTCTTATGATGTGATAGTGTTTATAGATTGGATGGGGACCAACCAAATATATGACATCCTCCATGACTAGTTTGAGAACTTAGATGCTAAATGGGTTAATAAGGAGGATATTTATGTGTACACAATCCACACTTTCTAAGAGGAGGTTTGGGTAGGCATGATCCTATTAAACTGACTATTTAGGGCCTAAGACTACTTTCATGTCAATGAACTATGGGTGCCTCTCCTACATATGATCCTCAAAAGTCCCAAACATGGGAGGATTGATCAATTTCAATTTGGTCAATACTATTATATACACCTAAGTTGGATCCAATTTCTATTTGATAAGCTACCTAGTGGATGCAATCTATAGGATTCTCTCTTTTAATCCTTTAGATTTTATTGCATAGGTGTTTAGGGGCTCAACAATCCATGTGGTCTTATATAAGTTATATGGCCACCAGTTCCACAACCACATATGGGACATATGTGAGCATTTCTACCCAGTCATCTACCAAGAAATCAATGAGGTCCTGATTCCTTGGATATCAAAAACAATAAAGGATTCCATTATCACCATTTTGGATAATGGATTTATAAATAAGACACCATGATCTAGATTGTAGTTTTCCTCAATGATCCACTCCACTTGTATTTTATCCCAGACAGTCTAGTAGAGTAGTTGACTGCCTATCAACTAGTGGAGGGAATATTTGGGTATTATTTATAATGTTATCAAAATGCATGCTTGCCACTTTTTATCATAATTAGGAACCATGTCTACAAGTCCTTCCCTCTAATTTAGAAGATGGCAGCCAAGTGAGACTCCTATAAGCTCCAATACTAGGATTCCCAAGGGGATAATTAGAGTTCACTTGGTACATTATTCAACCTACCTCAATATCAACTATAGTCATTAGGTAGAAGATGATGATGAGATTTACCTGAATTCCATTGATTACCAGGAGATGTTGTCTTGAATCACAACAAAAAAAAATAAAGGCAAGAAGGCTTAGGGAAGCCTATTTTCACATCCTCTATCTCCTACTTGATTTGTAGAGGACCTTAATCTTACATCTCCTACTATATCTCAAAGTATATTTTAAGGCATTCCCCCACCATCTCTTCCTCATGCTCCAAGTCCAACTCTACCTCCTCTAATAGCTTATACTCCTCATGCCCTAGTTCCTCTTCTACCTTCTTTAATCACTCATCATGACTTACCTCTACCTCTACCTCCTTTGTTAGTTCTATTAGTTTATTTGAGATATATCTAGACCCAAGTTACTTGACACTAGGTAGCCTAGGTACAACCAACTCAACCACTAGAACCTCAACCCTAGGATGCATAGACCCTAATATTTAATGTGGCTATTAATTTGAAGTTAATACTAGAGAAAGGATTCCAATAGGTACCTATTTAGGTTCCCCCTCTCACACCTCTAATTTATCTCATTTATATTTAACCCCTCACTCCTACCACTTTCCAACTCCCAGTCCTACCCAAAAACCCCCCAAGTAATGCCTTATCTTTCCCTATTGCACCCCCTCTATAATTTACCCAAGTACCTTTGGCCTCGATCCTATTAAGTGTCCTTGAATATTCATTCCCATTCCAACCATTTCACAACCCAAAATCTTCTTGATGCCTTATTTAGGTGTGCCTTTATCAACAAGTGTGGCTACAACTATAGAGATCATATTGATAGTAATAGGAATCCTCTTGGTGCCCACACCAATCAACCTGGTGCTTCCCTCAATAGTTCCAAGTCCACCATTATCCCTTATTACTCTTTTTATCATGGTTGATCCATAAAATATAGCATCTAGAGCCAACCTGGGTAAGAGGATAAAGAAAAAGGTAACCCACACTCTATCTCCAAATTGAAGGCCTTCTACTCCTATCCAACCTCCTTCATAGGCCTTAATAGTTATTTTAGTCCTAATTATCACCTCATCACCTTTCTCCTCATCCCCATATTTCCATTACCCAAGGCACCATGGGATTGGCCTTTAACCAACCCATCTCTTCCTTTCTATTTAATGGCCCTTTCCCAGGGGTAATTTCCCTTTAGGTGAATTTAACCCAATAATAATGGTAGGCACAGATGTTCCCATGGGCTTCCCCTTCATCCTCCCTCCTTTCACTCCCATACCCACTCCACCTCCACTACTTTCCTCATTCACCCCATCCACTTCCTCCATCTCCCCTCCACCTCATCTTTTTCCCTTTACAACCATTTTAGCCACCCCTCCTACACCTCCCACAACTTAGGGAATGGTCCCAAGGTCATAGGTGATTGAGATAAATTCCTAGGATGACCTAGACATACAATGGAGCTTTGATCAAGCCTTCAAAAACATGAAGATGACACTAAAAAATAGGTTTATCTAGGAGGGTAACTTGGTGGTTTGGTAGACCCATCAAAATTTGTTCTTAGTGAGGACTTCCACTAGGAAAGAAAGGATGGCCAAGGACTCACTATTTATTCTCTAGGTGACTCATGATATGTCTAAAAACCTCCTTAAGGACATGAAAATTGAGGTTCAAAAATTATAATCCCAAGTGAAGAGAAATTTTCCTATTGATTTGATTAGGTAGGTTAATGATGTCCTCTTTCAACTCTTTTCAATCCTTGGGAAAGTAGTGGAGACTCTAGTTGAGACCAACATACTTATATAGTGGACCCAAGCCTACATGGAGAGGATTACATAAATAGATAAGAAATTTCAGAAGCTATAAGTGGTGATCAACAAAGGGATGTTCCCAGAGTTGAAACTAATACCAACCTTAGACTTGGGGTTGTATCACATGTATGTTTAGAATATGAGGGATGAAATAGAGGAATATTTAGCCATGGCTCACACTACAATTAGACCCTTGGAAGAGGGAAAGAAAAAGATATTGACCTAATCCAAGGAGGTCAATATCATTGTGTTATTTCACATAGATGGCACCCTACTCCACTAAGGTGAATTTAGAGTCCAACTGGGTCAATTTAACTAGGTCATGAGGGAGAAGGTTTCCAGAGTAAACTCAGAAGGGGCCTAGGCAGTTTTGAATCTATCAACATAATCCACTATGAGCATCAATGAGGTCTATGGGGTCCAAGCATCAATTAAATCACCCTTTTGAGTCTACTGAAGACTATCAACTCAAGTTGAGGTAATCTTTAGGGAACCCCAAATGAACCTTTCTAATCTAGACAAGAAATTTGACCTCATGGTGGTTGAATTGGAATATAGAGGCACCAAGTCAAATAATTTAGGATTTGTACCCTCTCATCCACATCCTCATATCAATTAAGTGGTCCCTTATAGATATTTTATAGGTTTGAATGGATTTTCTTTTTTCAAATTTTGAATTATAATTGTAATTGTAATGAGTGGATATCATGGCCTAGGATGGGATCTTCGTGTTATTTGGAGGTGAGCCCCATCCTTATCTATATAAGGAAAAATTATATTATAATTTAGGTGTTAAATAAAAATTTCTCAAAAGTGATATCATATTATATTAAATATCCTACCTACTTTTTCCTTCATCCCTCTAGACTGTAAATTTGGCTCAAATCTATTATTATAACAACACTTACTTATTTTAATGAGTACAATATTTATTTTCTTCAAGAGGGTTTATGATTATATATTTCAATTTTCTTTCATCACCACACTTGAATTATTATCAATGGTAATTTAATTGGATTATAATGGTTATAATTGCTTTATGTGTTCCATGGTTATAATGTGCCTAGCTATTATAATAATTGTATGAGTTCTCTAGTTTCCTTTTGTAGTGTTATTAATTTGTGTGTTAATCTACAAATTATTGTATGGTGTTTATGTGTAGTTTACTATAAACCCCTAGTGCTCATATTTAGTGAGGGATTATATTTAGGCATACTCCTGGTTCCCTTAGACTCCTCCCACTATATGTTCTTGGAGGTATAAATTTAATGAAACTCAGTCTATAGTGGTATAATTGTGATAGAGTCACTTAGTTCAATGATCAATGCATTGATTTCATTCTAGATCTAGAGGATCCATTTTGTGCCTTACCCTTCCCTCTATTTTATGTTTTTTTCCTAAAAATGAACTAAACCTTCCCCTTGTATTTATAAATAGACAACACAATACTCAAATTTTCATAATAATCTTTGACTTATATATATGAACTTTAGATTGTAATTTTAGTGGTAATAGTGCATCTCTTGAAGACTATTCACCCATACTTTGTTTGTTAAGTCAAATACTTGTATTGTTTCCCTAGGTTAATCCTATATTAGTATTAAAATAGAGGATAAAATTTTGTAGTTGTCCCTGCCTTGTCCTTTTAGGGAATGCCTAATCTCATGGGCATTTCATGAACAATAAAGTTTGGAGTAAATAATAACTAACTCTATAATGAGGGGTATTATTGGAATACTTCATGCTTGTCATTGATTTTTTTTCATGAGTATGCCAATATTGGTTTATTTTTAATAATGTGCTAACTAGTGTTTGATTGTGAAGCATCCTAGAGACTAGTTTTCCTGTTACCAAGGCCGATTGGTAATTTTCCCTTTATTTTTCCTTAGAAACCTAAGCTCAACCAACCTAGACCTATTATGATAATCATTAGTTCATCCTCACAACTATCCCAAATTTGCATCCCAAGATGGCATGGTTAGTTGACTCTACCATTAACATCCCAAATGTCATCCATGATTTACCCAGTAAACTTGAGAGGTATCTTCCCCATTTCACCCATGAAGTGGGATGAAATATATAGGTACACATAACTTCTTACAAAAATTCCCTAAGACTTATAAATATAAAATATGAGGATGTGGCATGTAGGTTTTTCCCCTTTGCCCTAATGGACTCAACATATTTTTGGTTCTTCAACCTTCCTGAAGACTTTATCATGAATTGGGACCCTTTTAGTTCTACTTTCTTCACCCAATTTGGATAAGTGATAGACCCTAGTGTCCTATATCAGTAGTTTTATGTATCAAAATAGAGCCCAATGAGCCCATTAAGAATTTGAATGTTAGGTTTTATAAGATGTATAATCAAGTCACCATGTTTTATCAACCTAACCCTTAACTATCACTTGAAATGTATAAGAATACGCTAGACCCTTGGAAAACCATGTTCTTATGGAGGGATGCAACCATAACAGACCTATCCTAAGCTTATGTAGGGTAAATCAAAGTAGATACATAATTAAACCCTTAAGGTCACATGATGACCCCCACTCTCGATGTGATAACATAGATGATTTTGTTAAACTTCTTACTTAACATTAATCAGAATTCCCTAATGCTTTAGCCACTCCTTATAATACATCAAATCTCACTGAGTCATCCCACTTCAAACCAATAACTAGGTTTCCTAAACCTAGGGAGCCATGAACTAATTTCCTAGACTCAACATTAGGTAACATTGGTTGTAGCTAAAAATACCCAAACCACACCTAAAGAGTCCACTAAGACTGAGTTATATGTCATTTAGTGAATGGTACAAAAACTTAGAAATGACTTTTTTGGGCTCTAGAGGTAGATGAGCAACTCTAATGTAGAAAGTTATAATGAAAACTTCACTTATCAAAGACCAAACAAGAACTATAACCATATTCAAAACCCTTATAAAATTCACCTAATAGTCTACCTGAATCAACATCTTTGATATATCCTTTCTTAATTGGTATCAAATACATAAGACAACAACACATGGGGAACTGGACTACATGAAATCCATTTTTTGCTTTCGATATCTTCCAAAAGGATGTTTCAAGTTGTCATTGATTTCAAGATGAGATTTTTATTTGAGGTCATTTATGTCAGAATAATCACAAGAAGGTGGCTATGTTTATTGGCTCTTATGAAGGATGTTGTCATTAGAAGGCTTGAACATGAGATACCTAATCTAATATAAGAAGGAGCATGATACCTCTAAGAACTGAATGAAGGATCATGATGGATCTCATAAATGAATCTACAGAGGCATAAGCTTATTTTTGGCATCTTTTCAATATGTTAATAAGGTTCAAAGAGCATCTACAATAGCAAGAAGGTCAAAATTACATAAGAGACCTGGTGTGAAAGCACAAGCTTGGTAGCTTGTTAAGGTAAGAAGTATGTGACCTATGTAAACATAAATGGCATATTTATATAATTTAATGAACTCATTTTATATGTGTATTATGTATTTATATCAATAAAATAGGCTTTTAAGTGCTTTAAAGATCCAAGTATGACTGGTGGTTCTAGACCTAATGTACATAGAGACCTAATGAGGTCCAAATGAAGGGTCAATATTCATGATGAGAGAGCCCATTTTAACATGTAATGAGGTTTCATAGGTTGATTTAATAATAATTACCAAGTATAAGGTCATGGATTGAATGTAAAGGCAAGAAATCATGTTGGAATGTCTCTTATGCATGTAAATTGAAGGTTTCCAAGCTCAAGAAGGATATTTTGATGTTCATTGGCATGTGTGACTTATGAATTAGAATTTGATAATTTTTGGAGATATTTAATATGGTATTAATAAGGTTTTATAATCATTTTTAAGTGGTTTTAGGTAAAGATCTTTATGAACATTCGTTAAGAATACAAATTGGTCTTAAACCCTCTCTAAGCCTTTATAGTGACCCAATTAAATAAAACTTTCTATAAAGTGATCAAAATGGATTTTAAAGTCAATTTTTATGTTTTTATCATGTAGATAACTCCTAAAATAATCCCTAGGTTCTCTTAGTTTGTCAAGGTAGTGAGTAGAAGGTATAGAAAAGTGCTTGTTTCTCAAGAATTTAATGTTACAAGAAGGGTTGACTAAGTCAACACATGAAATTTGATGGAGTTTTAAGGAAAATACTATTATTTATTTCCATGGTGTTATTTTGTCAATAAAAATTCTCTGTGTAAACAATTTTGGTCATGGAAGATGACCTATCATTAATCTGCCAAAGAGTGAAAATAGTGAAGGAAACCAGGCTTAAGTGAGAAAGAGTTTAGGGATGAGTTATAGGTGTTTAGGGATGAATAAAAATATTTGGGGTATTTTTTATAGACATATACCCTTATTCCATTTTTTTATAATTTTTTTAAATGCTCATACATAATCAAGAAGTTGATCATAAGATGGCCTATCAGAGTGAATGAAGACGTGATGGAGTAAGGTTTAAGGATTAACCTATATGTTCTAAATTTTCCATATTACATCTATGTATTAGTGTTTTAAGATGTGAAAATTATGTTTAATTACCTTTTTAATGAGTTTGGAGTTCAAGAAGTGCTTATATATTTGTGAAAATTCATGTTCACTAAGACTGTGTTTTGAGCCAGAGTGATTGTTCCACGTATGGTAAGAGAAGTGAAGGGTTTGAGACTCTATGATAATATTAATTTAATATAATGAAAATTTTGATGTTTTTTATTACCTAAATTAAATATATAATCTTTATTAAATTTTTTGAGTTACTTTTAAGTGTTGATATGTGAAATCCAAATTGGCTTATCAGATTGTGTTAAGACAATGAGTTAGAGGCCTAAGAGATTGGTTTGTAAGACCAATGATTGATCCTAGAATCAGTGATACATATATTGTATGATGTCATATATATCATATAGTATATTTTTATTTTCATTATATGTATAAAATATCTCTTACAATTTTGAAACATGAACTTCTACATGAATGTACTTTTGAAGGCTACAGGCAATTTGAGTGATCACTTTGCAGAGGTGAGTTGGAGATTGTTTGGACTGAGATAGAGAACCCAATGAGTTTTAAGTTATTATATAAGTCTAAAAATTCCATGTAATTTTTTTTATATTCATAATAATTCCATATTCAGGTGTTGGTGGTCAAAGTTTCTTGACTATACTTTGACTGTGTTTAACCAGTCTGAGTGAGCCTATTACAGAGGTGATTTTGGGTGCTTGGAGATTGAGTGAAGGTGATAAATGGACATGTTGAGTTTTTTGAGTTAATTAATGATATATATATGTTATTTTTTAATATGTTTACTTGGTAAATTTTACTATGTGATTTAGGTTCATGAGACAGACTTTTTTGTGTTTTAAGGCCTAATGGCGAGTAGGCTAAAATGGCTTGGTTCAAGTGGTGAGTTGGAGTTATAAGTGGTATGTAAATATTTTTGAGTGATAAATGGTATATTTTAGATGTATTATAAATTTTTAACTCATTTTTAAAGGCTAAATGTGATCTAAGAGGTATGAGTATAATGTGTACCTTCGAGAAGGCCTAATTCCTTTAGGTCTCAACTAGTCCTAATGAAGGATATACCCCTTAAAGGCAATAGACAAAAAATTAAGGTTTTTACACTTATATAATGTTTTATATGACCTATTACAATTATAATAAATTTATTATAAATATCTTGGCCAACCAAGATGGGTTAGACCAAGTGAGTGGTATAAAAGCAAGGCCTAAATTGGCCTATTTGAGTGAGTTGGAGTGATGTGGACTTAAGCAAAGAAAATATATCAATAAATGAGAAGAGGTAGGTAATTTAGAAAAATAAAATATATCATAATATCAGTAATTTATATATAATCAAGTTACTAAATGTGGATACACAGGTCAATGGACCTAATGAGCCTAGAAGAGGCTAATTGAGCGAGAAGGCCTAGAAGGTTGGTTGAGTGAGAGTGAAGGGGAAAGAGTGAAAAAATGAGGTCATCATAAGTTGAATATTATTAATGAGTGTTATAATATGATAAAATTTTAATGTATTTGATTTGGTGCTTGGTCACCTAGGGGGTTGGATCCTCCTTATAAGTTGGAGCTTACAGAAGACTAGTTGGGTGGGTGCTCAACTAGGTAAGGGTTGAAGCTCCTTGTGAAGTTGGTGCTTCACTAAACTTTGAATATTGAAATTATAGGATATTATTCCATGTTCATGGTTCAATTTTTTTTATCCCACAAGATGGTTTCTGACATATCTCTTATGTTCTCTTTTATGCTTGTGTAGTTATTTTCTTATGCATTGATCTTTTATGTGTATGTATGCTTCATGGAATGGGAAATGAAATTGAATATCCATTGTTATTAAAATAAATCACCCCCCCCCACATCCCATGTAAATATATACTTATAATAATTATTCCAAGAGTGGAACCTTTGGAGGAGGCTTGATATCTTGCATGTGATCCTAAGTAGCTTAAATTATGATGAGTATAATGTTCATCTTATTTGTAGTAATGGATAAGTTTGTGAAGATCGTGGTTGAGGTTTTCATATAAGTATACATGATGGTATTATCAAAGTTGAATAATAATTATTATGTTTAATATAATTCCAATATCAAACCTAAGTTTATAGGTAAAAGGACCTTGAAAACATGTTGAAAGATAGAGCTTATTGAAGGTGGTCTACTTGGTTAGCTAAAATAGTAGAAGAAAGGTATGAATGTACATTATTATTTGTATTTTTATAAATAATATATACTTTTAAATTATTAAAAAAATATGCATTTATACAATATTGCATGGGAAGTATGTGTGATGCCTCAAGAGATTCAAGAAGTAATCATTGAAATTCAAATGACTGTATTCTTAAGGTCTTTATGAAATGGCAGACTATTGTGACTTGTTGAGTTAAATGGTGACATTGGTAACTCAAGCATATTGATCAAGGTGATTGAATAATTTCTCAAGGTAATATATCACTTGTATATTCTTTGTGAGTAATCAGATTGATCTCATATTTGAAGATCTAGCTCAAGAGGTGAAAGGCAATGATTTGAGGGTTTCAAGATGAGTTATGACTACAAACCTGAGGTATGTTATAATGAGAAAAATCAGTTCATTATTAGTCTTTGGAGCTCAGTGAGAGTCATAGGGATATATTTCAATATTGTCTTCAGTGGTTATTATGCTTAAAATGCATGCATTAGCTTGAGTTGAGTTTCAAGAAGCCTATATCAGAATAGGGGTGTCTAAGTTATTGCTTGGTCAATAAGACCATTGTATTTGAATGTTAGAGATTCACATGATTAATTTTAAGATTTAAGGAGATTATTTAAAGTGATTTTTAATATTTTATGGGTTTTGAGTGTGCTTATTACAAAGGTTGAAGAATGTTGTTTCAAGAGTTGCCTTTGGGTCTATGCCTTCTAGATAAGATGTTTTAGAAAGGGAGAATGATCTGAGGATCATTAAATGATTTTAATTATGTTGTTTTGTCTATATTTACATATTTAAATATGTCAAAAGTGTATCATAGGTTATTAAAAATGGATAAGGACTCTCAAAACTAGTTTGATGGCATATTGTCTGAGAGGGTACTTTGTAGTGTTTTGAGCCTTAATGGTTTGTGTTTGAAGAGTAGTAAGTTGATGCTATGAGGAGTTTGATTTTCCATGTTTTTAAGTTGTTTATGCCTATTTTAGGTGGTCCTATTGACTTAATGGATCAGTAATAATCAAGAAAGAGTGGATCTATGTTGATTAGGTCTCCATGAGACTTATTGGTAGCATGAGGACTGATGATGCCTTCATAATGAAAGTGAATTATTTGAAATTATCTAAAGAATGAAAGAGGTTTATGGATATTTGAAATGAATTTTTTTATAGTATTTGGATCATTGGTAAGGTTATATGGGCCATAAAGTCTCATTGGTGGTTCGTTGAGGAGATAGATTTATTTGCTTTAGGTCTTTACTAAACCTAATGAAGATATGATACCTATTGGTGTTCCCATGAGGGTATTGACTGTGTGTGGATATTTTTTGAAGATTTTTTTTATACCTAATTGGTTTAGGATACATGTTAAATATTTCATGATCTAGATGGATCATAGAGTTAAGGGGAGTTAACTCAATTTGTTTAAGAAGCTTGATGAGAAGCATGCATGAACAAAGGGGGAGCATGAGTTTAAAGTGAGGTAAGCTTAAATTTGGATTAACCAAAAGGAGATATTTTAGTAATAAATAATCAAGGTTAGGTCCAAGGATCAGGTGGAAAGGTATGAATGGGTTCAGGTAATAGCAAGAGCTGATGGATATCTATGGAGTCATGTGTCAAGATAATGAGAAATGGGTCAGGTTGAAAGACAAAATTAATCACTCTAAAGGTAGGCATTTGGTCAAGTTTTATTTAGTATCATTAATTGAAATTTTAGTGAAGATACATGGTAGTAGATATATATACCATTAATCATTAATTTCAAAGGGGGAGAGAGATTAGATTGATGGAGAAGTTATCTAGGATTAGGTCATTTATGGTTTGTCATCAATGTGGTTTGCCATCAATGAAAAAAGGAGAGATTGTTTCAAGTTATAATTTATTTCAAGATGATATTTTCCTTTGAGGTCATTTATGTCAAAATAAACACAATAAGGTGTCTATTTTCATTGGTTCTTAATGAAGGATGTTTTCATGAGAAGGCTTAAACATGAGATACCTAGTCTAATACAATAAGGAGCATGATATCTCTAGGAGATTAATGCAAGAGCATTATGGATCTAAGAAATGAATATAAATATGAATAATAGGATGTTTTAAATATTTTAAATAGGTGAATAAGGTTCAAATATTATCTACAGTAGTAGGAAGGTCAAAGTTTGAGGTCTAATCCTAGCATACAAGACCTAGTGAGAAGGTACAAGCTTGGTAGCTTATTGAGGTAAGAAGTATGTGACCCATGTAAACATGAATGGTCTATTGAAATCATGTAATGAGTTAATTTTTTATTTATATGATGTATTTATATCAATACAACATGTTTCTAAGTGCTTTCAAGATCTAAGTATGACTAGTGGTTATAGACCTAATGTGCATAGAGACCTAGTGAGGTCCAAATGAAGGATCAAGTTGAGTCCTAATGATGATAAATCCAATGTGAAAATGTAATGAGGATTTAAAAGTTTATTCAAGCATAATGACCAATTTTTATGTCATGTATTGAAGGTAAAGGAAAGAAATCATGTTGGAAGGTCTCATGTGCATGCAAATTGAAGGTTCCAAGCTCGATAAGGATATTTTGATGTTCATTAGAATGTGTGACTTATTCATGGGAAGATAATCCTTTTGGTAGATATGTAATATGTTCCTAATAAGGTTTTATAAACATTTTTAAGTGGGTTTAGATATAGATCTTTATGAACATTCGTTAAGAATGTAAACTGGTCTTAAACCCTCTATAAACCCTTATAGTTACCCAATTAGGTAAAAGTTACTATAAAGTGCTTAGAATGGATTGGAAATTTAAGTTTTATGTTTGGATCATGTATAGGACTCCTCTAGGAATCCACATGTGGTATTATTTTATCAATGCAGTGAGTAGAAGGTACATAAAAGTGTGTGTTTCTAAAGAAGTTAATGTTATAGGAAGGGTTAATTGAGTCAACGCATGCAAGTTGATGGAGGTTAAAGGCCAAGACTTATTATTTATTTCCATGGTGTTATTTTTGAAATAAATAATCTCTATTTCAATCATTTTGGTCATGAAATATGATCTATAATTAATCTACCAGAGTCAAAATAGTGAAGAAAATAAGGTTTAAATGAGAAAGAATTTAGGGATGAGTTCTAGGTGTTTAGGGATGAATAAAACTATTTAGGGTATTTATTTGAGACATATAGCCTTTTTCCCTTGGTTTAGAATTTTTTTAAATGCTCATACACAAGCAAGAAGTTGATCATAATATGGCCTATCTAAGTGAATAAATATAGTGGAGTAAGGTTCAAGGATTGACCTATATGTTGTGAACATAGCATTGAAATAAGGTGAGATTAGTATCATGTTATTAGACTTAAAAATATCCACAAAAACACTAATAGACTAACACCTTAAGCTTATATCTTAGTGGGGATCTTGGTGAATAGATCCAATGAAAACATAACTAAAACATGAAGAAATAACAAACTTTCCTCACCTTCCTTAGTTGCTCTAAAGGATTCATTCATTGGATTTATTGGCTTGTGATTCAAAGGTATTTTTCAATGGAGTTTAGCTATTATCCACCTCCTCTTGGAATCATTTGGCTTTATGGCTTTGGCTTGTGAATCTTTACTCAATATTTTGGCATGGTAACACTATATCAAATGGCTTTTGAAATCATTTGTGCACGATAAATTTGGCTTGAGAGAATTTATTGAGATCATTTGGGCATGGTAAATTTGCACCAAAATGTCTTTAAATTATGGTTGTGAGGCCTATTATTTATATTTTTTTCCATTTGATCATAATGAACCTAAACCGTCCATCTCAAGATGAAGATGTGTGGCTAAGAATCAATTCAATTTTGGAGGTTAAAATCAATAATTTCCCTCATAAATATTTGGGATAGAGAGGCATTAATGATTCATGGGAGGGCTTAATCATATATTTATTTCATTTATGGCCTATGAAGCCACCTCAAAAAATGATGTCACATGATGATGCAAATATTAGAAACCATTTTCCAAAAATAAATATTCAACAAGTTTCATGGAATTCTTAATTAGGATCGTAATTTATTTAACTTTTTTAAGTAAGATTTAAACATTTTTAGTGAATTATTTGGAAATTCGTGCACAAATTAATCAAACTAGTCCAAATGTCATGTTATTGGGTCAAATTTTGACTAGAATGGAATTGGAAGACAATGTTAGATACATTAGAACCGTTATCCCATTTAGGATGTTATCGACAAAAAATAATAGTGTATGTGTCATATGATTTTGAAGTAGGGGAATTTAGTGGTTTAGAGCTCAAATTGCATTTTTGCTCAAAATGATTCAGGAGGAACTAATGATTTAATAAAATGCATTGCCCTATTTAGTGATACTCTAGCCAAAAATTGGAACTTGTATATAAGAAATTCAAACCATTTAATGCATTTTATTGTTTTTAAGCCAAATTGTGATATTTGATATAAATTGGTTTGACGCTTGGTCATTGGTGGCCACTTTTAGGTGTCTACAGTTTTCCCTTATTTGGGAAGGAATTTCAAGCTATAGGAACAATAATGTCTTCTCAAATAATGAGAAAAGGCTTGTATGCCAAGAAGATGATGATTGAAGAAAAATCTCTAAAGAATGTTTTGGGAAACTTATAATTATGCCCATCGAGGGAGTGTCCATAATATTTTTTGATTGATGATCCCTTGAAAAGAAGCAAAAAGAAAGGTGGAATTAACCCATGGTTAAGATTAATCCAAACAAGAAAATGCTTGCATATTTTGATTTAAATAGGTACTAATTTACCCAAAGGTGGTTATAATCAAGAATAAAATTCAAAATAATGATTTGATCATAGGTGGTTATAATCATTAAGAGGACCTAGATTGGCTAAAATATGATGTTTGATATGGTTGTGCCCTAGTTAGGGTGGATTAGCAAGCATAACTCAAGCATAGAACCTATTGCAAAAATTAAATATGAGTGGGTACAAACATAGATGCGATGGTCTAATGAATAAAGAAGCCAAAAATAACCAAGCATATGAGGATTCAAAGTGATGAAAGAGATGGATAGAAGAGTAAGATTTATCAATAGAAAAGATTCAATTGTATATACCAATGACGAGATGCTTGTCCTTATCAACAATAATAAAACTAGAATGGTCAATGGGTTAATTTGATCAAGATGGTTGGAAGGATTTGCCAAGGTGCCAAAGATAAATTTATACAAATACATTGCTTGTAGACCTTTTTAAATATATTTTTAAATATAGCATGTGATGGTAGGCATCATGATAAAATACCATGAGGACTTGGCCAAAATATGCATAAAAATCAACTCCCGATCCAATAAACAATTAAAAATAATGCATCAATGATAAAAAACATGATGATAATGTTGATGTATGAATATATATGGACTCAAGAATAATTCACAAGGAATCACCTAATGGATGCATATAAACTAAATCGAGGAAACAGTGCTAAAAGTAAACAAATAAGCAAGTGAATACATAAATAAAACAAATAGGAAAATAAGCAAACATAAAGCTTGAAAACAAAATCAATAAAAATCCCCCTAAAAATGGATTTACCCTAGTAGGGCAGATTGAAGATGACTAACCAGGCTTAGACAAGATAAATATTTTTGGATTTTGAAACTTTATGAATGTTCTTATAATTTTGGAGTATCCCAACTCGATCGATAATGATGAGATGCTAGATAGTTAAAGATTGTAAAATGGTGAGAGAGTGGTGGAAAGGAGGATTGATATAACCTCAATGTGAATCAAACATGACCCACATAGTCCCAAAATGGCCTTAGTTCATAGTAGTTCCACCTTACAACAAAGGAATTTGACTAGTGTAATAGCCAATTCAAATAAAATAGGCACATTTCATATGATGGAACAATGCAGCATATGAATGGCTAGTTGGTGTATAAAATCATGATAAATAATTATTTCCCCTAGTTTACCCATAGGTGGTTATAAATAGGATACAATGGCATAGATCAATGATACTAATTTTTCCATAGGTAGTTATAATTAGTAGAAAGATTGGTGGACACTAATTTACACATGTAGGTAGATATAATCAAGCTCACATAAACAAAAATTATTGATAAAAGTGAATAATAAATGAAGGATAAACTACCAAACTTCTGTCTTACTACTTTAAAATATTACCTTTGTCTAGATAGTTTGAAATAATTACTGAAATTGATTTGATTCTTCATGCTAAAAACATGTAACCAATGGATGAACCAAGGTCAAACATGCTAGGATAGGCTAGATTAAAAACATGTTTATTTAGAATGGAATGATAGGATGGCTAAGTGATAGGATAATGATAAGTTGGGAGAATAGTAAGATGATAGGAATAATGTTGAGAGGGTTGCCCCTAAGTGGTAATGTCACTGGTTAGGTATGTATCAATTGTAAAAGGAATGGTAAATGAAATGGCATAGTATAGGTTTGTGTTTGGATGATGATTATTTATTGGGTTGGATGTGTTTAGCTTGTGTGTGGTTTCAGATTCTATTGTTCTTACTGATGTGGAGATGTATGTCTTACTCATCAAATAATAAAAATAAAATACTTAATCATGTTAATTTCTAGCCCACACCTCATCTAAACAGTTGCTCTATCAAGAACTAGATGTAAATTTGGACATCAAGAATGTTATTGTGATCTTCATTGGTTATTGATTCAGTTTCCTTTAGGCATCAAGACAATGTATCTTTGTAGCTTCTGTAAAGGAAAGTATAGCCATGGATCATAAATAGGGATAAATGTTGGATGGTAGTTTTGATTATGAAATGGAATGGTGGAGGATAATGGATGGTATAATGGTTGGGAAACAAATGAAGTTCAAGATTTTTAGGCACACACAATGTTTTTGATTTTGGATTTGACATAACTTTGAATGTGATGGGGCCTAAGACTTCTAAACATTCTCTCAATAAGACCATTAGATTTTTCTATTATTTAGGTCTGAGTGTAGCTACCATCTGATTAGGCTATAGATTAGAAGCTATTTTTTTAATCTTTGATTTCATCTTTATCAAGTAGCAAAGAACTATTATGCTTAGCCATTGGTACCTTGAAGAGATTTTCACCAATTAAGTTGTCTTTATTTTTCCATATCACCTCCAAGAAGGTTTCACTAAGGAATGTTTACTTTTGAATTTGAATGTCTTCTAGTGCCTCTAAAAAAATTTCACTAGAAGATGTTGAGTTTGAACTTTGATTATCCCCTAGCACCTCTGAAAAGGTTTCACTAGGAGATTGTTTTTTTTCTACATGAATGTGTTCTTAGCCTCCTTTCTATTCAAATACTATGTCACCATGGATGCAGCTCAATAAGGTGTGATTATATCAGTCCTAATTGACACTTGCAAGAGATGGAATGCCAATAATATGGCTATGTTTGTTGGTGGTAATGAAATAGGATGAATTAGCACAATCCTCATAGAAGATACTAGGATAACTTGTGTCAGTGTTGAAGTAATCATCCTCAAAAATTATAGAAGGAACAAAACTTTACTCAAATTTATCTACAAGGCATGTGTAACCAATGTTATAATAGCCATGAATTTTATGTTGAGATTGACATCAATTTTTATTTTGATGTTAAATATGGTGTTGGTCCAAGAATAAAATCTAACTCTAATTTTGATTCTTCATCTAATGGGTACCCTATTACAATGATGTCATGTTGAATTTTTGGTATTGGACAAGCAATGGCCTATGATGGCATAATGGGATCCATAAAAAATGGTTCATCATAGTGGGGCTCTATAATGGTTGGATAAAGGTCAAGATACAACTCCTTAGTGTCTGGCTCATCAAGGGGATGGTATTAAAAAAAGGCATATGATTAGAAGGGAATTCATCACAGGTTGACTTATCACAAATGGCTAGTTCAATAAAAACATCTTGGATTGGTTGGTTTTCTTGGTCTTGGTTTAAGATTAATTATAAAATACCAATTTTGAACATAGCTTGGTCTCCAAATGATTGGTTCAGTTGAGGTATTGATTGGCTTGGTTTGGGTATTGATTAGCTCAATTGGGATATTGATTAGTTTGGTTGGGATATTTATTGGCTTGATTGGGGTACTAATTGGATTGGTTGAGGTTTGGATTGGATTGGTTAAGGTCAAAAGTGGATTGTTTTAGGTTTAGAATGTATTGGTTGGATAGGTTTGGATGGATTGGATAGGATTTTCTAAGGTTTGGAATGATTAGGACTGGATGAGGGATGGCAAATCATTAGGTAATGGGTGGGTGTTATGGAGATTGATTTCTCATACAATCCAAAGGACAAAGTCTTAAAATAGAAATAATAAGGCATCTTATAGCTTGATTGCTCACTTAAGCCAAAGGATAAGGTCCTAGAATAGAAATTTTAGGCCATCATGGAGCTTGATTACTCACATAAGCCAAAGGATGAGGTCTTAGAATAGAAATTTTAGGGTATCATGGAGTTTGATTACTCTCACAAGCTAAGGGATGAGGTCCTAGAAGGATAAGTTTAGGTCATTGTGGAGGGTGATTTACCACCCAAGCCAAAGCATCCAAGTCTTCCTCATAAATCATATCATCCTAGTTAAGGTCTTGAGTTAGATTGTAAGTCATTTATTATCTTTGTTCCCTGTATTGATAATTGTAAGGAGGGTATGGATCTATCTCCCAAACAACATTATTTGTAGTTGGGTCTTCAAATAAGTGTTCCTCACAAACCACTTCTTCCTCAAAGAGGTGATTATTATATTCAATTTGTGTGTCCATTCTATCATAAGTTGTATTATACACAACTTCACCATAAGTGTAGATAGACATATATGTATTAATGATGAAAGCTTTGAAACAAAAAAGGCTTAGAGTTATACAAACTCTAAAAATTAATGTCTGAAAATACAAAGGGCTCAAATGTGATATAGGTTGGTCAAAATGGGTGGAGTTGTATCTACAAAATGATCAAAAGTGGAGTTATATCTCCAAAATGGTTTTTGCTAAAACTTGGCATAAAATAGTCTAACATCAAATGTCATACACACAAAAATTCAAGTATCTAAATAAAAACTAGTATGTCAAAAGTCTAGGCGAAAGTGTTCTAAATTAGGAAAGGAAAAAGAGTCACTAGATCTTTTGTCTAAACATGGAGTCAAAAACTAGGCTCAAATAGGCTGTGCTAGGACTTTTGGCCAAATGACATCAAAATATAGGCTTGAAATAAGGAGGATGATGATTTTATTTAATCTAAAAAGTTTGGAACAACTTTGACATAAACCCAGCATATGAAATCAAATATAAACATGATAAGTTGGTATAATTCATAAGGCAAAATCTACATGGATAAAAGGTTGTGTTATCCTAAATAAAGGCACAAATAATCATGAGGATTGGATCTAAACAAACAAACAATAGTTTTTAGATTTCGGGTAAGCAATTAACCTAAGTTATGCAACCCAAAAGAGACAGATCTGTGTATCAACTACTACGTGTCAAGGCCTAAATAGAAATAAATCAATGTTTGGATTTGAACTTTGGAAAAGGTAATTGAAGACTCAACTTAATAAAAGTTAGGGTTTAATGACTAAGAAGCTAGGAAATTTTGAATGACATAACAACACTAAAAAAAATATACAACAAGGCACATGTGATTTGGTTTAAACAATGATGATTGGGATGCAAGACAAAATAAGTCTTTTAGAAATAATTTGGGTAGCATAATGGAATTATCACTCCCAAAAGATGTAAATAATATATTGTGTTTCAATAAATTTTAAAATCACAAGACTTGGAATGATTTGGGAAGCATAATGTTACCCCTCTCAATCAGGTGATTAACTCAACATTTTGACACAAATGTTTTGTTAAGTTAAAATTAAGGTGTCAAACAGATGGCATAATGCCTCCTCAAACATTGGAATAATTTGGACACAAAACTTGTTCAAAACATGGTTTAAACAACAAGTTCTAGTTTTAACACACACCAAGTAATAAAATGACAAAATACAACTAAGTATTCATCCTAAATCCTATCAAGGTATGGCAAAGTGGGGCTGAATAAAACTAATTAATTTTTTATCATCTAGATTGATCCCATGTATACCAACTTTCAAGTTATAACATAAGAGAAGTAACACATCATTTGGGTTTACATCAAATTGCTTGTTGTGAAAAGGTCTAATCCTTTTCACAACTACTACATCCATCATGTGCTCAATGTAGTGTGATGTCTAATATGATCATATGTCTTAGGCTTAGCCTCTACTAACAGAGATGGTTTAACCACTCAAACCACCATCCTAGTAAGGGGATCCCAATTTATATCCCCCCCCATATAGATGGGTTTAAGATGATGTTGGGAGATGAAACCCTAGGTCAAAGCTTCCCTAAATAACTTATGAGAGGTGATGAAATCCCCCTCACAAGCCAAAATGCATGAAATGAAAAACTAAGTAAAAAGGCTTTATGGCTGTTTCTAGATCACCCAAGCTATGTGGGTCTTGGGGAGATCTTCCACAACATCCTTTTTATGCCTTTGGACTAAGGCATAAGTTTGCAATATAAATGGTTCTTTTAATCCCACAAGTTCCCTATAGGGGATGGGGGGAGAGCATACATGCACAAATCCCTTTTTTCTCAAACAATCTCAAATAATAAATGATTTAAACAAAACAAAACAAAACTTTGAAGTGAGTTCAATTTTAAATCACCGAATTGAAATATTTAGTGGTGTTCTTTGGCCCCTTAGACTTAATTTACAAAAAAATTTAAAGAAACAACTACAAGATATTCAACCTAAACATGCAAAGTTTTCCTCTTTAGTACCAAGGGAAAGGTTCCTACTTTTTTTAAGCATCCAAATTCAAATGTGTGAGATTTAAACCATGCAATTTTGTTTTAAACCCAAATCCAAATGTTTGAATCTAGCCTATTTCATTTTAAACACCAAATTTAAGTGTTAAAAACCATCTAAGCTTGAAAAATTAATGTTTAATGTTTTCCTTGAACCTACAAAAATAAGAGAGTAACCCCCCACTTAGAATCACTTTGGGGGGTTAGCAAATGATGTTTGGATTTGTAACACTTAGTTTTTGATTAAAATTCACATATTGACTATGGTGGTCATCAACAACCATTGGTGGTTTTGAGTCAACCATCATCGATTAGTTGGAATTAACCATTGGTGATAACCTATGGACCCAAAGGCAAAACCCCAAAAGCAAATGCATTGGATTAGATGAGTGTTAGGCCAAAAAAATATAAGAACTAAAAGGAAAATCCTAGTTTATGAGTTTAAGTGCCTTTCAATCCTAGAAATCACAAACAAGTATAAAAAAAAGAGTCAAAATGAAAAAAATTAGTCTACCTCTACTCTACCACTTAACCATTGGTGTTTCGACCTAACCATTCGCATTCACTCCTAACCATCAGTGGTCCCTGTGTAAACTTGTGAAGATTAAATATGGCCAAACAAGATTAGAAAATCAAATTTAACAAGTTTCAAGCATCCAAATCTTATTTTAGGACTTTCACATTGATCTTCTTGGTATGTAAGATGTGTTAGGTCCCACCAGGTGTACCATTTGTGAAAATAGGATTGCAATAAGGGGATATTAGTATCATGTTAGTAGACTAAAAAAAATCCAAAAACACACTAATAGACTAACACCTTAAGCCTAGATATTAAGGGAGAGCTTGGTGAATAAATCCAATGAAAACATAACTAAAATATGAAGAAATAACAAACTTTCCTCACTTTCCTTGGTTGATCTAAAGGAATCATTTATTAGCTTGCTCGGATTGTGCTTCAAAGGCCTTCTTCAATAGAGTTTGGCTATTATCCACCTCTTCTTGGAATCATTTGGATTTGTGGATTTGTCTTGAGAAGCTTGACTCAATATTTTTGCATAGTGACACTACATCAAATGGATTTTGAAATCATTTATGCATGATAACTTTGGCTTGAGAGAGCTTCTTGAGATCATTTGGGCATGGTATATTTGCACCAAGATAGCTTGAAATTATGAGTGTGAGGCCTTGTATTTATAGATTTTCCATTTGATCAAAATGAACTTGAATAGTCTATCTCAAGATGAAGAAGTGTGGGTAAGAATCCATTCAATTTTGGATGTTAAATCAATAAATGCCCTCATAAATATTTGGGATAGAGAGGCATTAATGAGGCATGGGAGGGTTTAATCAAATATTTGGGGCATTTATGGCCTATGAAGCCACATCAAAAAATGATGTCACATGATGATGTAAATATTATAAACCATTTTCCAAAAATAAATATTCAACAAGTTTCATGGAATTCTTAATTAGGCTCATGATTTGATTTAACTTGCCTAAGTAAGATTTAAATACTTTTAGTGCATTCTTTAGAAATTGGTGCACAAATTAATCAAACTAGTCTAAATGTCATGTTATTGGGTCAAAATTTGATTGGAATGGAATTGGAAGATAATGTTAGATGTGTTGGAACCATTATCCCATTTACGATGTTGTCAACACAAAATAACATGTGCACATGTTGTGTGCTTTTGAATTGGGGGAATTTAGTGGTTCAGAGCTCAAATTACATTCTTAGCATTTTGGCTTGAAATTATTCAAGAGAAAGTAATGATTTCATAAAATGCATTGGCCTTTTTATTGACACTCTGGCCAAAAATCAGCACTTTTATATGAAAAATTCAAACCATTTAAAGTGTTCTAGTGTTTTTAGGCCAAATTGTGATATTTAATAGAAATTGGTCTAAAGTTTGGTCATTAGTGGAAAATTTTAGGTGTCTACATATGTTATACATTTACCATGTGACATATATGTTTTAATTATTTAATATGTGAAAATTTTGTTAAATGACCTTTTTAATGTATTTGGAGTTCAAGGAAGTGATTCTTTAGGTGTGAGAAGTCATGTTTGTCATGATTGTGTTTTGAGCTAGAGTGATTATTCCATGTGTGGTAAGATAAGTGAAGGGTTTGAGACTCTATGACAATAATAATTTCATCTAATGAACATTTTTATGTTTTTTAGGACCTAAATTAACTATACAATCTTGATGAAAGGTTGTGAGTCACTTTGAAGTATTAATATGTGAAATCCAAATTGGTTGATCAGATTGGGTTAAGACAGTGAGTTAGAGGCCTGAGAGATTGGTCTATAAGACCAATGATTGATCCCAAAATTAGTGATACATATATTTTCATCTATGTATGTGTATTATATGTCTTTGAATGACTCTTACAAGTATTAAACATGAACTTCTACATGAATGCACTTTTGTAGGCTACAGGTAGTTTGAGTGATCACTTTACAGAGGTGAGTTGGAGGTTGTTTGGACTGATATAGAGAACCCAATGAGTTTTAAGTTATTATATAAGCCCAAAAATTAAATTTAAAGGTGTTTTTATTCATAATAAGTCCATATTCAAGTTTTTGTGGTCAAAGTTGATTGATTGTACTTTGACTGTGTTTGACTAGTTTGAGTAAGCTTGTTATAGAGGTGCTTTTGGGTGCTTGGAGATTGAGTGAAGGTGACCAATAGACATGGTGAGTTTTTTTAGGTCATTAATGATATATTTATGTTATTTTTTCATATGGTTACTTTTGAAAGCTAATTGTGTGCTTCAATTTCATGAGATAGACTTTTATGTGTTTTAAGGCCTAATGATGAGTAGGCTAAAATTGCTTAGATAAAGTGGTGATTTGGAGTTATAGGTGTTATGTACTTATTTTGTAGTGATAAATGGTATATTTTATATTTATTATAAAATTTTCAATCATTTTTAAATTCTAAAGGTGATCCAAGAGGTTTGAGTATAATGTGTGACTTAGAAAAGGCCTAATTCCTTTAGGTCTCAACTAGGCCTAATGAAGGTTCTGGCCCTTAAAGTAAATTTACAAAAAAAATGATGGTTGTTTCAATTTTTTAATTTGTGATCTGACCTATTCTAAGTATTATAAAATTATGGTAAAGATCTTGGCCGACCAAGATGGGTAAGACCAAGTGAGTGGTATAAAAGCAAGGCCTAAATTGGCCTATTTGAGTGAGTTAGAATGGTGTGGAATCAAGCAAATAAAAGTGATAAATTAAGGATCATAGGTAGGTAATTGAGTACCATCATATAGATAATAATATTAGTCATGTACATTTAATCATGTTATTATGGATGGATACATAGGTCAATAAACTTAATGAGCCTAGAAAAGGCTAATTGAACGAGAAGGCCTAAAACATTGGTTGAGTGAAAGTGAAGGGGAAAGAGTGAAAATAAAGGAGGTAATAATTAGTTTAATATTATAAACATGTGTTCTAATATTATTATATTTCAAGGTAGCTAAGTTGGTATTTGGTTTCCTAAGGGGTTGGAGCCTTCTTGTAAGTTGGAGCTTACAGAAGACTAGTTGGGTGGGTGCTCAACTAGGTAGGGGTTGGAGCTCCTTGTGAATTTGGTGCTTCACTAAAATTTGGATCTTGAAATTATAGTATAGTATTCCATGTGCAGTGTTTAGTTATTTTTATCCCTCAATAGGGTTTCCCACATATCTCTTATATTCTATTAAATGCTTGTGTAGTTGTTTGCTTATACATTGATATCTTATGTGAATGTTGCTTCATGGAATGGTAAATGGAATTGAATATACATTTTTATTCAATTGATTCACCCCCCCACTCTTTTTTTCTAATTTCAACAAATGATATGGAATAATATGAGTTGGTCCTTAATCATCCTAAATCCTCCAACTCAATATAATCCCCTAGTACTCTTATGGTATTAGAAACCATGGATTTCCCTAGCCATGAATAAAATGAGATAGAGGATGGTATTATTTAGGTACAATAATTTCAACAATTTTAAAGGAGAAATCATTCTCTCAATAATAGGCAACAATAACATCACCTTACTACCTCAACACCCCCTAATAATGTTGTGATCCCACTAAACCAAAATGATAGGAATGATCCCCCACCTCCAATACCTCAAGAACATAAAGAACCTATTAAAACCTCACTAATCCAAATTAAATAAGGTTACATCATATTTTAGGATATGAAAAATATCAAGGCTAACATTACCCTTCATGACCTTGCCCAGATCATAAAGTAATGGGTTCTTTTGTTGAAGTCTTTGCCTCAAAAGATGACCCCACAAACATAGCCAAAACCAAGAGTAGCACACACAAATGTTTTCACACAAAAAAATAATTTGGAGGTTCCCCCTTTCCTTTTAACCATCTAGTTGTTTGTAAATAATCTATATAACTACTTAGTAGATTAAGGAGCCTTATCCAATGTGATGCCAGCAGGCATATGTGAGAAAATTGGGTTAGCCCCCATAATATCAAACAAGGTAGTGGTCCATCTACACAAATTAGAAGTGAAAGTGATAGATTAAATGCTAAATGTGCACATCTAGTTGGATTCCAATCCTATTATTCAACACTTCATAGACATTCAAGTGGTAGATATTTTCAAAGCCTACTGCATTCTCCTCAGTAGATATTGGTCCAAAGCCTTGAATGGGTATATGGATAGAGATTTCTCCCATATATGGTTGGCATGGAGAGAAGTAGCCAACCAAATAAGGGTAAATATATAACCCCACATTAATCATATGATAGTCTAATATAATGCCATTAATGAGAGGGTAAACCTTATTTCCTCATACCTAGGCATCTACACACTGAGCATAAAACCTACCAAAGAATAAAATAGTCACATCCCAGGCATGTTAGGCCTATGGTTTCTTTATATAGATAGAGCCCATTCCAAAAAAGGTATTGGGGTCAATTTTCTACTTATATATCCCCTAGGGAGAAAACATTTAGCATCATATAGGTTGCATTCTCCCAACACAAATAACCTAGAAAAATATGAAGATCTAATCCTAGGATTATAATTTGCATTAAAAGATTAGGAAAACAAACTAAGATTTTAGTGAATTTGAAATGGTGGTCAACCAAATCAAGACTAAATTTAAATTCAAGTTATCATACCTCAAGAGGTATAAGCATATATCTTAGGATCTAATCAAGATGTTTAACACATCTAACATCATCCCTATTTCCCAAGAGGTAAACCAAGTCGCTGACTCATTAGCATCTGTGGTGGTAAACCTAACTCCCTTGGATAAAACTAAGTTTCAATAATTCTCTATATATCTCATCCCATATCCCTCTATACTGAACATTGTTATAAATTTATAGATCTTCAAGGATGACCAGAAAATCATCTAGTTCTTTAGTAATAATGGAATATTTGAGACCTAAATTATAGATGAGAAAGATAGAGATAACCTCAGTAATGAGTTAGATAAGGATGGGATCTTAAATATTCATGGGAACTAAATCTTGAAAGGGATGATCTCATTGGAAAGAGAATTTGATCTATTAGACCACACTATCTAGGAGAAAAAATTGAAGTTTAAGAACCAAAAGTTTTGACTCATCAACTTAGGTCCTATAGAAAATCCCCAAACAATTGATGTGGGTCCTAATTAGATGTACCATGAATTATAATATTTATAAAGGTTACTACTGAGATATAAGGATGTGATTACCTAGGCCTATGGATAACTTAAGTTCTTTGACTCAATATTAATCACTCGCACTATTCCCTTGAAGCTTATCGAAAAACCATTTAAGAAAAGATAGAGGCCAATAAACTTGAACCTAGATCCCTTGATACATAAGGAAGTTCATAAGTTCCTCTCTACATGGATAATTTTCCTAGTTCACCACTCCACCTGGGTGGCCAACCTAGTCCCAATGTAAAAAAAATGGAGAAATTTGCCTATGCATAGACTTAAAAAACTTGAACCAAGCCTTGGATAAATATAATTACCCATTGCCCTCCCTGGATGAGGTGATCCAAATGGTGAGTGGGTCTCAAATGATGTCCTTTTTAGATGGTTTCTCAAGATACAACCAAGTATTGGTCAACCCTAAAGACAAAACTAAGACTACTTTCACCTCCAAGTGGGGTATGTTTACTTATAAATGAATGCCCTTTGGGTTGATCAATCTTGGGGACACTTTCCTAAGGGAAATGGACTTAAATTTTGAAGGAATAATAGGTAAGTGTATAATAATTTATATGGATGACATAACTATATTTTCAAAATATAGGTCAAATCATGTGCACCACTTGGAAATGGTATTTAAGAGATGTAGAAGGTATGGCATTTCCTTAAACCGAAACAAGAGCATGTTTGGTGTCACTAAAGGTAATATTCTTAGTCATATTATCACAAAATAAAGTATTCATATCAACCTTGAAAGGGAAAATGTAATTTCTACGTTGCCTTTACCTAACAGCAAGAAGGAACTAAAATATTTCTTTGGGAAAATCAAATTTATGCATAAATTTATTTCTAAATTTACTAAAATAGTAAAGCCCTTGAATGCAATGTTGAAACATGATGATAAATTGGAATAGCATGTAGAATCAAATAAGTATTTTTAAGATATCAAGGATGTTATTATGTAAGCCTTGGTCTTCATAATCTTGGACTATACACAAGAGTTCTTTGGGTAAAATACTACTGGCCCACACTATTCAAAGATGTTCACGTCCACATCTGCTCCTTCCATCAGTGTCAAACCTTTGTTAAGAGAGAAACACATACAACAATGCCATTATATCCCATTGTGGAGTCTACACCATTTACATAATGGATATTGGATTTCATGGGGTTTATCAACCCTAATTGATCAACCAACCATAAGTTCATTCTTATGGGAATAAACTAGTACACTAGGTGGTCTGAGGTAGTTGCAACCAAAATAATAATCACTATTGAAGATATCAAGTTCCTTGAAAACACTATAACCATCATTTTGGATTCCTTATTACTTTAGTATTTGATAGCGGTCCTACCTTTTAATCTAAATAATGGGCCTATGATAATGGGATCACAATGAAGTTCTCATCTAATCACTACCTACAAGGGAATAGATTGGTAGAGTCCACTAATAAGAATTTTATTGACATTGTCAATAAATCAACTAGATAAAAACCTAGGAGTGACACTCATTACTAAATTTTTCCCTACGGTAATACTTCCCCAGGTATAAATAAGCCCTCAAAAGTTATACTTTCCTTCTAGATTATGGATTGGAGCTAACTTGTCAATCATGCTTAGGATACTAAATTATAAGTTCATGCAAAAATTCATGGAACCAGATGATAAGGTGAATTAAAAACTCTTTGACCTAATTCAATTAGAAGAATCCTAATATGAATCTCATTTAATCTATATCAAACACCAATATAGAGTCAAAATGTGGTTTGATAAGAGGTCAAGGATCAAGATCTTTAGAATATCTGACATGGTCTTAATGTGGCACAAGGCTCATGAAAATAAAGGTTAGCATTTAAAATTTTATCCCCTCTAGATTGGCCCATACCAAATAGCCAAAATTTTGGGCCAAATTCCTTCCATCTAAAATATCTCAAGGGAAATGAGATACCACTTCCAATAAATTAGAAGTTCCTAAATCATTGTTTCTTAATTGTCCCTTCTAGTGTAGTTTCTGAGTAATTTGATCAAAGGTGGTAATGTATTTATTAGATAGGTTTGTTATTTTGTGGTGTATTTGATTTAATTGTGTTTTTATTTCATTTTGTGATTTTATTTTATTTTGTGTTTTTCCACTTTAGCTCCCTCTTTATTTTTTAATGTTTCTTTGATGCCCAGACCTGTTAGTAGTTATTCCAAGTGAAGGCCAAAGCCTAGAAAGATTGTTGGGAAGTAGGAAGATCCAAGTTAAAAAATTTGATCTAAGTATGGGATTATAATTAAAACTCTTGACACTTCATATTTAAGAGGCCAATGACTATAAAATAAATTGGTCAATTTTAGAATAGACCACATCTGAATAGAGCTACCAAGATGCACTTAAAATAATGCCTCAATAAAATACCAGATTATTTGAGTTAATCAAAGATTGGTTGGGTATTCAAAACTTACTCATCATCCATTCATCCTTGTCTTGGTCTTGAACACCCAATGAACAAGACTAATAAATAATATTTTCATAGGAAAACATGGAAAAGAATAAGGAAATCATGCAGAATCTAAATTCTGAGTCTACCTCAAAAGGGATATATAGGCAATCTCCACCATAGGATTTTAGGCATTAATGGTGGTGAAGCAAGGCCATGAATGAGACCAAAAGTATCTCTATCAAGGTTATAGATTCTCATCTAGTATAATAACAATTCCCCAACCATTTCTCCTCTAAGCCATTAAGCCATCAACACCCAAGATGAAGCCTAATAACTAGTCTAGCCTCAATTACTAGTATAAAATTTGAGATTAAATGAAAAATGAAAATCACTCCTTACACACACTAATGGCCATCTATAAGGTGAAATCTCAATATGCCACTTGCAATTGTGAGACTTTAGTGATTTGTCTTTTCTATTGTGAATAAATATCCCTCTTACAATATTTATGTTGAGCAAGGAAAGGAGAATAAATTGATTAAATTATAAGTGTTTGTCATCACTTTACCCATAAAAATCATCATTTGTTGTGTCCAAAATGCCCCCTTTTATTCAAAATAGGAGACCCCTATAAAAATTTCATGAACTAGAAATTTAGGATCCTTTCTTTTGTTCATGTCGATAGAGCCTGCTTAAATCCTTAGAATATATATCATCCTAATTTCTTCAAGCAGTAATAAGCCTAATTTATTTTATGACTAAGGTATATTTGATATTTTATGAATCATGGAACTAACATTGTAGATCCACTTCTAACAAAAGTTCCCAAGATCTCTTTCTTTTCTTGAAGTAGCAGATCCATGACCCTTTACGATAAATTAAAATCTTAGTAACTGACAAGTAAGTTTTAAAGTATTATGTTCCTTTTCATTTCTTAGGATTTTTATGAATTTGGTCAATCCCAAGATAGCCCAGCTAAATGAGAAGGCTTCACAACACTCAAGTATCAAAATGGCTAGTCCTTGGACCTATTAGAGATGTTAGATCCTAGGAGAGCCCAACCAAATGAAAAGGTTCCATGTTGCTTAGTGTCAAAATGGCTAATACCTAGACCTATCAAAGATGTAAATCCTAGGATATCCTAATTGGATGAGAAGGCACCACATCACTCAAGTGTCAAATTGGACAATCCTTAGATGTATCAGAGATGTTAGAGCCTAGGAAATCTTGGTCAAATGAGAAGGCACCATGTCTCTCAAGTGTTAGAATGGCCAGTCCCCAAACTTATTAGAGATGTCATATCTTTAGAGAGCCTAATTGAATGAGAAGGTACCACATCATTCAAGTGTCAAAATGGCTAGTCACTAAACCTATCAGAGATGTCAAACCTTGGGAAATCCTAAGGAAATAATAAGGTGCCACATTGTTTAAGTGTCATAATGGCCAGTCCCTAGACCTATTAGAATTTTCAAAACTTAGGAAAACTTGATTGAATGAAAATTTGCAACATCACTTAGTGTTAGATTGACTAGTCCTCAAACTTGTCAAAGATGTTAGAGTCTAGGAAAACTTGGTGGAATGAAAAGGTGACACATTGCTCAAGTGTTAGAATGGTTAGTCCTTGGACCTGTCATAGATGTCAAAGGTCAAGAGAGCCTAACCAAATGAAAAGGTGACACATTGCTCAATATCATAATGGCTAGTCCCTAGACCTATCAGAGTGTCAGGGCCTAAGAGAGCCTAGATGAATGAAAAAGTGCCACATTTCCCAGTAAGTGGATGAACTAGTAACTGTGCACATATGGCCTTGATAAGGTTAGAATAAGGTACAAATGATGTTAAATAACCAATCAAGATGTGCCATGTGCCCTAAGTTACACATGAATCTTTTTAGGGGAATGAGATAGAGTGTGAAGCCCTACCTAGGTGTTGACCATTAGTAGGAGGACCAATGAGAAGATGACACATGTCAAAAAGTGGGACTTAACCAAAAAACCTCCAAGATATGTGACCACATGTATACTATGCATTGATAATTAATGAAATAGGAAGCCCAAACTTGATTGGATAGTTTTAAAACATCCCATCACCATTACTATATCTATATGGCAGTGGATGATCATGGGCGTCGAATTCAACTCTGGATTCGAATTAAAGAGATAAAATATAGCCACCAACTTAGATTTGAATTTGTATCAAGTGAGGCACTAAATTTTATTAATATAGGGGGATGTATGCTTACATTTATAAAATCTTAAGGGAAGTTCACTAATGGTTATCACTATTACCTTTGAGAACACTCCAACTCCTAGATTTCCAATTCTCATAAAGCACCCATGTATCCCATGCCTCTTATGCTTAGAGCTTCCCTTGTGCCCCTCTACCATGATATAATGGTTTCATCCTCTTCAAACCCAAGGTTTGAACTTGATTAAATGGATACCACATTCCCAGTTGGCTTGTCTAAATTAAAGCACTACAATAACTTATCTAAAGCAGTCGAGCAAGTCCCTATTGGAATATTTTCACTGATGTCAAAGGAATTATAATTAATTTAATTGAATTCAATAGAATTGTCAACATAAATATCAATATAAATATTAATGGAATTATCAACAAAAATGTTGATGGAATTGTCGATGGAAATGTCAACAAAAATATCAATAAAAATGTTAACAGTCACATATTTTGGTGAAGAGGTGCCTCTTGGATGGGACACCTCTTTTGTGAAGAGCCTTTGAAGGATATATAAGTCAGATGAATGTTGAGAAAGATATGAAAAAAAGTGGAAGTGTGAGATATGTGAAGAAGAGAAGGAAGCAAGTGTGTGGAGAATAAAAAGATATATCATACAAACACATGTAGATTTGAAGAATGGAATTAATTATTTTTATCATTTGAGCATAATTAGATTTTTGTGGAAAATAAGAAGAGGAGATTGAATTTTCCACCATTCATTGATGAAGCAATAATAGTAAGGTGAAATATGTTTTCAGTGGAGGTTGGTGCCTCGGATCAAAGATATGGGTGACTCTTGCTAAGTTGGTGCTTAGTACTTGGGATTGGTGTCTCCAGTAGGTTGGTTATTACAAAGTGTTTAGAAGTGGGGATTTGTGTCTCTAGTATGTTGGTGCCTAAAAATTGATTCACAATGGGGATTGGTATCTCTAGTAGGTTGGTACCTACAAGTTTTGAATAAAAGAATTTATCTATGGTTGATTTTGGATGGTAGTTCCAAGCAAAGATTCATTTGTGGTTTTTCCCCAGAAGGGTTTCCACATAAATATAGTGTCAATCTATGTCATTTTTATGTGAATGATTTGATTTTGGATATTAAGTTTCATTAAGTAAAAGATAAGATTATAATGATTCACCCCCATCTCAGTATAAGCATGTGATTAATAATTAGTATCAGAGTGGATTCATTCAGAAATAGTTTAAAAGGTAGATCTCAAGGGCACACATGGATGGATAAGAAGGTTTCTCCACAAATAAAGCTCAATTATTTGATGAAATAAACTATGATTTTTGGAGTATGATAATGATAACCTATTTAATGGATTTAGGGTTTGATATCTATAAAGTAGTAATAAATGGTTATATTGTTCCATCATCTCCACCAACTGAACAAGATGGAAAGAAGGCCAGTGAGAATAATGTAAAAGCTATGACTGTAATCTTGTGTGGTCTATCATTATTAGATTTTTCCAAGGTGATGCATTATAAATTATAAAAATAAATATGGGACAAAATACAAAATATCTATGAAGGTGATAATAAGGTGAAGAAGGCCAAGCTTCAAACACATAGAAGATAGTTTGAAAGTTTGAAAATGAAGGATGAAGAAAAAATTGCAACTTATTTGCTTTACATAGATGAAATCATCAACACCATTAGAGGTCTTGGATAAAAGATTGAAGATACAATGATTTTGAAGAAAGTATTAAGGTCTCTCCCTTTAAGCTTTGATGTCAAAGTCTCTACTATCAAATAAATGAGAGATATAAATATGCTAACAATGGATGAATTGCATGGGATCCTCATGACATATGAAATGAGTACCGAGAAAAAGAAATCTTCTAAGAAATAATCAACCTTAAAATATTCTAAGAAAGGGAAATATAAAGAGCCTGAATAAGTGATAACACCAATGATGAAGAAGATGAGGAGGCCCTGTTTATCAAAAATATTAAAAGGGGATCCAAAAAATACAAAGGTAATCTACCTTTCAAGTGTTTTAATTGTGGTAAAATAGGGCACTTTGTTGCTAAATGTCCACATAAGGATGATAGCGATGATGAGGAAAATCATAATGAGGAAAGGAATAAGAAATAAAGCAAACCTCAATACAATAAAATTTTCAAACAAAATGAATATAATAAAAAGTTTGGTAATCATAATAAAAGCCTCTATTCTAAAAAGGATAGTAGATCAGTTGAGTAGAGTAATGAGATCATAACAAATAGTGACAGAGAATAAATTCTATTCATGGCATAGAAACAAAGAGTGATATCATGATAGATGAAGACAACTTTGTGAGTGAAGGAAAAGAAGAGATGGATTTAGAAGAAGAAGAATATGAAAAAAAATGAAGGAGAAGTGGATCTTGAAGGATAACTCATGTGTGCCTTAAGTGTGATTAAGAAGCTTAAGAAAAAGAATCTAAAATAAAAATTATGACTTTAAAAATATGAAAAGGATTGTGTTTTTTAAAAAATAATGTCACAAAGTGATGAGGAATCAGAAAATACTATCATTAGCCTTAAAACTCAACTAGAAGCAAAAAGGATAGAAGGAGAGGTGAGAATCCAATTAAAGATAAAAGAAGAAAATTATGAGAGGCTAGAATCTAAAATTATTTCCTTGAGGAAGGAACTAGAGAAAACAACCAATAAGCTAAATAAAATCCTCAAATTTGAGAAGAGTACCAAGATCTTAAATGTCATCATCAATTTCCAAATTTCACCATTCATTAAGCATGGTATTAGCTATGAAGGAAACTAGAAGATCATTAAAGAAGGTCATAATTCAAAAACTATAGAACCACCAAATAAAGTATATGCAGAGAAGCCCGAGAGCTTTGAAAATGTACTCAAGTGGTCTATGAATGGTGGAAGAGATAAGAAGAAAGATCATGACACTTATCCCAAAAATAACAAGGATAATTTCATAAAGTCCTTTCCTTTAAGTTAGGCACATATGACTAGGTTCTATAGTTCTTTTTATGATTATTGTTATTTTTGTAATTATTTTGGTCATAAATTAAGAGATTAAGGGCACAAGCAAGAAATTATTTTATATGGAACAATAATAGAAGTTTTTATGGTCCTTCAAATAGGAACTATAATTCATTTTCTCCTTTATTATTTACAATGTCATATGCTATAAGGGTATGTGCATACAGTTGGGGGATAATTCTATGGACATACCCAACAATGTGTACGTGTTACATTTACATATAAAAATGTGTATGAATTAATATATATATATAAAGATAATATGTAGACATTATATAAACTATAAAACAAAAAAACTTGAATTCTCTCATTTTATTCTTCTTGGTGTTCATGTTTTACTGCTTTACATTCATGTTTTGCCTTCTAGATCTTCCTTTTGCCCTCCAGCTCATATTTTTCCCTCCATCTCGAGTGGAAATCATTAATTTTTATCCTACATTAATGAGATCAATGATTCTACCTAACCCTCTACTTAATCCTCAAATAGGTTAGTATGCTCTACCTAACCCTCTTTAGGAGGGTTTTGAAGATGATTTAAATCAAAATCTCGAAGTAATAAGACTTAAGTGTAAAGAAAAGCAATTTGCCTTTAGACTTAAGGGAAGTCAAAAATAGGAGTTACCACTTGAGTAGCTAGAGATAATCTAGATGTATGTAGATGATGTCAAAAATCCCAAATTTGATCAAATTCAAGGAAAGCAAATGAGAAAAGAAGAAGTCCTTATGAAAAAGGATAAGGAAAAGTAGAAAGATAATTATTTAGTTGTGGTGATGTTGAATAATATGACATGGATGTTTCCCATGATTTATTTATGGATGGAAGTATAATGAACATCCCTTTGCCATTGATGTAAAAGGGGGAGAAATGATGGAAGGGGGAGAAAAAGAGGATAACTAAAACAAGGGGGAGTTTCTATATAGATTTGCCATCAATGAAAAAAGGGGAGATTATTGGAATATTTTCATTGATGTTAAAATAATTATAATTAATGTAATGGAAGTCCATAGAATTTTCAACAAAAATATAAATGGAATTATTAATGGAATTGTCAATGGAAATGTCAACAGAATTATTGATGGAAATGTCAATGGAAATGTTGATAGAAATGTCAATGAAAATGTCAACCGTCACATATTTTGGTGAAGAGGTGCCTCTTTGATGGGATGCCTCCTTTTTGAAGAGTCTTTGAAGGCTATATAAGGTGGATAAAGGTTGAGAAAGATATGAAAAAAGTGGAAGTGTGAGATATGTAAAGAAGAGAAGGAAGCAAGTGTATAGAGAATAAAAAGATATATCATACAAACACATGCATATTTGAATAATGGAATATATTTTTTTTTTATGGAGAAGAAGAAGAAGATATTGAATTTTCCACCATTCATTGATGAAGAAACAATAGTGAGGTGGAATATTATTTTAGTGGAGTTTGGTGCCTCAAATCAAAGAGATGGATGTCTCTTGCTAAGTTAGTGATTAGCAGTGAGGATTGGTGTCTCCAGTAAGTTGGTGCCTATAAAGTTCTTATCAGTGGGGATTGATGTGTCTAGTAGGTTGGTGCCTAAAAATTGCTTAGTAGTGGGGATCAGTGTCTATATTAGGTTGGTGCCTAGAAATTTTATAATAAGAATTTTATCTATGGATGGATTTGTACGGTAGTTCCAAGTAGCTATTCATTTGTAATTTTCCCCTAAAAGGGTTTCCATGTAAATTTGGCATTAATCTGAGTCATTTTTATGTGAATGCTTTGATTGTGGATATTAAGTTTCATTAAGTAAAAGATAAGATTACACTGATTCACCCTCCCTCTTAGTATAAGCATGTGCTTAACAATCCCCAAAGATTCAAGTTCAAATAATGACTAGTGTAGTCATATAAAATATGAAAATTGGTAACTTGAGTGTGGCTAATGACACCTAACCCATAGGTCCCTCATGCTTGTTCTCATAACCCTCTTAGGCATCTTTCACCGATTCCCAGTCATCTATAGCCTTCTAAGATAAATCCATTGCCTAGGTCCCATCAGCTAAGAACAATAGTTCCCAACTTGGAGAATAATGTCGGTACCACTACTGTCCTCTTTCATCACTCTTGTTCAATGTATTTTTGGTCCCAATGGTTAATACCTTTTATTCCCCCATCCTTATCCTTGTCAACATAATGCAAGTACTTTCAACCCATGACCAAAGATCATTTGGAAAGGGGTTGGAAAATATCACTAAGCAAGCAAGAATACAAGTAAGACTACTCAAGCAATTTTCCTTATTCTCTACATACAACCAACCAATACACTTAAAAACTTATTTAAATCCTTATACACTAGTCCCTAGCCACCTCAAACACATCTAGTTTAGTATTTTACATATTCATACACCTTATTGACAAAGTACATTAAGTGGGAGAACTATATATGGCTTGATCCCTCTTTGGATTATTGGTATGTAGGCAACGTGCCCACACAAGAGGTGTGGATACATGTTTAGTGAATATTACACACACTAACCCCCCTATTTTATCAAAATTGGTCAAAGCACAATGGAGTATAGGTTTTAAAGAGAAAATCTACTCTACATGGAGCTCTACATACTTTCAACTATCAAAACTTTGTAGACAGGATCACATAGACCTGGCAAACAAAACCCAAAAAGCTTAGATATCTAGAACAATAGTGGTAGAGGTGGAATACAGTGTTGGTGCCACTCCTATATAATTTTAGAATTCCTATCCAATCATAAAATGAAGATCAAATACTAGTTTGTGATAGTGTTCTAGTCTTGCATAGTGAATAACAAACCCTATCTCAATCGTATCAATCAGTTTCCAGCTAAGTCTTATTTTTTCCTCTTATTACTATTTTTAGAAAGGTTAAATTTGCAATCTAATTTACTCAAATTAGTAGCCTAATTATTACATATTTATTTACTAATTTTACTACTCAAACCCTTTAACTAAATTATAAATAATACACTAATATTCCAAAAATTGTTAAATCATTTGATGAAACTGACTTGCTTTGTTTGTGCATAAAAACCCTAAAAACCCTACGATAAAGTTCCTACTGATTTTTCCTTTTTTCTATTTTTTTACCTACCTAATAAAATTTTAAAATTTTGCAGTAATTTTAAAATAAATTTTCTTTTAAACCTTAGTTTCCCAAATTAGGTCCTGATATTTTCTCAGTAATTTTCCAATAATTTTTTAATTTTTTACTAGCATATTTAAATCAAAAATTTAATTTAAATTTCAAAATTCAATATTAATTTTAAAAAGTGATTATTTTCTCAAAACCCTAAGTTAAATATACTAGGTCCTATTGCTTCTTGAGGTATCACCTTACATGTTTGTGAGCTTTGTATCCTTTTTATGCATATTCTAGTTTCTTATTTAGATTATATTTGTTTAACCTTTTCTACTATTATCCAAGTTTTTTTCCTTATGCCACCTAAGTTCCTTGCATATCTTCCTTCGAGATGAAGTGCAAGACGTAGTGTCAACCCTTCTAAATTCACTCAGATTCCTACAACTTGATCATATACCATGGATAAATAACCAACTCAGGTTCTTGTTATAGATTCTACACATCCATATTACACCAATTTCAATGAGGATAATTTTGACAAAGAGAAATATGAGGATAACAATGATGATACAAACATAGATGCTCATAATCCACCACATCATACTCTTGATTAGCTTCTACCAATTGTTAATAATGAAGTTTTCCTCAACAAATATTTGATCCTACAAAGTTTTTGAGAAAGACTCCAGGACCAACCCCAAGATCTTACTCTTATTTTATAATATATCATGGAAATCAAAAAGGCTAAACAGATTGAGTCTTATATTCTTTCATAAAAACTAGTTACAAATGACACTATGAGGGTAATTATCTCTCAACAACCCCTTGTAATAGCCCAACTTACCTCTCTGCCACCAACTATAGCTATTACATCTTTGTTTCTTAATTTGGTAGCCCTTATGCAAGAGATAAGATCTCTTCAATCTAAGGTGTGATATCTTGAGCAATGTGCCTCTAGACCTACACAGGTTTTGGATTCTTTTTCTCTACTACATACACCAATGGTACGTCACATTGCTTCTACACCCTTGCCACAAGGTTTTATTCAACCCAAGCTTACTCTATATGATGACAAGGGTGATCCAAAGACACATTTGAGAGCTTTTCATGCAGCATGCTTGGACTATGTACCAAATGACTAGCTACTTACCAAGCTATTTCCATGGACCCTAAAGGATTATGCTTTATAATGGTTCTATAGTCTATCAAATCAATCAATTAATGCATTCAATCCTTTAGCCAACATGTTCCTAGCTCATTTCAGCATTAACATTAGTGATAAGGTTTCATATGCTCAAGTTGTAGAATATAAATAAAGGTCAAATGAGCATCTTATAGATTATGTTCTTTGATATAAGACTATTTTGGCTAAGATGACTAGCCCCATGGCTAATCAAGAGTTACAAAATCTCTTCAAACAAAGTCTTCTACCAGCTTTACATGAATAAATTATGTTCAAAAGATTCTTTTCCTTTACTAAATTGTGTCTCACACTAAAGGAAAGAGAAGTCAAACTAATTTCAATGGGAAAAATCAAGTATATAAGTATCTCAAAAACAACAAACAAGAGTAATAATAAAGTCCCATATAAATTCAAGGTCAATGATAGCAAGAGTTAGAATCAACTAATAGTTATTGCAGCTTCTGAACCCCCTTAACAAGTGGTTTTATCAGCATCTCCTCAGTGTACCTTTACAAATCTACCAATTTCTTCAGCTAGAGTTTTACAGTAGCTATTGGAATGTAACATCATATCTCTCCCTCTTATTGGGTAAGTTAACATAATAAATCATCTTCCATGGGGATATGATTAGCATGCATTTTACAAGTTTCACAAGGCACCAAGCCATACAACAAATAGATGCATCAGTTTGAGACCTAAGATATAGGATTTGATAGATGACAATCATATTGACTATGGCACTTCACTTAAGCCTCCTCAAGAAAATCAAACATAAGATAAATCTTTGAAAATATTCTCAAATCCCTTTTCATATCATTCTAAACAAGAGATAGGGGACACATCATGGGTTCACCATGCATATCATGCACATCCACCACTAGATACATATAGGTCACCTTCAGTTTAGACACATCCTTTAACTAACATGATTGGTGTATACAATTCTAGAGTTTAAGCTAGACCTTCCATCTCTTTCTCAGAGCAGGATATCATCAAGGATGACTTGAATTAACATGCACTTTTTATTAGAGCTTACATTCATAATCATCCTATTCATAGTGATCTCATAGATAATGGATCTAGTTTAAACATGTGCACTATGATATTATTGCAATATTTAGGATATTTAGAGAAGGATATTACATTAATAGACATAGTTATTAGAAAATTTAGTGGGCACATACGGATTTCATTAGGTGAGATCATACTTCCTCTACAAGTTGGTCCAACACATGCAGACACACCATTCACTATTATTCCCAGTGTAAGATTTTTTGATATGTTACTTGGTCAACTATGGATTCAAAAACTTTGTGCAGTACCTTCTATGTTCACAGATGTGTGATATTCAATCACACTAATCATGTTGTTATAGTTGGTGGAGTTTTATATGAGTTACCACTCCCCACTTCAAATCCATCTTCAACATTGTAGTCACTAGTTTTAGTTCAGCCTTTAGTTCTATTTTCTCCACCATTTATAGTTCTTCCTCTAGTTTTGATTCAGACACAGTTGAGGCATCCATTGTCAGCATAAAGAATTCATACACCTCGACATCTTCAATATTATAGATAGTTTCTAGTTAAAATATTCACACCTAGGGTAGTATCACTGAGATCTCATACCTCTACACATAGAGCACATGTTTAGAGAGATTCTCCTACCACCAAATGGGTCCCTAAGATCCTTACAATTGCATCCACTTCTTAGAGTTATAAGGGGACCCCATATTTGGTTTCTACTTTAGAGATTTTAGAGCATTTATATCATATACAACTTTTGAAACCACACTCTTAACATTTCCATCATGTTTCATAATCACGCATGGTTCCTCTCCTTGATACATGACACCATGATAGGGAGTCTCCCATGAGACTCATTGGTTAGTATCATCTCTTCTCAGAATTACTTGTACATAGTATTCCTGTAATTGATTGTACATAGCTTAAATATTAAAAATTCTAAAAACATTCAAATATGTCAAAACACCAAAAACATTTCAGTTATATCTATTATCCATGCTTTACATTTATACTGCTATGATAGACTTACATTTTTTGTTCTATGTTATTTTTTGTTGAATTATCTACAATAGCATGCTTCACTTGAACTCTTTTGAGTGTGCACAGTGATATCCATCTCTTTGATTGCTTTACTCTACCCATTGAGGGGGCATCCTACTTCTACATTTTAGACACACATCGATATACATAACCACTGGGGGCATATTCTATATGACTAAAACATCCAAATTATGTCATTCCTACACCACACACTCTAGTTATCATGTTGATGTACATTATTTACTAGCTTACACAAATTACTATATAGATATCTCACTAGTATATAGCACTTGTGTATTTCTTAGCATATACCTAGTCTTGTACTAACATGTCTTGCATACTTTCTCTCTTGCTTTGATTAGTTGGATGTGATTATATTTCCAATATTTACATGCTTTCCATTCTTACTTTTTGTAGCTAGATTGTTTGCATTCCTCAATTCTTGATTGTCTCCTGTATGTACTTTAAGACATTTACCAATGTCCTTTGCTTCTATTCATATGTGTGTCTTAGGATATTTTCCAATGTACTTTACCTATACTCTTCTATGTGATTGTGTTTTTTACACCAACCTTGCTTTTTAAAATTATATGTGTATGTGGAATTTGAACATGCATTATATGTTTGATTTCTAGTTTGAGTGATATGTGCCCATGTCCCTTATTTTCTTGGCCCTTTGGCCACTCTTGTATGCATCTTAATTCTAGCCTTGTATGCTTTTTACTTGGTTGCTTTCTAATTATTTACAATGCCATGATCCACAACATGCATTTACTTGCTTTCTTAAATGCCATGATGGACATCATGCTCCATCCCTCCATGACAACTAACAACTAACAATTAACACTTCCAATTCTAATTCAATACATTTCACATGTTATTACATTGTTATATCTATCTAGGCATACCCCTATTAATCTAACAATCTCTTAATACAAACCATGTTATATCTTGAGATATCTTGTCAATTATCATTGCTATATCATGTATTTTTGCAGCATAACACACTTGTAGGGATCTCTCTTCTAAGGGAAGTCATTACAGGGTCTTTATTCCTACCCTCATAAGAGGGGGAAATAAATAGGGGTTTTATCATAGAGATCAGAGCTTTTACTGGTTGAAAAATCAATTTCAAAACACTTAGAATAGAAACCAATCAAAATAGACCAGGTAGGTAATGAAAATGTCAGAACAGTTACTAGATTTGGCCTAGGACAATAGCACTAAGATTGGATAATACAATCGGTGCCACTACTATTCATTTTTGGTGCTCTTGTACAAATAGTATAAAAACTAGATTTTTTAAAAGTAGGTATAAAAGTAGGATCAACTAAAGTTTTTGCACAATTAGACTAGTTTAGAATCAGTTGTTTTTAGTACACTTTTTCTCAGAGAATCTAGATATAGGGGCATCATGCGTAGCATGATGGCTCTCACTTATAGTTTTACGTATGGCATTCGGTATAACTTTTAGATCAAAATCCATGTTCCAAACACCAGTAATTAGGGGAAATGTGTGTAGCACATTTATTTTTCTTTTTGAGTTTAATATTACTGAGGCATTCTCAATAGTTGCATGCCTTATTCCATCTACAGGTGGTTGGCATCATTTTGGAGTGGCTTTCATACAATCCTAAATTCCACATTTTTGAGTGGCTTTCATATAAGCCTAGTGCACCAATTTTAGATTGGCTTTCATACAAGCTTAATCTCTATCTTTTAGAGTGGCCAAGAGTACTAGTTTCTAGTATACATTCGACTATCCATGCTAACATTGTTAGATCACAACATAGTAATGTGCTTCAAGATCCATCTCATTTGACACACATTTCATACTGATATTAGTTTATAGTTTCACTTCACAGAGCAATGATGGAGCCAAATAACCAGCTAGCCTTTGTATTCTTAAGCCACCTATTCATAGGGATTGGATACATAGCCCAAACATCTATTAACACATGCATGATCACATAACTTCACTTAGTGGGTGATGATGGAGCCAAAGGGCTAACCTTTGCATTCTTGAACCACTTCTAGAAAATATATCACTCAGCTTCATTCATGATATTACTCTTAGTATAGCATGCATCTAATATCACTCAGCATCACAACAGGTTTTGTATTGGTTTGTGTACCCAATGAGGTGTATTTATTCCTTTCTCTTCCTCTCTCTCTTACCCAATTTTGTACATTATTATTTTAGATATAGTGTATCTAGTAATAACTAATATAATATTTTTTTACTCTTATATATTTGCACTTCACAACATTCTCTATCTATGCACACTTAACATCACATAACTTCATGGGCTTCACCCTTGAAGATAAGTTCAAGTGTGTTTTCTATATTTCCTTTATCCTAGTATTTCACTTTGCTACATCACTAGAATAAAGGTGGGGGGGGGTAGTCATATAAAATGTGAAAATTAGTAACTTGAGTGTGGCTAATGATACCCAACCCATAGGTCCCTCCTACTTACTCTCATGACCCTCTTAGGCATCTTTCACTGATTCCCAATCATCTATAGCCTTTCAATACCTCATTCTAGCTAACCTAGACTGCTCTTTCCATGACAAATCCATCCCCCTAGGTCCCATTAGCTAAGGACAATAGTGTCTAACTTGGATAATAGTGTCAGTGTCACTACTTTTCACTTTTGGTGCTCCTATCCAAGTGCATTTTTGGTCCCAATGGTCAATTCTTTCTAGTTCCCCATCCTTCTCCTTTTTGGCCTAATGCAAGTACATTCAACCCATGACCAATAAGTCCCTATAAAATCCCATTCAAAGATCATTTAGAAAGGAGTTGGAAAATATCACTAAGAAAGTAAGAACACAAGAAAGACTAATCAATAAATCTTTCCTATTCTTTGCATACATCCAGCCAATACACTTACAAGTTTATTCAAATCCTTAAACCAATCCCTAACAACCTCAAGCACATCTAGTTTAGTACTTTTCATATTCATACACTCTATTGCACAAAGCACATCAAGTGGGAGAACTACATATGGCTTTATTCCTCTTAAAAGTATTATTATTTAGGTAGCATGCCCACATAAGGGGTATGGATACACATTTAGTAAATCTTACACACACTACCCCCCCTCTTTCTTGAAATTGGTCAAAGCATAATAGAGTATAGGGTTTGAAGATAAAATCTACTCTACAGGGAGCTCTATAGACTTTCATCTACTAAAACTTCATAGATAGGGTCATATAAACCTAGTGAACAAAAATTAAAAATCTTAGATCTCTAAGACAATAGCATCAGAGGTGGACTATAGCACTAGTGCCACTCCTATCCACTTTTGGTGCTCCTATCCAATCATCAAATGAAGATCAAATCCTAGTTTTTGATAGTTTCCTAGTCTTGTATAGTGAATATCAAACCCTATCTCAGTTATATCAATCAATTTTTAGATAAGTCTTATTTTCTCCCTCTTATTACTACTTTTAGAAAGGTCAAAATTGTAATCTAATTTATAAAAATCAATAGCCTAATTATTGAATATTTATTTATTGATTTTAATACTCAAACCCTTTAGCTAAATTAGGAATAATACACTAATATTCTCAAAATTGTTAAATCAACTAGAAATAAACGTTTGAGGATGCCCTTCAATCATACAAGAAGGGTGGACTTCACAAAGTCACTACCAAGCCATAGGCATTCCCCTGTGCTAATTTGTTCAGCAACCTCCTTAACAACATCATCCATGTTCAAAATGGGGTCCATGACTAGGTGTGTTCACCTAACTCTTGGCACCAAATTGTTGATATCTATATAAATGCCTTCAAGGCATACTACTCCTTCCCAAACTACACATTATCTTATGATGCAACAATAGTGATGGTCTGGATGGAGACCTACAAAATATATGGCATCCTCCATGACTAGGCTAAAAACCTATATGGTAAATGGGTTAATAAGGAGGACATTTATGTGTACCTAATTTTCACCTTTTTGGAGGAGGTATAGGTAGGCATGATCTTATTGAACTGATTATTTGGGGCCCAAGACTACTTGCACATCAATGAATTATGGGTGTCTCTCCTAATATGATCATTACACACACACAAGTCTCAGACATGGGAGGATTGGTCAATTTCATATTGTTTAATGCCATTGTAGACACCCAATCTAGATCTAATTTATATACGATGATCTTCCTAGTGGTTGTAGTTTAAAAATGCTTTCTTTAAATCCTTTGTCTTTTCCTACATGGGTTCCCAAGGTTTAGTGGTTCAAGTGGTCTTCTATAAATTATGTGGTCACTATTTCTATAACCACATCTTGGGACATATACGAGCATTTTTACCCAGTGGTCTAACAAGTAATCAATGAGGTGTGAATGCCTTGACTATCAAAAGCAATCAAATATTACATCACCGTTATTGGGGAATATTAGATTTATAAATAAGATACCATGATCTAGATTATAGTTTCCTCAAAGATTCCCTCCTATTGTATTTCATCCTAAACTATCTATCAAATCAAGATATTTTCTATCAGTTGGTGGAGGGCATATTCAAGTTCTATATAAAACATCAAAAAAAATCATGCCCACCACTTTTGATCATAATCAGGCACCATGTCTACAAGGCTTTCCCTCTAATTCATAAAATGGTGATTGGGTGGGAATCCCCCACCCTAATAAGATGAAAGCTATGGCACTAAGACTCCAAGGGGGTAATGAGAGCTTACTTTTTGTGGTATTCAACCCAACTCAATTTCAACTATGGCCATCAGGTAGAGGATGATGATGAACTCTACTTGGATGTTATTTATGACTAAGAGGTGTTATCCCATATCACAAAAAAGAAGAAGAAGAAAAACAAGAAGGTTTAGGTTGGCCCATTTTTTCCTCCTCTATCTTCTACTCAGTCCATGGAGGACCTAACTCTGATAGCTCTTACTATCTCCCAAAATATCTTGCAGGGCATTCCCCCACCATCTCTTCCTCATGCTCCAAGTCTAGCTCTACCTCCTCTAATAGCTCCTACTCCTCACACCTTGCCTCCACCTCCTCAAGTTGATCCTCAAACCCAACCTTTGCCCTTACCTCCTTTGGTAGCTCTAGTATTCTATCCATGAGAGATCTATACCTAAGTTAATCAAAGCCAAACATCCCAAGCAAAACTAGCTCAACCACTAGCATGTCAATATTGGGCTGCATAGACCTTAAGGTTTGATGTGGCTTACAATCCAAGGACAAACCTAGATTGAGGCTCCCAATAGGAACCCTTTTAGGTTCCCTCTCTCACACCTCTAGTTTCTCCTATTTCCCTTTCACCCCTCACTCCCATTGCTTTCCAAATCTTGGTCTCAATACCCACCAATTCCACACCACTCCCAAAAACCCCCTAATTAGTGCCTCCTCTTTTCCCCATTGCACCCCCTCCATCATTTTCCAAATTACCTTTGGCCTCATACCTACTAAGCATCCTTACCTATTCATTCCCCTTTGCTCTATCCATTCCATAACCTAGAATCCTCCTAGTGCCTTCCTTGGGTGTGCCTTTATCACCAAGTATGGTTACAACTATCGAGAGCATACTGCTAATAGTAGGAACCCTCCCAGTGACCATGCTAATTAACCTAATGCTTCTCTCAAAAAATCCAAGTCCTCCACCATTATCCCCTACAACTCATGTTACCCTATCCTATCCACATACTATAGCATATAGAGTTAACTTGAATAAGAGGTTAAAGAAGAAGAAGGAAATCCACACTCTGGTTCTAGCTCAAAGGCCTTATGCTCTCTTTCAACCTCATTTACATGCCTCAATAGTTCCTTTAGCCCTAATCACATAACCTCGACACCTTGCTCCTTATCCCCCTCTTTCCATTACCCAACGTGCTATGGGATTGGCTTTTGACCAACCCATCTCTTCCCTTCTACTCAATGAACCTTTTTGGGGGGAAATTCCCCCTCAAGTGAATTTGACCTAAGAATAGTGGCAAGCATAGATGTTTCTATGGGACTCACCCTTTGTCCTTCCTCCTTTATCTCCCATTCCCCTTCCACCTCCACTATTTTCCTTGTTCACCCCAGCCACTTCCTCCATCTCCCCTCCACCCTTCACAACCATTTCAACCACCCCTCCTACACCTCAATCAACCTAAGGAATGGTACTAAAGTCATCGGCACCTTAGATGACTTCTTAGTGACCCAGACATATAATGAAGCTTTGATTGAGCCTTTAGAAGCATAAAGAGGATATTGATGTAGAATTTTGTCTAAGAGGGGAACATGGTGGTTTGATAGACCCATCAAGATCTATTTTCCCTCACCAAATTGAAGACTTATACTAGGGAAAAAATAATGGCTGAAGACCCACTATCTATTCTCTAGATGACTCATAATATGAATGAAAATCTCTTTGAGGATATGCAGAGCCAAGTTTGAACCTTAGAATCCCAAGTGAAGAGAAATTTTCTCATTAATATCATTGGGTAGGTCAAGGATACCCTTGTCCTATACTTTTAAGTCCTTGAGAAAGTAGGATACCAACATACTTATCCAATAGACCCAAGCCTACATAGAGAGGATTGTGGAGATAGATGGGAAGATTTAAAAGCTATGAGTGGTGATAAACAAAGGGTTATTCTTGAAGTTGAAACTAATGTTGACCTCAGACATGGGGTTGTATTAGACGTACACCAAAAACATGAGGGCTACAATGGAGGAATGGTTGGCTATTGTTTGTATTACAACTAAACCCTTAGAATAGGGTAAGAAGAATATATTGACCTACTTCAAGGAGGTCAATATCTCTATGTTATTCCTCTTAGATGGAGCCCTACTCAATTGAGGGAAATTTACAATCCACCTAGGTTAATTAAACCAGATCATGAGGGATAAGGTCACTAGTGTAAACCAATAAGGGGCTTGGGTAGTGTTGGATCTATCAATACATTCCACAATGAACATCAACTAGGTCTTCAAGTTCCAAGTTTTAATGGAATCACCTTTCTAATTCTATCATAGACTGGAAACTCAAGCTGAGGTAATCTTTAGGGAGCCCTAAATGAACCTTTCCAAGTTAGACAAGGAGTTTGACCTCATGGCAATCATGTTAGAAGCTATGGACATCAAGTCAAAGTAGTTAGGATTTGGACCCTCTCAACCACCCATTTGTATCAATTAAGTAGTCCCCCATAGATATTTTATGGGTTTAAAGGGATTATATTGTTTTAAATTTTGAATTATGGTTATAACTATAATGAGTGGCCATCATGGCTCAGGATGAGATCCTCACATTATTTAGAGGTGAGCCCCATCCTTATCTATATAAGGAAGAACCATATTATAATTTATTGGTTGACTAAAAATTTCTCTAAAGTGTTATCCTAATTAGTCAGGATCTCACCTACTTTTTCCTTCATCTCTCTAGATTTTAAAGTTGTCCTATATCAATTATTGTAACAACACTTACTTATTTTAATGAATATAATATCTATTTTTTTCAAGAGGGTTTGTGGTTCTATGTTTCAATTTTATTTCACCTTCACTCTTGAATGATTGTCAATGCTAGGTTAATTAGATTAATACTTTGTTGCTTTATGTATACCATGGTTATAATGTGTTTACCTATTATAATCACTATATGAGTTCTCTCATTTCCTTTTTTAGTACTATTAATTTGTGTGTTACTCTACAAATTACCATATGGTGTTTATGTGTAGTTTACTATAAGACCCTAGTACTCATATTTAGTGAGGGATTATATTGAGTCATACTCTCAGCTCCCTCAGAATCCTCTCACTGTATGTTCTTAGAGGTATAAATTTAGTTAAACTTAGTATACAATGGTATAAATTTGGCATGGTCACATGGTTCAATGATCAATGAATTGATTTCATTATAGATCTGGAGGCTCCATTTTTTACCTTACCCTTCCCTCTCTTTTTTGTTTATTTCCTAAATTTAACTATGCCTTCCCCTTATATTTATAAATAGAAAACATAATACTCAAATTCTCATAATAATCTGTGACCTGTGTGTATGAACTTTAGATTGAACTTTTGGTGGTAATAGTGCATCTCTTGGAGACTATTCACATAGACTCCATTCGTGAATTCAAAAACCTATAGCCATGCCATGGGTTGATCCCAAATTAGTCATAAAATAGAGAATGAAAGTCTATAATTGTCCCCACCTTCCCCTTTTATGGAATGCCCAATCCCATGTGCATTTCATGAATAACAGAGTTTGGAGAGAACAACAAGAGCTATAAAAATTCAATAGTGGAATTTATGGGTCTTTGTTAGCAAACCATATACTAAATATAACATGATTGACATTTATAATACCACCATCATCAAAATTATAAAATATTAAAGTTGTATTCAACCAATTTTTGGAGCTAATGTTGTAAGATTCAAAGTTAATAATTCCCTGCATACCTGAACATTGAAATAAATTCATTTAAGAAACAATTGCTCAATATAAATTCCATGTGATACATGCCTTTCTACTTCACTCACTTTTATAATAGACATATATTATTTATTTTCCCTTCCAAACTCTAATAAAATAAATTTAAAATATTACATGAATTAGAAGTGTAATCACTGATGAAAGATACTAAATGCTTCCATAAATTTTATAGAATAAAATTCAATTTAGACTTTTGAGATTATTTACACAAGTATTCATTTTTAGAACATATATCCAATTATTCATTTTTTAGAAAAGATCCCTTAGCCTTGCCTAAGTTTTATATATTTTTAAAATGAGAGTTATACATGATGGAATTTTTAGTTGTAGTGAAGTTGAAAGGTCAATTTCATATAGACAACAATTTTCATAGGATAATTATTATATGAGCACTATTTATTGTTAAATTTACAATCTTTACTTGTTTTTATCTTGTCTCCACTTACCCCTGTCAAGTTCAATTATTTTTGGGCTCCATTCCTCTTAAATGCTAAAACTCACCTATAATAGTTAATACACTAAGTTTATTTTTTGAAATATATAGTTATTTGACTAAGTGGGAAAACAAGAGGTAGGTGAGAACAAAAAGAAGAAAATGCATAGTAGAAATATTAGTTTTCAAGAAAATAGAGATAGAGTGTAAGAAGAGAATATACATGAAAAAATATCCTACAAGAGAAATATAGAACATAATAACAGATAGAGAGGAGAGTCTTAATGCAGCATCAACCTATGTGAGAGAAATAACAAAACATAACAACAATGAGAACAATATCATAACAATAGTTAATGTTGTAGAAAAGTCAAGTGCAAGAGGTTGTCTTAGTTGGGTCTTGACTTCTTATAACCAGGTGTAAACATTGGATATTTCTTCTTATGTGCTCAACATTTTTCACTCAACTACATCGACATCAATTCACATAAGTTATAGGCCTTATGTGCTCACCCAAAGCATAGCAGAGAAAGAATTAGGGCCCATATTGGGCTAGTTGTTCCATGGCATAAGTCATAAATTATAGGACTTGGTCATTTCAAAGAGGCTTAATTATATCCATTGGCATAAGACTTTCATGGACCAAGCTTGGTGGTCTGTAGGTGCAAGCCTTTTGGGGGACTAGTTATAGAGTCATAAGGGTGCAAGCCTTTGTTTTAACAATATCCTAGTGTCATATCAGTGCTTTAAGGGTCAAGGGGATGCCTTTAGTTTAAACTCTCATGCTAGGCTCATGATTCTAGAAAGAGAAGGAGCATTTGGCATAGGCTCTCTCTATACTTAGTCTATTTATACAAGTTACAACTAAAATCATCATTTTTTATAGGGATGCCATTAACGACCTAATCCACAAGCTTACAAACAACATTATTAACATAAATGTATAGAACTTATAACATTATAACCATTGTGCATTCAAATATCAACACCAAATAAGCATAAACTAGAAACATTGTATGATATGCAATAGCCTTCTTCATTAATCTAAGTTAATATAAAATAGAGTCCATAATTTTATCACAAATTAAATACTTCACTCAAGCTACTTAATGATCCAGAGGCTCATAGGTGAGTTTGGGAATATATAAATGGAGCCTTCATGGCATTAAAGCTATTCTTAGATCTAATGGTGATCATTATAAAATTAGTTTCAATTCTCCAAAGCTTCATTGTACTAAGTTTGCATCTCTTGCTTCAATGGTTTGATCTCCTTTTAAATCTCTACATGAACATTTCTTCCACGGTGGAGTGCACACATAAAGTGCTGAGATGGAGCCTTGGTAATCATTCCTCTATCTCCATCACAATGCAAGCTTAATGCTAAAGTCATCATGTATTTCCCAACATGAAAGATGCCTTAGGAATACTAGAATTAGTTAGTTGCCTACTAACTAGTATAAGGTGTGCATTGATTCTTCAAACTAGTGCCAAGATGACAAAAAGTCATCATTCAAAATGATGCCTTGCACCGATGTGTTTATCATGCTAGCATGAATCATTATATACCAAAATAAGGGGCCCAACATTACCCCATACACAAAATTTAGTCCATCCTCACACTAGGTTGTCAAAGTGTTTGGCACATAGAATCTAGGTGTGCTCTCCTTAGATTTTATGTTGAAGTCCTTAAAGCCCTTTATGGAGATCTTGATTTATTCAGTATCACTATCTATTTTAGTGGAGGTTTCAATAATCACAAGCACATCAATCTTTTCCAACTCCTTTCTGAAGGCCTCTAGGGTTTCCTTAGCCTTAGTCACACCCCCATCTAGAATTATTCCTTACTCACAGGCCTTAGTCTATAAAGCACGTAAGAGTGCTTCTAAGTTTTTTTCTTGGTCCTTTATCTAATTGAATAATGCATTAAAATTACCCATAATTTGTGTGTGCTCTGTAATACTCATAGAGTACACCTACACCATCATCTTTTCCTTTTTCTCCTTTACCTGCTTGAGGCATGCACCTATGACTAATGTTTGGTTGTAAAATCTTAAGAATATGGTGTTGGTTGCATCTATACCCTCCTATATTTTTGTGAAGAGTTCATCTACCTCTTCAAGCTTAGAAATAAGTTCCTTTTATAACATGGTGCATGGATCTTCTTCTTCTTGTACTAGCTCCGATTTCATCCTTAGGAGCATCTACTCCACTAATACACATATTTTATCAACCTAAGAGAGGTTCAAAGTATCAATGCCAGCTAGAAGGGATGGTTTGGTCATCTCTATGTGCTCACATAGCTACTACATCTTGATTTTTTTGGCTTTCACTTCATCTTCAACATCTTTGTAGAGTTTCTTCCATTTTCATGCTCTACCATCATTGATGATATTTTTATGTGCCACTTTAATCACCATGATAATAATCACATTCCTAGATTAGACTAGGTTCATGGTGCAAGGATTTATGAGGAGAGAGTCCTACCCTTACTCAAGATCTTCTATGCTCAATATAGTCTTTCAAGGCACCTCAAAGTGAGGCTCATCCATGTAGTGATCGAACACAAATGTAAGTTTTTTATACATCTTAGTTATGGTGACCTCAAGGAGCATGGTGTCAATTATGTAGAAGTCTTCATCCTTCCACCCCTTCTATACCTTTTCTCTTATGCTCAACTCTATGTCATACTTCTCAATGACAGCCAACTCTATTTTTTCTTCTTCTTATTCATTGGTGCCACCACTTTATTTGACACTTTCCTCAGAGGACTCATCTTCTTATTCCTTAAGGGGTTCTTCCTTGGACTTTTCCCCTTCATCCACTTCTTCTTCCTAGGGTTTCTCAATTCTCACCTTCAGGTTTATTCCCTCGATGCCAATGTCACCTTCTTTCTACTAAGGTTCCTCTTTAATCTCCTTTTGTTTTTATGAGGCACTAGTATAGCCTTCCTTTTCTTCAGGTGCCCCTTCCCTACTTGGGTGGGCTTGTTGTGTATGTTGATTTGATTTCCTAGTGGGGGCACTAGGTTCCTTCTTAGCTACTTCAATAATTGGTCTTGTGCTTGCAGGAACCTTCTTGGTCTTCTTCTCCTTCTTTGCCACCTTTTGTTTCTTGGCCTCAACCTTCTCAATATCTACCTCACTTAGGACAATTTCCATAAAATCCCTCATATTCTTTTAAAGCACTATCACCATCTCAATTTCTTCCTCATTATGGCCCATTTTATTCCATAACCTTCTCTTCCCCTCTTCTATTCATGGAGGTTATATGGAGGGTTGTTCTCTAGATGAGGAGCTCACCAACTTCTCTGCTTCTTTAAGTACATTAATTTTTATGCCTTAGAAGGCCTTCTAAACATCATTGGTACTAGGATCCTCCTCTTCTTTGACCTACATGATGTATGTCTTTATTCCTTCTTTTTCTTCCATCTCTTCCTACAGTCTACACATGAGGTTCTCTTCCTTCTCCATTTCCATCAAAGTTATTACAGAGAATGTAAAAGGTCCTTTAGACTTCTTTTTTTGCTTCTTGTTGGAGGAATCAGTCTCTAGCATGAAGGTTATGTACTTCTTGAGAGTTGGAGGTATAACTTGTTCACTAGAGGTGATCCTCAACTTGGTGCGCTCCTCGATTTCCTCAAGTGTCTCTCCTCATTTCTTTTGGGGAGACTTCTACTACATCTTTGACATTGACTTCCCTTCATCATTGATCAAGAGGGTGTAATCATCATCTAGTCTGTGCCCTTCTTTCATTGCTTCATATCATAAGATAGATTGAATATGCACCTGGTTATAATTTCCCTCTAGAGGGGATGGAGGTCCACCCTATCAAAGTCATCCTCCTCATCCTTGGTGGTATTTTCTCTAGGGTACACATACTATCACCTCAACCTAATCCTTTTTTCATCCATAGTCTTCACTGGGATCTCTAACTATTATGCATTTAGAATCCTCATTAGAACCACTATCAAAAATTTAGAGGAAAACACATAAGGAAACTTTATCCAACCAAATAGGTTTCTATCTTTGATCACCAGGCACATTACATAGAAATATTGCATGATGGAGAAGGTCATCATTCCTACCATATGCTAGGGGAGATCATGGGAGATATGCCACTCAATTTTGAATGATTTGATGTATCAATCACACCACCACTATACTCTCATGTTTTATTTTTAGGAGAAGCTAAGTGGGTAGATAAGTCTTGGTACTTTAGCAGTAGGGAGTCATTATGCGGTGGGAACACCAAAATGTTGTCATTGTCATCATTAGGCATGTTGATCTCCTCTATCACAATCAATATAGCATGGACCCCCCACCTAAAGGTCTCACATGCCTTGTGGCACTCCAAAACATTTTTCACAATCTCCTTAGTAGTAAATTTTACAATATTGAACTTTACCCCTTGTGTTATGTGATGGACAATACACAAGTAGGTCTCGATAATGTCAAACCACCATCTGATAGGGCATAGATTAGAGTTAATGAGGTGTATTTTTTGACCTCATTATAGGGTCTTAAATATAATTAATAGGGAAAACAAACCCCACCTTGTAGTAGCCCAGGAGTTTCACAACCCTCTCCACCTCCACATCATCCTCCATAATCTAGCAAATGTCAATTCCTACACCTAGGAGTCTTATGATCATACTAATGAGGTTCACAAATATCCTCATGCACATACCTATTAAATAAAACCTATCACCATGGATGTGAGAGAGGAGGAATTGTACCAATTCATCTCGCTTTCCCAAAACTTGGTAGCTCAAACAACTGGGTCATATCAATGGTTGCTAGTTTATCTTGGATGGAGACATCAAAGAGCATCACACCTACATTTGTCTTCCTCCCTATATCAACCATCCAATCTTGGTTGAGTTCATGTGCATTGATCGATGTTTGATAGTTGTACTCCTTCAATCTACATGTGTGTGTGAAGGATACCCATGTCTCCCCCATTATGACTTTAGGGGCTAATTACATCTCTATATATGTAAGCTTTGCATTTGCTTCTAGGTCTACCTCTATAACATTAACACCTTCTACTAGTTGTGCCTCTTTCTTCGCATTTGCTAATTATTTTAACATCTACACCTTCTTGGCATCCTTTTGTGCCTATGGTAGACTTGAACTTAACATTATTTCCCCATTCTGAACTAGCTACTACTAAAGCATGGTTGTTGATCTTTATAAATCCCTTAATGTTGTTTGGTGATTCTTCATAGTTGTGGTGTTTGTGATTTTGACTTTGGCTCTTGAGATTTTGGTGTCATTAATGGTAACCTCAACCTCTTACAAAATTTTTACTACCTTATTTTCTCATAATCCTCTCTCCACACACTTCCTTTCTAATTCAAAATTGAATGCAATTCTATCACATTCTAAGTGTTCTCGCTTGATGGCTATGGATGCTTAGTTTTTTACTTGTAGTGGCATTTTTATGGTTCAACTTTGTTCCAGTTTAAATTCTCTCAAGGTTTGTAACCTAGTCCAATTTGTCATTTGCCTATTTATACCTTATTTTAAACTACCCCATTAATGGCTAGTGAGTAATGGTCTTATAACACATGGATATCTTGAAATCCACTAAACCTATAAAATACACCACCAAATTTGCATTTTTACATATCTTTGTGCCTCCACCATCATCATATTAAATTTTATTAATAGTGCATTTGGTGAAGTGACCAGTGATTCAAACAATCACTTCCCACCAACCATTAGGTGGGTCCCATCTATCTTGATTATTTCTCTCTTGCACTTCATCTACCTTGATGTGACCTTTTCCTTTCATATGGAAACCTAGGTGCAATGCTTCATATGTATGTGATTCATCCTCGGTTCCATCTCTCCTTAGTGTTGTGCTTCTTTTTCAAGTGCACCTTTCTTTCACTGGTCAATTTTTCTAATTTTCATCTTGATTTGACCTTCCCTACCCCATACAAATTCCTTGTGTTGGTCTTCCAATGCTTCATTCTCTAGGTTTCTTATGCACTAGCATCTTGTGCACCTTCCTTTGTCAATGTGTCACATCTTTCTAAATTTGGTAAACTCCACATTCCCATAAACTTAGGTGTCCAGTCTCAGGCACTTTGAAAGTGTCTATGCTTGACTCAACCAACTGGAGTTATGCATGTAAGTGTTAGAAGAGTTCTCTTGCAGGCCAAAAAGCATCATGCTTAATCACCTAACACAAACATAAGAAAATATTTGGCTTGTGTTAAATTTAATTCTAGTCAGCACAACACAACTAACTTGTGACCAAGAATTTGGTGTTTGATGGTGCAAGTGCCATATTATTGACTATATGGATTCAATATGTTGCCATTGAAATGCAAAGGGTGAATTTCACCCATCAATGTGCATAGCTTACATGCATTAGTATCTAATATGTTGTGGATGATATAGGGTCCCATCTACCTAATCTACATCTTTCTTAGGTGATTGAGGTACTTTGAGTCATATAATAAGACCAATGTACCTTTAATAAGTACATTGTGCTTGATATGCTTATCATGTCAGAGCTTCTATCATGCCTTTTCTATTTATTTGATCTATCTTGCTCAGGCATGTGTCTTGTCTAAGAACTACAAGTCTTCCAATCATGCGCTCACTGACTCTTGGTCATCCAAATGACCAATTCATGCTATGCACAATGAGGGCACTATAAATTTCATCGATAAAATGACCTCTGCACCAAACACCATTTGAAATGGTCTAGCCTTGCTCAGGCACTTATACATCATGCGATTGGCCCACATCACTACTAACATATGATCACCCCAATATTTGTGACCAACATCACATATCTTTGTAAGGCACATTCCCAATATCTTATTTAATGCCTCAACAATGCCATTAGCTTGGGGATGATAAGGTGTTGTCTTGTTGTGTGCCACCATGTATACAGTCAGTAGGATTTTAATGGTTTCATTGATGAAGTGTGCACCATGGTCACTAGACAAACTGAGTTGGCACCCATAGCAACTGATGATGTTCACCCATATAAAACTTATGGCTATGGTATCTATGCAATCTTTGGTTGGTACTACCTTGGCCCACTTGGTGAAATAATCTATGGTCACCAGCATGTACCATATGCTTATGTACCTCACAGTGGGAGTAATAGGCCCAATAAATTCAATGGTCCATTTTTCAAATGGCACCTGGGCAAGGATGGGGAGAGATGAATCTCATCTCAGTGGTTGGGCTTTCCCATGCACTGGTAGATGTCATATTTTTGGTGCACTCTTTTGCATCCTAAAATAGACTTGGCCACCATAAGCTTGATTGTATCACCTTGAACACCATAGCATCTCCATCATAATGGCCTCTAACAATCCCCTTGCGTACCTCTTGCAAGACTGATCCCCGCTCATGCTCCAAGACACATCAGTGTAGGCCCCATATCAGCTCAACTTGTATAATTCCCTACTAATGAATTGAAATAGGGTAGCACAAACTATGAGCTACTTCTCGGTTGTCATAGTCTAAGGTGCAAATCTAGATTTCAAAAATGTGGAGATCTATGCCAAGTCTTTTAAGATGCACTGGACCCTTTATAGTTGTGCATCAAGCACATCATCTTCTATATGCACTCCCTCATCACCAAAATTGATACAAGATAGATGGTCTGGGCTTGAGTTTTATTTTATAGGTTTTAAGAGCATAGAGAACTAAAATTATTGAAACAAAACTATCCATTGACATATGATCCTATGGAGAATGGGCTTTTTCACTAGGTACATAAGTACCTCATGATTAATGAAAAAGATGAAGGGGTTGTCAATAGGTACTATAAGAACTTTTGCAGGGCATAGACTATGACAAGTGCTCATGCTTAGTTTTGGTGTAGTTTTATTCTACCTTGGTCAATTTTATGCTTATGAAAGAAATGGGATGGTCTATTTTGCCTTCACCTAGTTATACTAGAATGGAACTGGTCATATTATTAGATACATTAACATGGATATGGAAGGGATTCACCTAGTTGAGAAATTATAATATTAGTGCACTTGATAATTTGAGCTTCAAGGTATCAAATGCATCTTCCTACACTGCACCCCAATAGAATGGGCCATCCTTCTATAAGAGCTCTTCTAACAGCACTATAATCTTGGCATGATTCCTTATGAAATTCCTATAGTATCTACAATGGACAAGAAAGTAATTAATGTCCTTTTACATTAATGGGGTATAGATTTGAAGGATGATGATGATATTTGTTGGATCAAACAGTAAACCATCCTTGCAAATGATTTTCCCAATAAAAGTGCCAAATGGTGTCATGAAGTCACACTTTTTGAGGTTCAAAGAGATCTACAACTGCATGCACCTATCAAACATTAGGCACAATTTATTGTAGTGATCCTTCACTAACCCTACTCAATCTACTCATCTAAGTACACTTGGAGGAACTTGTGAATGAAGTCTTTAAAAGTGGTGATCTCCAATTGGGAGAATACATTTGGAGCATTCTTGAGTCTAAAGGCAATCACATTGTATGCAAACCAACCCCATTATATCATAAAGGTCATTTTGGGCTTGTCTTCCTCCTCAATCTGGACTTGATGGTATCCTAAGAACCCATAAGTGAAAGTGTATATCTTGCAACCTACGACACCATCCAAGACTTTATCAGTGAACAGATTTGGAAAGGGGTTGGTTATGGAAGTGGCATTCAATAATCTATAATCATTTCAAATCTAGATGCACCTATCATTATTGATATTGATGACAGGTTTTGTGCCATCTACTAGCTTGATGCTCATCTTCCCAAGGGATGGGTGTGTAGCTTTAATGTATCTATAGTTCTTTAGGAACAAGTCTTGTAATTCCTTCAAGAGGTCCATAATACACTCTAGCTCCATATAAGACCAATATGTGCCTAATTAGCAATATTTGGTTCCCCTTCTGAGCTAATGTCTACCTTTGTCATTTTTAGCAGTGTGTGGTAGGGATAATTTTTCTCCTTATGTGAATCCTTGACTTTTTTTCTTCCCTTAGTTATTTCTATGCAAATATGGGTAGGGTCTTCTTCCTCTAGAGTGTTATCCTCAAATCGATGCATTAGTTTCCTTTTTCCTATCAGATTTATCCAGTTACACACCTTCCATGTTTCATCATCTTCATCGCTAGAGTCACTGTTGAGGGTTTGTTCTTCAATTAAAGTTGGGAGTGTTAAGCCCTTTTCACCAAACATGTCTTCTAGGAACTCCTCCAATATTGTAGTGTCCTCAAAAACTAACCTTTGAACTATCTGTAGTGGCTCAATCAATTCAAAATTTTTTAAAGAAAAGGAGAAGGTGTGGATAAGCCACTCCTTAAGTATATTCCAATTGGATATTTCATGATGCATCTCATTGACAACATACCATACCTATGCCCAAGTATTTAAGGTCATATCAAAGGTGTGCACCCATAGGTACCTTAGGGATTTTTCACCACAGATTTTCCATGTTTCTTCACAAAGGTGCACATGTGATATGGGGTCATAGTCTCTAGAGTAATTTGAGATGTCCAGGTCCTCATTACTCTTCTTAAATCTAGTGCAAATGGATACCTTCACATCTTTCCAAGTTGGTAAGCTAGGCTTTTGTGCTGCCTACCAATGAGTGATAATTCTCTTTAATATATACACTAGTGCACCTATCCTATCCACTTATTTTGGGATGCATGATTTGAGGTCTCAGACATAGTCTTCTACTAGATTACTCCTTACATATCTTAGGAGCACTACAATTTTGCCCTTACTAAGGTGAAACACTCTCTTTCCCTTATTCTTGGTGTAAGTAACCCACCTTTTGGAAGCATGATCAATCTAGACCTATCCTATCTTCATTGGTTTTGGCACCTTTGCATGCACCAAGCAGAACCTTTGACCAATGGTCACATATGCTTCTTTGACCCAATGGTCACAAGCAACATCAATGGTGTTTAAGGTTGATTGTCCATCTTCCTAGGAGATGACTCCTTGATCAATAGGGTTTAGAGTTTCATTGCCTTTCACCATGATGTTATATATGTGGTTGATATCATCCTCAAGGTCCACACTTGCAACATAGGGGGATCTTTGGTCTTGTGAGAAGGGTATAAATACCCTCTCATTTCCATTCTCAAAGGTCATGTAGTGCTTCTTGAAGTGCATATCTACATTGTTTGCATAGTACCATGGCCTTCCTAAAAGCATCAAGTAGTTATCTTGTTATGCCAACTCAATCACCTCAAACTCACTATGGAATTTGGTGCCCATGATATCTATAACTGCACTCTTCAAAATTTTGATCGACTATGCTTGGGTCTTGTTAGCCATGAAAATTACATGAGGGGAAGGCCTCAAGGCTATCATACCCATTTTGTCCTAGGCATTCTTGGTCAAGATGTTAACCTTGATGCCTATGTCTACAAGGACCTCACAAATATACCATCCATCAATAGTGGAATTCACAAGGAGTTCTTGGTCATACTCTGCATTCTATGTATGTTATAATTCTCATGCCCTTTCCATGTGTGGTACAATAAATTCAACTAGATTTTGACCCACATGCTCCAAGAGCCAGTTATTCAATAGGGTAAATATTCCTTCTATTTGTAAGAGGTTCAAGATCTCCATTAATTCTTTTATCTCCACTTCCTAGCTGTTTTACTTCTTTTAAGAAGTAACAACGTGCGTTTTTAGATCTCATGCTAGTTGGAGATCCCCTTACAAGTTTTATATTACACTCATGACCTATTATAATGCATCCTTTTGGCATTCTAGGTCTAGGTAAGGAACTAATTTGGTTTCAGGCCATATTACATGCTTAGTGTGACCCTTATCCTCATATTCTATGTATAATTTGAGTATTGGCACAATTGGTAGTTGAGTGGTGAGTCCACTATGAGTAGTCACCTGCACTTTGACCAACTCTATATGGGTTGATTATGCCTTTGAGGTCTATTTATCCATCTTTGGCTTGTGCCTAATTATTCATGTGCCTTTGTCTATGATAGGCCTACCTTGGGTCAACATTTTATACAATTCAGGGCATTCCTTGACCTTATAGGACCCTCAATAATACCCACACATGGGATGTGTAGGGCAATTGCACTAATAATGCTTTATTAAGCCACACTTGTAGCATGAGTGGGGTGGGAACCTTCCACCACTGTGTCTTCCACATCACCTTTTGGCACCTTATTGTATTCTAAATCTTGTATTTTATTAGCTATAGCCTTCATTTCCTTAGTGATCTTTCCCTCTTATTGCTACAGTGGCTTGCCTTGTGCCTCTTTCCATATTCTCATGCATTTCATCAATCACCTTATAATTAACTATGGTATAGGTGTAGGCATCACACAACTGATAATAGATGGTTATGTTAACCTACCTGGCATGTTGCAATAAAGGGAAGTTGCAAACATCATGTGCCTCTTGAAAAATTACACAACTTAGAAGCAATGTGCACACATTCCTTTGTGGGCAGTTATTCCTATTATGGCATTCTATTTCATAGTCGATGCACCATAATCCACTTTGAGCATCTTAAGATGAACTAATGGTAAGATTTTGGAGTTGGGAGGCCATAGATGTAATATGTGCCTCCATAAATGGGCTAATCCTAGTGTCGACACTTCTGACTACCTTGACTCTGAGTGCAGCATCAAGTACTTCACAAGGGTCTGTAAAAGTCCTCATGGAAAATGCTCTTCAAAATAGCATGAGAAATCCTCCAATAAACCATTATGCATGTTGGGAAAGGTGGATATCTTTGATAGGAGAGTCTTAAACCTTGAATTGTATAGTTTCACACTTTCTGAGATCCCTTAGGAAATCTCTTTGAGTGTGGTGATGATTTGTTATTCAAACTTTGATATGTCAAATTCCTTTAGGAATGCCTCCTTCAATATGTCATAGTCAGCCATAACCTAGTTATGATCAAATTTTCTATACCAAGTATGGTCATGATCATGTAGAGTGGTTGAAAATTGGGTTTCCTTGCATTCTTATTGGGTTATGCCTCGAGTGCACCACTATAGTTCACACTTTAGCACATGCTTTGTGGCATTTTCCATATCACAATACTATATCAAGTGCAGGGCTATTTCATAATAGATTTATTGTGGGGGGACAGCTAAGATCTAAGGTACTTATCCCCCCAACGTCTATCTTGATGACAGACCTTCAATGCCTCCAACCATTGGGTTAAGCATTAGTCCCATCATTATTATTGGCATTGTAGATGACGATGGAATTGTAATGCTCACTTGAGGCACCATACCACTTATTTTGAGTTGTTTCCCACTTTGCATCGCTAACATTAACTAAGTTGATATGCTTGCACTCAAATTATGTTGTGGCGAGATAACACCCACTAGTTTAGAGGTAGTTTCATGCACCTCTTGGTATGGAATGATCTGTTTTATTACAAAGTTTCACTCTATGTGAACAATAGGGTCAATTATCACTTCTATATTTTCTTCAAGTGGGGGATCTAGTGCATGAGCATGTACCATAGGTTCAAATGGGGTAGGTGTGCCAAGTGTCTCTTTAGTCACCACATCTTGTAAGATCCTAGTGGATTCCACACCTTTCAAATACTAAGCTCGATCTATTGCTTCAACATATCTCTCCTCACACTACTATATTTCAAGAGACCTTTCCCCATGCCCTTCCTAATCTTTATAGGTTCTCTTGTTACTTCCATGTTCTAGATCTTCCATCAGCTTACATCATCTCTTGTTATAGGTCTATCTTTTGAGCTCTTGAGTGTTAATCTTCTCATCCCATTCCATTACACTTCACCTATACATCCCCTTTTCCCCCTTTGCACTATTCATACATGAAAGGACTTTAGCCTTACATCCCTAGAGTTTCAAACTTGTAATCCACCATTAGTTCTTTAATCTCTACGTTGAATTCCTTCACAAACATGCCTCTAAGTTCGCATAAAAATTGATACTTTTCTTCCTCAAGGCACGAGTATGTCAAAACTATAAACTCAAGCATGTAGCTATTCAACATTCCTTGTCACCATTTATCTATTGCTCTAGTCCAAATGGAATCTAGGGCCTCAAACCTCTCTAAGCACTCCTTTGTCCACTCATAACATTGTCCATATCTTCTTCTGTGGTGGTTAAATATGAAACCAACCATATTTACATATGCTTAGGTAACTCAAAAAAAAATACCTCATACAGAGCATCATACAAGTTATGTTGAACCCACTTTCTTGGATTTTTCCCTTTGCAAGTTGGATGCTTCGACGCAAAGCTATCTTCCACCTGTTGCAACCAATTCTCAATATTTTTGAGGGAGAGTCAATACATTGTTCTTTTGCACCATTACAACAACAAAATTCAACATAGGTCCTAGAAATAAAACTAAAATGTTGTATAAAAGTCAGGTGCAAGAGTTTATCTTAGTTAGCTCTTGGTTTCTTACAACCAGGCATAAACATTGGATATTTATTATTTTGTGCTCAACATTTTACACTCAACTACAATGGCATTAATTCACATAAGGCAAAATCCTTATGTTCTCACTTGAAGTGTAACATAGAAAGAATTGAGGCTTGTATTAGGCTAGTTATTCCATGGTGCAAGTCATCAATTATAAGACTTGGTCATTTTAAATAGGCTTAAGTAGATCTATTAGCACAAGCCTTTTATGGATTAGGCTTGGTGGTCTGTAGGCACAAGCCTTTTGGGGGACTAGTTTTAGAGTCATAAGGGCATAAGCCTTTGTTTAACTATGTCCTAACATCATATCGACACTTGAAGGGTCAAGGGGCTACCTTCAGTTTAAATTCTCATGGTAGGCTCATGATTCCAGTAAGAGTAAGAACATTTGGTGTAGGCTCTCTCTATAATTAGTTTATTTATATAAGTTATAACTAACATCATCATATATTATAGGGATGCCATTAATGACCCTATCCACAAGCTTGAAAATAACATTCTTAATGTAGATGTATAGAACTTATAACATTATAACCATTATGCATTCAAATATCAACACCAAATAAGTATAAACCAAAAACATTGTATGATATGTAACAACCTTGTACATTAATCTAAGTTTATATAAAATAGAGTCCATAATATTTAGCACAAATTAAATACGTCACTCAAACTACTTAATGGCCTAGAGACTCACAGATGAGCTTGGGTGTATACAAATGGAGCCTTCATGGCATCCAAGTTATTCCTAGATCTAATGATAGTCATTAAAGAACTAGCTTCAATTCTCAAAGCTTCACTGTACTAAGTTCACATCTCTTTCTTCACTAGTTCAAGCTCTTTTTAAATCTATATAGGAACATTTTTTCTAGGGTAGAGTGCACATGCGAAGTGTCGAGATAGAGCCTTGGTGATCATTCTATCAGCTCCATCACCTTGTGAGCTTCATGTTATAGTTGCCCTATAAATCCTAGAATTAGTTAGCCATTTGCCAGCTAGCACAAGGTGTGCACTGTTTCCTCCAACTGACACCAAGATGCCCAAAAGTCATCACTCAAAATGATGCCTCATGTTGATGTGTCTATTGTGCTGGTGTGAATCCTTACATACTAAAATAAGGGGCCCAATAGTGAATATCTATATCAACATATTGAGCATAGGTCAAAAGTTTTGTAAGTTTGAATATAGTAGTAGTTGTTCATGTAATGTGGTTGTAATCATCTAAATGTAATACATTTTTGAATTAATATATGAATATTAGACTTGTGTGAGTTATGAATCTTTCTCTACCTCCCATGTTTGCTTGTAAAGCTTGTTATTTTGATTTGTTTACTACCTTAGTCTTTGGCTCTAGGATATCATAGTAGCTACACTTTGGGTGCTTTTTATATTTTTCAACAATTGGTATCAGAGCTAGAGCTCTAAGTTTTATTGGGTTTTAAGAGTTTCCCCAAATCCTTAGCATGGATGGAACAAACAATAAAATTTGGCATCACCCACCAACATTCCATGGACAATTATGATGTCTATTATAAGGAGATGAAGATTATAATGGTTGAAAATGGCTTGTGGGAGTTATTGGCCAATGGATTCATAGATGTGACTAAACAAGCTGCCTATAATACATTAACAAATGCCCAAAAGACCTAGCTAAAGGAGACCAAGAGGAAGGATGCAAAATCCCTAAATTTAATTGAGATATCAATGGTAGAAACCATATACCCTAGAATAGTAATAGCTAACTACTCAAAAGAGGCATGGGAAATTCTTCAAAAATCCTACAAAAATAGCAATAAGGTGAGGTCAGTCAAACTCTAATTGCTCATGATAGAGTTTAAAACCATTCAAATTAAGGATGGTGAGTCCATCTCATATTTCCATATAAGTGTTTATACCTTAACAAATCAATTAAGGATTATTTGAGAAGTTATGAAAGATCAAAGAATTTTTTAGAAGAACCTTAGAAGTTTGCCTTTAAGATTTGACCCTATTTTTAATGTTATGAAAGAGGCTAAACACCTTTAAATATGATAGTGGATGAGTTGATGGGTTCACTACAAACCTATGAGCAATGGTTGAATATATCTAATCCTTCCCTAAAGCAAGCCTTCAAAGCTCAAACAAATATGAGAGGCAAGGGGAGAGGAAAAGATAACAAAGGCATAAATTCTAGAGATAGAGGAAGAGGAAGAAGCTACTTTGGAAGAGTACACTCAAACAAACAAAAAGGAGCAAGCAACTCATAGTAAAACTCCCAAAATAAGAAGATGATCAGTACCTCAAACCAAAGTTATGATAAAATCAATGTTCAATGCTACTACTATTACAAGCATGGTCATTTTGCTAGTGATTGCAGAAAGAGACAGCATGACCAGTAAAGGTAAAGTAAAAATTTAGCTAATGAGAAGCTAAGTTAATCTAAACATTTTCTAAGCACGTTCATTTTCTGTAATATTGCTGAGCAGAGCAACGTTGAGGTTTGGTATTTGGACAGTGCTTGTAGTAACCATGTGAGTTGTAATGAAAACATTTTTGCCTCCATTGACAAGAACATTCAGTCCAAGATTAAGATGGGGAACAATGAAAAAGTTCTAGTTGTGGGTAGAGGGATTGACATCATTTGCACCAAGCAAGGTATGAGAACAAAAATCCAAGACCTTTACTATACACCATTGAATTTAAAACACAATCTTTTTAGCATTGGATATCTAGTCCAAAAAGGAAATAGAGTCCTAATGGATAATGGAGAGTGCATGATCTTTGACAAGGATGGGAGCAAGAATAAGATATCTATAAATCAAATGACAAAGAACCACATGTTTCCTCTTAAGATGCAAACTAGTTGTTCTACATAGTTTGCAGTTACTACTCTTAAGCACATGAAGAGTACAATAGTACTACAATAAGCATCCTTCAAGACAATCATCAAAGACCCATCCAAACTTTGGCATTTAAGGTATGGTCACTTAAGTTATTCCAGATTAGATATCTTATCGAAAAAATATATGCTTAGGGGACTTCCAACAATAGTAGAACCTGATAAAAAATGTGAGGCATACATCTTAGGAAAATAACATAGGAAACCTTTTTAATCAAAGTTGTCTATGAGGAGAAAATCACCATTGGAGTTGGTGCACTCATATTTATGTGGCCCAATGAAAACTCCCACTGACTCCAAGAATGAATACTTCTTGACTTTATAGATGATTACAACAAGAAAACTTGGATTTGTTTCTTAAAACATAAATATGAAACTTTAGATAAATTCAAGTGGTTCAAGGCATTGGTTGAGAAGCAAAGTGGACAATTTATCAAGGTCATGAGAATAGATAGAGCAAGAGAGTATGTCTCTAAATAATATCTGAATTTTTGTAAGAATGAAGACATTGACAAACAATTCATTGCTAGGTACACTCCACAACAAAATGGAGTGGTTGAAAGGAAGAATAGAACCATCCAGGAGATGGATGCAAGCATATTGAAGGCCAAAGGACTTTCAAATGAATTTTGGGGGGAGGATGTAGCAACATTAGTATACTTGTTAAACAGATGTCCCACAAAGGTCGTATGAGATAAGACCCCACAAGAAGTGTTACAAACCAAAAATATAGTGTGAATCACCTAAGAATTTTTGGGTGCGTGGCATGTGCATTTTTTTCGAAGGAGAAGAGACATTAATTTGATGATAAAAGAGAAAAGTGCATCTTCATTGGTTATAGAGAAGAGTCTAAAGCATATAGACTGTACAACCTTATTACCAAAAATATTGTGATCAATAGGGATGTTGAATTCATTAAGAATAAATCATGGGATGACATTGTTGACACTACCTTAGGTATCTCAGTAATGGTACTCATGGATGATGTAGAAGATGGAAATGTAGAGAGAGCTTCCAATAGTCAAGCTAAACCAGTCATAAATTAGCAAGGTGAACATTTACCAACACTTCCATCTACATCAATTTCACAACATACTCCTCAGTCAGGAAACTCTAGTAGCAGTTCAAATCTAATCCTCGTTTCTCTAATACCAAGAAAGACAAGGAACTTGAGGGAGATTTATGATAATACAAGGTATGATGATCTTGATAAAAATATAAACTTTGTTTTATTTTCTTAAAGTGATCATGCATGCTTTGAAGAAGCAATGAAATAAGAGAAGTGGTGTAAGGCATGGATAAGGAAATAGATGCAATAGAAAGAAACAAAGCATGGAAACTAGTTGAATTACCCAAGGGTAAACAAATGATCAAAGTTAAGTGGGCCTATAAGACCAAGAGAATTATAAAAGGGAAACTTTAGAGGCATAAAGTAAATTTGGATGTTAAGGGATACAAATAATAGCCTGAAAGAGATTATGATGAGACATATGCTTCTGTTGAAACAATGGAAACCATGAGGGTTGGCTTAACAATAATTTCCCAACACAAGTGGAATGTATATCAAATGGATGTGAGGTTTGCTCTCCTGAATGGAGTGCTGAAAGAAATGGTATATGTTGATAAACCACCTGACTATCAAGTTCCAGGACAAGAAGACAAGGTGTATAGGCTAAAGAAAGCACTTGACAAGCTTAAGCAAGCATCGAGGGCATGGTACAATAGAATTGTTTCCTATTTTATTAGAAATAGATTCAACAAAAGTGATAGTGAGCCCTCAATTTACATCAAGGCAAGCCATGGTAAGATTTTGATTGTTGTACTATATGTAGATGATCTAATTTTTATGAGAAATAATGATCTCTTCATTGTTGAATTCAAAGAAACAATGAAAAGATAATTTTAAATGAGAGACTTAGGTTTGTTAAAGTATTTCCTTGGTATAAAAGTAAAATAGATGGATCTTGGCATCTTCATCTCTCAATCCAAGTATGCCACACAAATCTTGAAGAGATTTAGAATGTTTAATAACAAACCTGCACCAACACCAACAACCACAAGTCTAAAATTGAGCAAATAAGATTGAAACAATGAAGTGAACCTAACCTTATACAAGAGCATGGCTATAAGTATAATGTACTTGATAGTTTCTAGCCTTGATATAATGTACGTAATAAGTCTAATTTTTAGATTCATGGAGACACCAAAGGATACACATTGGTAAGCACATAAGAGAATCTTGAGATATGTCTACATCACTAAGAACTATGGCATCCTATATAATGCATTGAGTGAATTCGAGTTAGTTGGATATATAGACAACGATTGGGTAGGTAGTGTAGATGATAGAAAGAACACATTAGGATATGTGTTCCACATGGGTTTAGGAACCATCTCATGGGACTCCAAGAAACAACCCATAGTTTCTCTCTCCATAGCAAAAGCTAAGTATATTGCAGCAAATGAAGTTACATGTTAGGGTATTTGGCTTAGGAGAACCCTAATTGACTTGAATGAGGAACAAGGAGATGGTACAACAATATATTGTGACAATGTATCCTCAATAACCCTTTTTTTTGGCTCAATCCCTATATATCTATTTGGGCCCTATATATCTATATGGTGGCCCTCTATATATAACTATATTCTCTAGATATTGGGGAGTGGATAGCTAAGATATATATAGAGAGGGGGTGGCCTCTATATTATATGGATATGGTATGGGTTGCTTCTATATATAGAGGGAGAGGAGAATCAATCAGATCAGACTGCATGCACTATATATGAGAAGTGTTGTATATATAGGCAATCAAACTATTTCCATATACATAGGAGTGGGCGAGTGTGGCAAGGACGGTGCCTATTGATTTCTATGCAATATATCTATTCACTAGATGACTCTACCCCTCTACCCTACCTGAAGTGAAGCATATACTATCTTCGGTGATCCCACTCTATGAGGTATCATTTAGTCTAGTCCCCAACCCAAAATTCTAATAATAGTTTGGTTTGCACAATTTGGGTTTGGTCACACCGATATAGTACACTAAGCCACCCCCAGATAGAACTGATAAAGAATCTAGTTTTCCATGGATGGAGTAAGCATATTTAGATTTTTTATCATTTTATAAGGGCACCGGTAGAACATGGAGAGATTGAATTTTAGTTTTGTAGATCTGAACAATAACTTGGTAACATATTTACTAAGCCCTTGTCAAAAGATAGTTTTGTGCATTTAAGAGAAAGCTTACAGGGCATAAATGCAATAACATTGGCTTTAGAGATTCATATGTTAGCTCTAGAAGCCCTCATCATGGCTCTAGATATGCATAGGCTAGCTCTGGAGATCCACACGTTGGCTCGGGAGATCACTAATCTAGGTTCGAAGATGATTAGACTAGCTCCGAAAATGAACAAAAAAGTTTTAGAAGAATAGAGACAATCAATAAATAACTTCCAAAATGATTTAGTGGTTGAAAAAGATTCAAAATAACATAGAAATAAGGTCTAAGATTAAGGGGGGATGTTAAATTTATAATCTTAACCTATTTTTTGTCTCATCTCCACCAACCCTGTCACGTTCAATTATTTTTGGGCTTCATTCCTCTTAAACACTAAAACTCACTGACAACAATTAATATGCTGCGTTTGGTTTTTGATTGTTAGACCAAGCGGGAAAATAGCAAAAAGATTGAAAATGCACAGTAATAGTAGCAGTCTATAGAAAAAGAGACAGAGTGTAAGAAGAGAATATACACGTAACAGTAACCTACAAGAGAAATATAGAACATATTAGTAGATAGAGAGGAGAGCCTTAATACAATAGCAACCTACATGAGAGAAAGAAAATAACAGAATAGTAGTGAGAATAATATCAAAGCAACAGTGAATGTCTACAACAGCATAATAAGCAGAGGTCAAAAGCTATTCATAGAAGGTGGGTGTAATCAGTTGAATGTAATATATTTTTGAATCAATATATGAATATCAGACTTGTGAGTTATGAATCTTGCTCTGCCTCCCTTGTTTGCTTGTAAAGCCTATTGTTTTGTTTGTTTACTACCTTAGTCTTTGGCTCTGAGATCTATCAGTAGCTGCACTTTGGGTGCTTTCTTTTTATATTTTCCAATAGTTATATGTTAATGCCTATATTCCCATGTTATTCCCAAGCTTGGCCATGAGATTGAAACTCAATAGAAACAAATTTTGAATTGCATATATCAGGTGAAGGGAAAATTTTGTTTGATCCCACAAGTGGCAAGGGGTTCTCATAAGTCCAACATGCATGCTAGCTAGGTTGTGACCTAAACAATGACCTTTATGACCCAAAAAAATATTTCACAGAGTTCTTTCAAAAGAAATTTACAATTTTAATCATATTATGAACTATGAAAGCTTGAGATCTTCAATAAAATTTATGTTTTCACCTTCTAGAGGAAATTCAACCCATTGGCGATTCACCAAGGATGATTCACCATACATATTCTTTGTGAGCACCCTTTAATGTCTTTCACTCTAGCCCAATCAAGAATTTGAAGAGCATTGGTATTTTAACTCTTGTGGGATGCCGAGGGTGAAATATTTAAAAGACCTTTAGATTGAATTCTAATCAATAACATATATCATATATATAATTTCAAATTCAGTATTCCATCATCACAATTGAAAACCATGATCTTCAAGAAGGAAGTTCCCTGGACCATTTATTTTTAATACCACCGTGGACAAGAACTCATAAAATCTTCAGACTTTAAGCTTGAGCTTCACTTTATAGAAATATAGCCAAACGAAGCTTTGGGACTTCTATACACAAATAATTAATGGCCTAGCTCCACAGGCATATGGTTGCATGATAAATAAGGGGTGCTAACTAGTTACTACAACAAGATCAGGGATCCAATCTTGTGGATATAGTCCATAATCATATTAAAATACCTCTTATATCATATATGAAATCACTACAATGAATAGCTAACCTTGCAATCCAAAGTTAGAATGAACTCTTGTTACCATGTAACTATTGTTCTGATAATAAAATTTCCATTTTTAGCTTCAAAGGAAAGTATATGCACAACAAATAAAAATACAAAATTCAAAGAATTTAAACACTAAAATCTATCGAATGCCTTGTAAGTAAAAGTAAATATATAAGCTAATGAGATACAGGTGGATTGGTTAAGAGGCTTGGTTGTGAGATTCAATTTTCAAAAGACATATTAGACCAGTTGTAGTTGTTGCAGATGGTTTGAATGGTTTAAGTGGTTGGCGATGTTCCAATCAATACTATCCCTCTGACTGGATCTTGCATTATTATAACATATCACTCTTTTCCAGCTTGTGTTATATGGATCACCATCCTCCCAGCTATTTAGGTTCCCAAAAGGGTCTTGGAGACTAATTTTTTTGGAGGGCCTTAACTGCACCCAACAATAAATAAAATCACAAATCAGGAAAACTGTATCAGCTATTTTAGCCAATTGTTGAAGTATTCATTTAAAACTTCAAAAACTATATATACCAATGGGAAAATTTTCCAAACCAAACTAGCCAAGGTATCATACAAAATCTAGTATAGTAATTAGATTGACCCAATTTTACAAGCACTGAGAGTAAAGCTTACACTACATATATTCTCCTATTATTAGAATGAATGTGAGTAGAATAAATTACCTTCAGCAGGATCTGTTAGTTGTGTTGCAGCAAATAGTACCAGAGAGGAATACAAAACTAAAACAAAAGAACCCAAACAGGCAGTATTTTTCTGCATTGTATAGTTCAAATGCTAACTCCCTCCTCTTGGCTAGTTAACTCGTTACAACCTGAAACAAGGCTCCATACAATCCAAAAAAATTTGCTCTTATCTCTACGTGTGTGTAAGGTGTTGGTTGAATATTTTGTTGATCAGTGTACTGATAAACAAAATAGGTATGATCAGCCAAAGTAGGAAGATTAGTCATCCAAATGTGTAGTTTTACCACATCAGAAGGGGACTGATCTCTCCTCTCATCAAGGGGAGGTTCCCTGTAGGTATGCTATATATATATATAGAAAATAATACTCAAGGGTAGGACAAACCATCCATCTCTCTTTCTTCAAAGATGATGCGTATAAATCAAAGGAAAAACTCAATGGAAATAATAGATAGCACTCCTCTTCTTTTAGAAGTACTATTCAGCAAACCACAAGAATACTCCTAGTAGTAACAACAAAATGTAGCAAAGGATGTAATAACTAGCAAATTGAGATGCAAGACAAAGTCTTCACCTGGATTGCTCAAGAGTAAGATACAAAGGACAATGAGGGCACAAAGCTGCCCCAAGGTCCTTTACACAGAAATGAAAAGAAAACACACTAAAGGCAATTATGGGGGCATAAAGTCTCTCCACACTTGACTCTTCATGACACCTTCTTGACTGTTGTCACTAATTTTGCTTGTTGAATTAAAAGAACAGAAAATATATTGAAAAAAAAGACATAGGAATAGTTTTCTCAACAACAAAGATATTACAGCACAAAGTCTGAAAAACCATTTGCTTTTTTATTCCAGTAATAAAATATGATTAGCAATCTGAGCTCAAAGTCTCAGTAATGCCTTACAATTTGGGTAGAGTTTCATTCTAATTGTCAAAAAAGAGATCCATATTACAATAGAAGAGAATCCCTTATATAGCCTCTTCAAGAAGGACTCGAGAACAGTAATACATCATGTTGCGTTGGAATCTATTAAGAAGATAGGCTGGAACTTAGGGGCTTTTACCCATTTGATTTTATCAATGTAGGGAAATAAGTTGCGCTTATTGAAAGTTTGCAACTTTCAATGTCCACCTAGCAATCTGATCTTATCTTCATCGTTCCTCCTTTTTTGGTTAATTGAATCGGGTCCTGGATTCAGTTTGCTATTCTATTCCCTCCTCACTTTCTGCTAGTCTTGGCCTTGAAATATGTGAATGTATTTTGGTCTGTATGTTTAAAGGATCAATAGTTATTTTGTTGTCTTCAATTTGATGTTCGTGCACCTATCATTATGTTTCCAATGGCTAGTCAGCTGTGTTAAATTTGACATCTTTGAGCGCATCACCCCTTGGTCTTCTTTCAGCTTTTTTCTTGGCACTTTTCCAGATTGGGCTTGCCCTTTCAAGCCTTGAGAAATAACCCATTTTGAGTCAGAATATCCTCCCATAAGGGTATCTATCTTTTGGGCAATCTTTAAATGGCCTTTGAGCTTCTTTGAGTGACCCTTCAGCTTTAGGAAGTGTCTTCAAATTGGCAGTTCCACGGACAATTTCCCCGTGGCATTTCCCTAGGTTTTCTCCTGCGCTTCCTCCCGTGAACATTACCCGTGGACATTTTCCCCAGGGAAAATTCCCATGGACATTCTCCCAGGGAAAATTCCTGCAGACAAAAAGTCTGAGGAAAATTCCCATGGACAAAAAGTCTGTGGAATTATTGGTTTCGCCAAGTCTTTGAACAAGTCTTCGGAAAAACCACTTCTTTGATTTCTTTCAAAATTTAGTCCGAAGGAATTCCTTCAGACAAAAATCTAAAAGAATTATGTCTTAGCCAATTTTAAATGCCTTAAACAAATCTAAAAGAATTACCTTTTAGCTTCCTTGAAAATGACCCTTCTGAAGGGTGCTTTGGTCGATTAAGTGTCCTCTGCAAGGGCACTTGTCCTTCGGGAAGCTTCCTTTTGCATTGAACCACCCATTTGAACTTTGGCAATGAACCATTCTATTGAACCAAGACATTAAACCAATCGGTTGAACTAAAAATGGTTCAAGCCGATGGTTTAATTGGATGAAACAAGCCGATGAACTAAGCTTTGAACCAAACATTATGAATTTGCCTTTGAACCAACAGTTGAACCATTATGTTGAACCAATCGATTGAACCAAGGCTTTGAACCAAAATGGTTCAAGCTAATGGTTCAATTGAATGAACTGACTGAATGAAACAAGCAAATGAACTGAGTGAAACAAGTGAGTGAACCGAGTGAACCAAGCATTGAACCTTTTCATTGAACCAAGACATTGAACCAAGTTTTGGTTCAATCGGTTCAAACAAAGATTTGAACCGACTGACGAACCATTCGATTAAACCAAAAGATGTTGAAACAAAGGGAACAAACCACTTGAGTGAAATAAAGTGTTGAACCGCTTGGTTGAACCGAGCCATTGAACCATTCCTTTGGTTGAACCTGCCATTGAACCTTAGACCCATTAAACCTTTAAACCAAAGTGGTTCAATGGTTCAAGCCATATTAATTTGGCCAATTGTTTTGAAGCCGATGAACCAATTGAAGCAATTGAACTTTGAACCTTGATGAAGCGCTTAACACTTGCCAATGACATTGAACCTTGAACCCATTGAACCTTTAAACCAAAGTGGTTCAATGGTTCAATGGTTCAAGTCTTTTTTGCTTGAATGTTTGTCGATAGACATCTCTAATTAAACTTAGGCTTTGAACCAATCCTTTGAACCAAAAGACATTGAACCAGAGGATGAACCAAACATTGAACCTACTGCTGGTGTTTGTCGATGGAGATTTCTGTTTGAACCAAGGCACTGAAATAGTCTCACAAAATGACTAAGTGTTGAAAAACTGATTCTTTTGACTGAAACCACCTGCAGAAGCCTTTGAACTTGTAAAAATGAACCTGCCTGCAGAGTCCATAGATTTTCTTTTTCCTGCACAGTCCATAGATTTTTCTACTAAGTCCATAGATTCAAGCCTGCAGAGTTCGTAGATTTATGAAAAGATTAAAAACTAAAGAATTTGAATGCCCAAGAGAAATTTTGAAAAGAGGAGATAATTTTGGTCTTTAATACCAAAATAGTTCAAATGTTGTCCCAAAAATGAGCTGATATTTTTGGGGGACAACAGCAGGCTCTAGTTGGGGAACTTCTGTCAATTTCAAAAGGAATTGAAAGGTGTAGAATCTAGAATCTCCAGTGTCTTCATGTGTACCATTGGGTTACAGAGTCATGTTACCCAGAAATGAAAGGCTCCAAAAATGGAAACAAATAAAACAAAATAGAATTAAAAACTGTACAAATATACATATATACAGATGTAAAGATCTGACACTTCAAGAGTTGAAATGTTTCAGATGCTGCCCATTGTGGGGCAGAGAAAAGAGTTTGCCATCCTGATATTTCAATAGAAAGTTGTTTTCACCAATGTCTTGATGAATTATAAATGGGTCTCTCTAAAAGGAGTCAAACTCTCCATGCATCCCCTTTGGTTCTCTTCTTTTGTCCCATAGCAGGACTTGATCCCCAATCTAAAAATCATGATCTTCTGATCAAAGAGTTTCTTTACCAGACTTTGATGAGCAGCAATTCTATCCACCACCATGGTCTTCTATTCTTCCATCTCAGCCAGGCACATGATTCTTTTGTCAAGAGAACTTTTATATGTCTGATCTTCAATTGCCTTTGCCAATTTCAAGGCTAGCAATTCTAAGGTGATTGGTATCTCAGCATTGATACCATAAAAGAGCTGAAAAGGAGACACCAATTTCCCTCTTTGGTGTGATTTTATTTGCCCACATAGCATTAACCAATGCTTTATGCCATGTTCTCTAATTTTTATCTGATAGTTTCTTGATAATAGTTACCAAATTCTTATTGTTGGACTCAGCTTGTCCATTCCCTTGTAGAAAATAATCAGAAGAGTGAGAGAGTGTAATTTCATAATGAAAATAGAATTGTGTAATCTCTTGAGAGGTGAAACAAGCTACATTATCAGTAACAATTTTAATTAGAAATCTAAACCTGGAAATGATATTTTCTTTGAGGAAGTTGCATACAACTTTTGAAGTATCATGCTTAGTTGGGATTGCTTCTACCCACGTGGTGAAATAATCAATTGCTGTAAGGACATAATTATGTCCAACACTTGAAGATGGGTTTATTGTCTCAATAAAATCAAGTCCCCATTGCTGGAAAGGTTCTTCTATGATCACTGGCTTGAGAGGCATAGCATCTAACTTGGGTCTTCCAACAAATTGCTGACAGAGTTCACATTTCCTTACCCACTTATGTGCATCTTGTAAAAGAGTTGGCTAGTAATACCTGGCTTGTAGAATCTTGTGAGCAGTCACAAGAGAAAAAAAATGTCCTCCACAAGCCAGATTATGGAAAGATTTCAAAAGTTGAGTTTGTTGTTCTTTGTCTACACAGCGAAGGAATACTCCATCTATGCTTCTCTTGTACAAGCTGTTATTCCAAGGACAAAATTAGCAGATTTCAACTTGATAGTCCTCCTTTCTTTGTAAGACAAATGAGCAAGACATTCACCATAAGTTAGGAAATGAGTGATACCTAAATACCACTCATTGGTAGTGGAGACAAAAAGGACTATTGGTGTCTCTTCCACTTCAGTTTTTTCATGCTGTGTGTCTTCTAATTTATTGTCAGCAATTAATTGGCATAGGCCTTTACCTCTGACCAACTTTGTCAGCTTGATGTATAGCTCAAACTCTTAGATCTTTGCAATCTAATTACCTCTTTTCATGCCAAACTCTTGATGAGTTAATATAGACTTGACTGTAGTGCCAGGCACTAAGGCAGTAGTATGTGAATTTAGAATATAGAAGTAGAAATGTTTGACTACTTTTACCAAGGCATAAGCATGCTTCTCTATATTTGAATACTTCATCTCATGGGTTTTGAGAGGGAAACTCATGAAAGAGATAGGTGATTCCATACCTTCTTTGTCTTGTTAAACAAGAATCACTGAAAGAGTGTGTTCAGATGCATAGCTGTATATGATGAAATCTTTGTTGTAATCTGGGCAAACCAAGGTAGGGGCATGAGCAATGGCAGTTTTGATATCCTAAAATGTTGATTTACCTTCTTTAGTCTAGCTGAAGACGGTGTTCCCTTTCATCATGTTTACAATATGTCTAGTCTTCTCAGCAAATTCAGGGATGAATCTTTATAAGAAATTCACTTTTTTGAAGAAAGAATGAACAATATTCTTACTTGTAGGTAGATTAAGCTCTTGAATAGATTTGACTCTGTCTGAGTCAATCTTTATGCCTTCTTTGGACACAATGTGTCCAAAGAGTTTCCCCTCTGTTACTCCAAAAACATACTTTTTAGGATTTAAGGAAATACCATTCTGGTGGCAGTGCTCTAGCACTTGTTATAGGTGGCATACATGATCAGATCGATGCTTTAAAAATATAGTCAAATCATCAAGGTATACCACTATGAATTTACTAATAACATCTTTGAAATCCAGATCCATAACTCTCTGAAAGGTAGCACCAGCATTTATTAGACCAAAAGGCATTCTCTTACATGCAAATATACCCCAAGGCATGGTGAATGCAGTCTTGTGTTGGTCTGTTTCATCAACTTCAACTTGATTATAATCTAAGAAGCCATCCAGCATTGATAACATCTCTGCCCTTGTCACTATTTGAAGCACTTGCTCCATAATTGGCAAAAGATAATTATCCTTCAAAGATACTTGATTCAAATTTTTGAAATCTACATAAATGTAGATTTTGCCATTCTTCTTCCCTACTGGCACTATGTTCACAATCCATGTAGAATGATAGATTGGGAAGATGATTCCAGCATTCAATATCTTTTATATCTCAGATAGAATAGTACCTGATATTTTTGGATTATACTGTCTAGATTTTTGCTTGTATGGCATTGAGTCAGCCTTGAGAGGAATGTTATGGCAGATTTTATCTGGTCTGAGAGACTTCAAGTCTTCATAAGAATATGCTTAGACATCCATGTATTGACAGAGTAAAGAAGTGAACTTGAGTCTTTCTTCAAGGGCACAACACTTACCAATATTGATCATCTTGAGATTTTCTTTAGTAGACAGATTCACTTGATCAAATCTTTGAGAGAAACTCAAGTCTATTTGTTGTTGCTTAATGAATTTATCATGTTTGTCAAACAACTTTTCAAGAGAAACCAGGCCTTTAAGAATTTTGTTTCCTTTTAGTTGCAAGAATTCTTCATTTATATCTAGGCTGGATTCAGACACAGATTCATTTTTTTGAGATTCACTACCTTTAAAACATAGCTGTTTAAAATTATCTTTTCATTCCAAAAAGGCAATGATTTGATGATCATCATTGAATACTTGTTAATCATCAGCATTGTCAAGAATACTTGGTCTATAGACCAGCTCAATGGTATACCTATCTTCTTTGAAATCTGAATGAGGAACTAAGAGAGTTCCTGAAATAGTAAGTGTGTCAGCTCTGTCATTAGACTCTCTAGGTATGGCAGAAATGTTGAAAGCATAAAAGCTTTCAATTTGATCCCAAACCAAGTTAAGATAGTGGTGTAATCTTTCATTTTTAGTTTGGTATAAATTCCTCATTTGACAAACTACTAATTCAGCATCCCCTTTAGCATGAAGAAACTTGATGCCTTTTTCTTGAGCAACCTTCATGCCCAGCAACAGAGATTCATATTCAGTTGTATTGTTAGTGTTGCTAAATTGTAATTTGTAAGATGAAGGGAACATATCTCATTGAGGAGATATCAAAACAATTTTAGCCCTTGAACCGGTAGAAGAATAGCTGCCATCAAATTCCAAAGTTCATATCTCATCTGATATTGATTTTTTTTTAGACTTTTCTTTATAAGGAATGGAGAATCCTTCTTGGTCTGTATTGCAGCCTACTAAATTTTCTGTTGTTCTTGTAGAACTAATTTTTCAGTTGATACTCTCAAGGGTTTCATGTATCTCATTTGTAGATAGAAAATAGTTACCCATACCTGCGGATTCAAAAAGAATTTGAGCTTTAAGAGCTGATGTCTAGGTGACTACATACTTTGCTTCCTTTTCAGGGAGCAATCTCTTCATCACGCCTTGTATAGAGATCCTTACCTCAGACAGATCCATGCTTAGTTCTCCTCCCATGTCCTTGCATAAATTTTATTCAAGAAAAATGCCATAGGATGCTGGGACATCGGCCACCAAGATAGTCATCTTAATTCTCTTGTTTGAAAAGGTTGCAAATGCAAATTGGGTATCTTTGATTTGCCCCAACAATGGTACTTGCTTGTTCTCCATGGAGAAGCATCTCCCAAAGGTTTTGGTCAATGTGAGACCAAGAGACTCAGCTACTTTAGCTAGCATGACATTATTAGATGCATCTAAATCTATGATACAGTTACTTAGCTTGTGGCTATTAATTAACAGGAAAACATAAAAAAGTTCTATTTTTCCAAGAGCAGCTGGGAGAGTAATGACCAAATTATTTGGAATAGGCATGTTCTTTAGAGAATCAAGAGTTACATTTTTAGCCTTTTGTCTTGCAAGGATGATTTGGTTTTTGACATATTGGACCAGTTTATTCAATTGATCCGAATTTGACTGTAAATATTCAAACTCAGACATTTTTATTTTTGTCTTTTTGACATGATCGATTATGTCAAATAGCTAAATTGAGCTAAGTACAGAGAAAGGTACTTCAACTTTTTAAATTTTAGGAGGGATGGGAGGTAGGCTGGTTTGTGAATTAGAAGTAGAAGGGGAAGGTGCAATCAATGTATATACCTTTTGCGTGATTACTGGATCTTTTGGCTGAAAAGGCAGATTAGTTTCATGCTTAGCAATTGTGACTCCTAGCTATGATTGCTCTTCTATCTTCTCTTTATCAACCTGTTGACTCATTAGTTCTTAGATCTGGTAAACACTACATATGATCCATCAAAATATTCTCCTTTGCTTTTAAGTTCATCTTGGTAATTTAAAAAACTAATATGAAAGTCGCCAACTAATTCTTCTTGATTGTCTTCAAGGAGATCAACGTCATTTTATTGATTTAATTCAGGCTGATAAGAGCATTTTGATTCTGCTTCAAGATATCCCATTACTGAATTAGTTGGAGGGGCTTCCAGGGCAAGTTGCCCTTGTGAGGGAGGAAGGCGATTCTATTGCCCTTGATTCCTGGCAGTATTGCCTTGATATGACTAATTTGGGAATGTCCTTTTGTATGAAAGAACAAAAGACATTCCTTGAGCCATTTGCTTTTTGAGAGCAAGCAACTCATTTGCTAATTTTTGCACCATTGAATCTGTGGTACCTATAGATGCATATTCAAAAGATGATGAAGCTCTATTTCTATTTAGATATCTTCTTATCTTCCTTGCTAAGATGAGATCCTTCTACTTCAGTGGCCAAAAGTTGAGTTGTAGCAAGATCTATTTGACCAGCATGTCTTAAGAGAAAACTAACTTCAGGTAGCTGAGAATTAATGAAAAAACATTTGAGATTCTCAACTATAGGTCTAACAATTACAGGGATTCTATTTCTTAATTTGTCAAATTTGGCTATGAAGTCCCTCACAGGCTCATGAGGCTCTTTCTTCATCTGTGTAAGTTGAGCCAGAAGTGTATGTGCATTCTCTGCAAGTTTGAATCTGGCTTCAAACTTAGCTTTGAGAGTATTTCAATCAGTCACAGACCGAGCCTATAGATGATAAAACCAATTTGCAGTAGCACCTTGTAATGTATCTACAAAAACCCTAATTGCTACATCTTCAAATTCTACTCTGATTACTCCACAAGCTATGTTGAAAGCTGCAATGTGCTCATCAAGATGAACTTTCCCATCGCCATAGAATTTGGGGAAGTTCTTCCTAAAACTACATGGAAGCTCATGTAGAGGTGGAGTAAGATTGAGAGGACCAAAAGCATTACCCCAGGGGCCTTGAACTGCCATTATAGGATTTTGAAAAGGAGGGATAACAAATCTCAGAGGAGTAATTATAGGTACAGCTTTATCAACAGCAAAAGTAGATACTTCGTCTAGCAATGGAGATCTAGTTTTAGTAGGAAAAAAACTCTTGGTTCATTGGAGATGAGATGGTGAAGGAAACAAACCAAAATCACTTTGTTATACTGACTCAAATACAGGGTCAACGATACATTTAGCCATTTGGCTTTGTGTATACCTTGAATTTTCTAGATTGTGAAACAAAAGTGGAAAAGAATTGACCTTGCTTCAGTTAAAGCTTGAGGCTTTAAATTGTGCATTATTTTTTAGTTAGTGTGGAGGTGAATGGATAGATTATAAATGGATAATGGATATGATATCCCCAGCAGAGTCACCAAAAACTATTGGTTGAATATTTCATCGATCAGTGTACTGATAAACAAAATAGGTCTGATCAGCCAATATAGGAAGATTAATCATCCAAATGTGTAGTTTTACCACATCAGAAGGGGACTGATCTCTCCTCTCATCAAAGGGAGGTTCCCTGAAGGTATGTTATATATATATAAACATAAAATAATACTCAAGGGTAGGACAAACCATCCATCTCTCTTTCTTTAGAGATGATGCATACAAATCAAAGGAAAAATTCAATGGAAATAACAGTTAGCACTCCTCTTCTTTCAAAAGTACTATTCAACAAACCCCAAGAATACTCTTGGTAGTAACAACAAAATGTAGCAAAGGATGTAATAACTATCAAATCGAGATGCAGCACAAAGTCTTCACCTGGATTGCTCAAGAGTAAGATACGAAGGACAATGAGGGCACAAAGTCACCCCAAGGTCCTTTACACAGAAATGAAAATAAAACACACTAAAGGCAATTATGGGGGCACAAAGTCTCTCCACACTTGACTCTTTAGGACACCTTCTTGACTGTTATCACTAATTCTACTTGTGGAATCAAAAGAACAGAAAATATATTGAAGAAAAAGACATAAGAACAGTTTCCTCAACAACAAAGATATTACAGCACAAAGTCTAAAAAACCATTTGCTTTTTTATTCCATTAATAAAATATGATTAGCAATTTGAGCTCAAAGTCTCAGTAATGCCTTACAATTTTGGTAGAGTTTCTTTCTAATTGTCAAAAAAGAGATCCATATTACAATAGAAGAGAGTCCCTTATATAGCCTCTTCAAGAAGGACTCGAGAACAGTAATACATCATGTTGCATTAGAATCTATTAAGAAGACAGGTTGGAACTTAGGGGCATTTTACCCATTTGATTTTATCAATGCAGGGAAATAAGTCATGCTTATTGAAATTTTGCAACTTTCAATGTCCACCTAGCGATCTGATCTTATCTTCATCATTCCTCCTTTTTTGGTTAATTGAATTGGGTCCTGGATTCAGTTTATTATTCTATTCCTTCCCCACTTTCTATTGGTCTTGGCCTTGAAATTTGTGAATGTATTTTGGTCTGTATGTTTAAAGGATCAATAGTTATTTTTTTGTCTTTAATTTGACGTTCACGTGCCTGTCACTATGTTTCCAATGGCTAGTCGACTATGTTGAATTTGATGTCTTCGGGCACGTCACCCCTTCGTCTTATTTTGGCTTTCTACTTGGCACTTTTCCAGATTGGGCTTTCCCTTTCAAGCCTTGAGAAATAACCCATTTTGAGTCAGAATATCCTCCCGCAAGGGTATCTATCTTTTGGGCAGTCTTTAAATGGCCTTCGGGCTTCTTCGGGTGACCCTTCAGCTTCAGGAAGTGTCTTCAAATTGGCAGTACCATGGAAAATTTCTCCATGGCATTTCCCTGGGTTTTCTCCTGTGCTTCCTCCTATGAACGTTTCCCATAGACATTTTCCTTGAGGAAAATTCCCACGAACATTTTCCCAAGGAAAATTCTCACGGACAAAAAGTCTAGGGAAAATTCCCGCAGACAAAAAGTCTATGGACTTATTTGTTCTGCCAAGTCTTTGAACAAGTCTTTGGAAAAACCACTTCTTTGATTTCTTTTAGAATTTTTGTCCAAAGGAATTCCTTCAGACAAAAATTTGAAAGAATTATGTCAGCCAATTTTAAATGCCTTAAACAAATCTAAAGAATTACCTTTCAGCTTCCTTGAAAATGACCCTTCTGAAGGGTGCTTTAGTCGATTAAGTATCCTCCGCAAGGGCACTTGTCCTTTGAGAAGCTTCCTTTTGCATTGAACCACCCCTTTGAACTTTGGTGATGAACCATTCTGTTCAACCAAGATGTTAAACCAATCGGTTGAACCAAAAATGGTTCAAGCTGATGGTTTAATTGGATGAAACAAAGCGATGAACTAAGCTTTGAACCAAACATTATGAATTTGCCTTCAAACCAACAGTTGAACCGTTACATTGAATAAATCAGTTGAACCAAAGCTTTGAACCAAAATGGTTCAAGCCGATGGTTCAATTGAATGAACCAACTGAATTAAACAATCGGATGAACTGAGTGAAACAAGTGAGTGAACCGAGTGAACCAAGCATTGAACCTTTTTGTTGAACCAAGACATTGAATCAAGTTTTGGTTCAATCAGTTCAAACAAAGCTTTGAACTGACTGAAGAACCATTCGATTGAGCCAAAAGATGCTGAAACAAAGGGAACGAACCACCTGAGTGAAATAAAGCGTTGAACCGCTTGGTTGAACCGAGCCATTGAACCATTCCTTTGGTTGAACCTACCATTGAACCTTGAACCCATTGAAACTTTGAACCAAAGTGGTTCAATGGTTCAAGCCATCTTGATTTGGCCAAGTGTTTTGAAGCCGATGAACCAATTGAAGCGATTGAACTTTGAACCTTGATGAAGCGCTTAACACTTGCCAATGACGTTGAACTTGTTAAACCTTGAACCTGTTCAACCTTTGAACCAAAGTGGTTCAATGGTTCAAGTCCTTTTTGCTTGAATTCTTGCTGATAGACATCTCTGATTGAACTTAGGCTTTGAACCAATCCTTTGAACCAAAAGACGTTGAACCAGAGGATGAACCAAACATTGAACCTGTTGTTGGTGTTTGCCAATGGAGAGTTATGTTTGAACCAAGGCACTGAAACAGTCTCGAAAAATGACTAAGTGTTGAAAAACTGATTCTTTTGACTGAAAACATCTACAAAAGCCTTTGAACATGTAAAAATGAACCTGCCTGCAGAGTCCATAGATATTCCTTTTCCTGCACAGTCTGTAGATTTTTCTACTGAGTCCGTAGATTCAAGCCTGCATAGTCCGTAGATTTATGAAAAGCTTGAAAACTGAAGAATTTGAATGCTCAAGAGAAATTTTGAAAAGAGAAGAGATAATTTTGGTCTGTAAGACCAAAATAGTTCAAATATTGTCCCAAAAATGAGCTGATATTTTTGGGGGACAACATAAGGAAAATGAGTCTGAAAGCCTCCAAAATAATTTGTACTAAAAAATTATGATCCTGAACAAGTAAATGCATGTTGGAGAAATATTTTGGAGAAAAACCCGACACAATAATATATTATGGGATCTATATCGATCTTCTCCTTCAGGTGGGGACTTTGATCAAGAAGTATTCAAAGTTGGCGAAGGAATTTTGTGGTGGAATCCATCCTTCCTTTTCTTACTGAATGATTCCTCCTGCTGAATCACTTAGCTTGGCAACTTATTTCCTATCAATCTTTGATCACAATGTTAGGAATTTGCATATGGAATGATTCAAAATCCAGATGTTCAAAGAATTAGAGGTTGTCATTAGATTTTTTTTAATTTTTATTGTTTAATTCTATTCTATGGACATGATTGGATGAATGAATTAGGATTTTAGAGTTTTAAAGTAATTTTAAGAAGTAATGATAAAGCATGTCCTTTTGAGGGTGTGTTTCATAGGGATCTATTAAAAAAAGAAAATTGGGGTAATTTTTTGTTAATTTGTTAAGAATAATTAGTATAATAAAATTATAGTTTATTTATTATATTATTAAATAATTATGGTTTAAATAAATAAATTTATTTTGAAGTAAATAAAATTATATATTTTTATTTTAAAATAAATAAAAATTATCATAATAAAATTATAATTTATAATTATATTATTAAATAATTATAAATTTAAATTAATAAATAAATTAAAAATGGTTATAACTTTTTTTATAAAATCAATTTTAAAAGAATTAAATGTTAATACACTTAGATTATTATTTATTTATTTTTATTGATATTGAAGATTAAAAAGGGGCCTCATCCCATACATATATTAAAAGTTAAATATGAATACTAAACCTTTCCATCGAAAAACTTACATAAAAAAATATGAAGAAACAAGTCTCGTATCAAAATTGAAACAAACGGAAGATGAGCTAGATCATGGATGTGGCGATGGTGACCTCATTGCTTTGATCTATGTTATCTTGGATTGTGATGAAAATGGTGGAAAGAGAGAAGGTGCATAGGGGAAGGATGGCATGAAGGGGGAGAGCACAGGTCATAACTACAGGGTGGCATTGGGAGTGCAACAGTCAGCCCAGGGAGTGTAGCAGTCAGCCCAAGGAGTGCAGCAGTCAGCCCAGAGCCTGAGGAGTGTTGGAATGGTTATCCCCCCACTATTTCCAAGTCCAAGTGATGTTAAAGAGCCAACTGGCATGAGACTTCCCAAGGTCAATGGATGCCTGGAAAGATGCAAGGAGAGGCCCAAATTGGTCATACATATGGACATGATTACTGAGGATATCGAATATTATACAAATCATTCTTTGTATTGTAAGTTTTTGGGGCTCAGGACTTCATTCCAGTTCTTTGAAGCATGGGCTTAGAGGACATGGGATCTAGAAGGAGAAATGGATATCACAATGTTAGCCAATAGTTATTTTATGGTCACTTTTACCTGCTTTACTAACTGTAGCAGAGTCTTTGCTGGAGGTCCATACTTTCACAATCAGGGGGGGTTGTTTATCAAGCCATGACATGCTAGTTTTATACCTTTAGAGGAATTGCCAAACTATGTTCTGGTGTGGGTGTGGCTACCTCACTTTTTTGTGGAATGCTACTATGAAGATACCCTATAATTGCTTGCATCCCTCCTGGGAAGGCTAGTCGGTTCATCAATGTTAATCCTTGGGAAAAAGGTAATGACTTATGCTCACATTTGTGTTGAAATTGATCTTAGTAAGCCAATACCTGATGCTATTGAAATGAGTGCGGGACCCTTTTCCTGGGTACAACAATTGGATTATGAAACTCTTCCCTTTTGTTGTCATCTTTGCCATGCTTATGGTCACTTACAACGATGGTGTCCCAAATCTAAAACCTCTGAATCTCAGCCTACTCAACATGCTCATAATCCACCTGGAACTAACAAAGGGAAGGGTCTGATTCTAGGTGAGGCACTAAAAATTGATGGTTTTATCCCAGTTAAAGGGTGATATAGAAGCAGGGGTCATAAACGATCTTTAAAGGAAAGATAGGCAGAGGGCTCACTTAATAGATTTGAAATTCTAGATGACCTTAACCAGTAGGAGGTGAACCCAGGGTTGATGATTTTGGATCAACAGATTGAGGGCCCAGCCCAGGAGAATAATGTCTTAGTTGATTTAACTAAATCATAAGATGTTGGGGATGGGCACATGGATATGGACCAATAGATGTTGATATTAGATGTTTTGACTTCCTCAGTTGTTCCCTCTAAAGAAGATGGGAATTTATCTTTAATAGGGAAATCTAGAGAATTAGGAGCAGCAAGGAGTAGTAAATCTTCTCCTCACTTGGGAATTTTGCAAAAAGACCTTAAGAAGGGTGGGGGGGAGAAACTGGTCAAGCTTGGTAGGAAAAAAGACCTAGAAAAGATGAAAATAATGGGAGAGACTTTAGTGGAGTTGGGGTCAGTGAAGACTCTGGATGCTCACTTTCTAAATCCTTTGAAATGATTGTACTATCTTGGAATGTAAGGGGTTTGAATAGTAGCCCTAGACAAAATGATGTTCACAACTTGATTAGAATTCAAATACTTGATGTCCTTTTTTTGCAAGAGACTAAGCTTTCAGTAGATGCTATGTCTAGATTAGTGCCTAAGTTGTGGAGACAAGGGGACTATCAATGCATTAGGGCTACTGGATCTTTAGGAGGTTTAGCTTGCCTTTGGAACCCCCACAAAATTGGCCTCATAATGGTTGTCTTCTAAGTTTTCCTTGACTATGATGGCTTCCAACTTTGAGACGAGGGAAGTCATTCTTCTATCCAATGTCTATGCCGCTACTGACTGGTAGGGTAAACAATCCCTATAGGGCCACATTAGTTTTATCTACAGCTTGGCTCCCCTCTAACCTTAGATTATGGCTGGAGATTTTAACGCTATTTTGGATTTGACTGAAAAATGTGGTGGTATGACAAAGTTTGACCCCTCTACTTTGCTTATGTGAAATTACATTGAAGTTTTGAATTTAGTCGACATTCGACCCAACAACAGACAGTTTACTTGGAACAATCAGAGGACTGGCCAACATTTCATTACTGAGAGACTGGATCATTTTTTGGTTTTTGGCTACTGGGTTGGGGGTATGTGGTCTACAAGGCCTAAAATTTTAGACTAGAGAGGATCAGATCATTAGCCTATTAAGTTGAATAGTGTTTTAAAGTACCAGCCTCACTCTCCTTCCTTTAGATTCCAACTCATGTGGCTGTGAGATTAGTCATTGTTTGAATGTGTGGCCAACTAGTGGAGGTGGGGCAGGCCTGCCCATGGTACGATGATGTATATTTTTGCTAAATCACTGTAATTTGTGAAGTATAAGCTTAAACAGTGGAATCATCAAAGCTTTGGGAATATTTTTCATGCTAAAGCTGATGTGCAGGCTAAGCTTGATGGTATCATGAGAATAATTAGGTAGGAAGGATTGACTGAAATCTTACTTCAAGAGGAAGCTCAGGCTATGAAAGACCTGGAGGAATGCGAGCTATGGGAGGAAGTGTTTTGGAAGTAGAAAGCTCAAATAGAATGGCTCCAAGAAGGTGACAGAAATACTTCTTTTTTCTTTCAATCATCCAAAGCTAGGAGGCATGGTAACTCTATCTCGGTCTTGGTTAATGAAAGAGGTGAACGGCTTAATTCCTTTCTAGCAATGTTAGAGGAGGTGGTGCAGTATTTCTCTACTCTTTTTAGGGAAGATGCAAATGAGGAATTATCAAAAGAAACACAAGTTCTCTACTACATTTCACCCCTGGTGATGTGTGAAATGAATGAGAATTTAATGAAGGATATCACACTTGGGGAGCTTGAGGCAACTATTTCCCAGATGAAAAAGGGGAAAGTGGCTGGTCTTGATGGCTTCTTGGCTAAATTCTATCAAGAATTTTGGGATATTATCAAATTGGATCTTTTAGCTATTGTTCAAGAATCTCAGTAGAATAAGCAAATGCTTAAGGCTTCAAATGCGACTTATCTCACCCTCATACCGAAATGTGAAGGAGCTGATAGGCTAAGTTAGTTTTGCCCTATATCTCTTTCTAATGTGGTTTCTAAAATCATATCTAAAATCATTGTAGAAAGGTTTAAAACTGGGCTTAGTGATGTGATTTTTGAAGAACAAAGTGGTTTTGTGGAAGACAAGCAAATTCTTGATGGTATTGTCATAACAGTTGAGTCCATTCACTCCATGGCCAGCTCCAAGGATAAGGCAATGTTTATTAACCTGGATATGGCCAAGGCTTTTGATAGGGTCAGATGGTCATTCCTGTGGAAGGTTCTTAAAGCTTTTGGTTTTGAAGATGAATAGACCCAATGGGTCATGAACTGCATTTCCTCAATTTCCTTTTTGGTGCTTATCAATGGGGAACATACGGAGTTATTTGGTGCCTCTAGGGGGCTACGACAAGGAGATCCCTGTTCTCTGTATCTCTTTCTTCTTCTTGCTGAAGGCTTGGGTAGGATGATCAGAAGGAACAAATAAGATGGGCATATTCAAGGCTAGCGATGGGGGGGGGTGAATTGTTGGCACAGTCTCACTTGCAATTTGTTGATGACATTGTTCTAGTGGGAATGGCCATAATGAGTGACCGCCAATTTGTATAGGGTGTTGGATGTTTATCTAACGGCCTCAGGGCAAAAGTTCAATGAAGATAAGTCATCCATCTTCTTTAATACACTAGCTCCCATACAGTAATGAATTGCTCAGACTATGCATTTCCAGATTGGGACTCTCCCCTTGATTTATCTGGGTATTCCTATTACAGCTGGTCGTATATGCAAAGAATATTGGCAAAATATTTTGGATAAATTTTGGGTGAAGGTGAATCATTATACTCACAGGTGGCTTTCTTTTGTGGTTCATGTTCAATTAATTCAATCTATGGTGCAGGCTTTGCCTATTTACAGATGTATGCTTTAGGTTGCCCCGGTGGGAATCGCTAAGGAATTTGACTCGGTTACTAGGTAATTTTTATGGGATAGTACTTTGATGACCTCAAAATGGAGCTTAGTTAGATGGGAGATGGTCTATAGCCCCAAATAACATGGGGGGCTTGGCCTAAGGCAAACGGTCTTAAATAGAGTTGCTTTGGCAGCTAAGCTTTATTGGCGCTGGTGCAATGAACAAGACAAGGCTTGGGCCAAAATTCTCTCTCAAAAGTACTATTTGGGGGCCACTCAGAGTGATATTCCTCATTATCCACTCATTGGGAAAGGCTCAGTGATATGGAGGACTCTCAAAAAAGGGGTTGCTCTTATTAAGGAAGGTTTATTCTATATTTGTAAGCGGGGATCTAAGGCTCTCTTTTGGACTAATTCTTGGGATGGTAACCCTCCCATTATTTCTCAGTTCCCTAATCTATTGAACCTTTGCCATAAATTCCTTGATGCTGGTTGGTCTCAGGTGAGTGACTTTAAATCATACATTTCCTACGGACAGCTGGAGGTGGCAAAATGAAAAGCGCTTGAGGTTTGGCTGATTGTTAGAACAGAGGAGGAGCATGATGAGCTACTAAAACTCCTTTCTAGACACTGATGTAACTCCTTCTAGGAGGAAGATGAGCTTGCTTGGTCTCCCAATCCTAAAGGAAATTACACAGTTGCTTCTAGATATCAGGGTTTATTATCTCAGAGATTAGGCAGGGGAGAAGTGCAATGGTGGAAACAGGTCTGGAATAAATTCTCATGGCCAAAATGCAACTGCTTTGTTTGGTTGTTGGCTTGGAATAGGTGCTTAACCTAGGACAATCTCTGAAAAAGAGGCTTCCAAGGCCCGTCCGTTTGTGTTATGTGCAGAGCGGCTGAGGAGGATTTTGCTCACCTATTTTTTTGCTCCTTTGCTTTGCAACTCTGGCATTATTGGTGGGACGTATGGCAGTGCCCCTGTCTCCATGTTTCATCCTTGGTCAATTTTTGGAGTGGAATGGGAGAACCCCCCTCAAGGATGACTTTTTTGTAGAATGTTTGGTTAAGGGGGCCCATCTTTTTGTTGTGGTAGCTTTGGTTGGAGAGAAATAGGTAGATATTTTGGAATGAGAGGATTATGGCGCAACAAGTATGGCAAAAAGTCATAGGGATGATTCAAGATACTGTGCAACCAAGAGTGAGGTCTGTCTCCCTTTATCCAAATAGGACATTGAAGTGGTGGCGTGCCTAGGAATCCAATGATTTTCACGTAATTCAACTTGTGTCAGGAGAGGTCGACAGGGCAAAGAGAAGATTCATAGGGATGGTCAGTGGTAGTACCCTCCCAATGGGTTTCTCAAGATCAATACAGATGGCTCTTCCAGGGGCAATCTCGGCCTTGCGAGTATTGGTGAGATAGGCAAAAACTCTGAAGGTACAGTAATTTTTCTCTTTACGGTCCATGAGGGGATGCAAACCAACAACATGATGGAAGGCCAGGCTATTTTCTATGCTCTTGAGAAGGCTCAGGCATTGGGTTGGTGTAGGATCATTTGTGAATCAGATTCTCAAGTCGTGATCAACCTGCTTATTAAGAGGAAAGTGTTGGATGTCAATTGGCAATGGGCTAGGATTGTGCAGCAAATTTTGAGGATTAGCTCGCTCATGGATACAATTAGGTTTGTTCATATTCCCCGTGAATGGAATAGAGCAGTGGATTGTTTGGAAAAATGGGCGTTTGAGCATTTAGATGGTGGTAATTTTGAGGATTGGGAGTCTCTCTCCCTAGAGCTTCGCTTTAATCTAGAACATATTTTGGAGGAAGATAGGAAGGCTCATATCAACATATAGGTGGGTTCATCCCTAGTTTTTCTGTGCTTTTTTTTTTCTTTTGGGGATTTCGGTCCCCTGTTCTTCTTATAATGCTCTTGTTCTTTTATTAATATATTTTTACCCTTTTTATTAAAAATTTGACAAAATAAGTTCCATTCAACCACCCCAAAGGGCCCTCATTGCCAACTCAATAGTTATTACATTTTCAACAAACCCCCCCCCCCAAAAAAAAGAGATCAAACCTCATTGCCAACTTAATAACTATTACATCTTCAACAACCCCAAAAATAAAGAGTCAATACCCCACTGCCAACTCAATAGCTACTATATCTTCAACAAAAAGAAACCGCAACAAATAAGAAACAACGGTTTCAATGCATGTTTTTAACTTTGTAAATTAAAAGAAAAAAATTTAGAATTTCAATTTTTAAAATTAAAATTATAAAAAAATAAATAAAATTAATAATAATAATAAAATTAAATTATATATATTAAAAATTAAAATATAATTAAATATATTAATTTTTAAAAATAAAAATTATATTATATAAAAATGAATTTGTTATATTTAATTTGTTAAAATCTTGTTTCTCGTCAAATATTTATTAAGTTTTTTTATTTTCATTTCTTATAGAGTAACCCATGTGGATTATGATGAGCTTTTACAATAAGTTTGGAATCTCTTTCAATCACAAATGCTCAATACCATATTAATGTGTCAAATGAATGTCCATAATTATTATTTGAACTTTTATCTTATTATTCATTATATCTTGAAATTTTATGAATAAAACTATGATAACTATTAAATCAACACAAAGGGTCACCACCAATCATTGAAATCACTAAGTCAACTCAAACAATCACATTCAACTTATAAACATTATGTTAGATTCGAACTAGACACAAACAACCCACTTTACCAACCTTTTTATATCTCATTGAAAATATTAATAATAATTATTAATAAATTTTTTTGTAATTAAATATTTATTATAACTTCTTATTTTAATTAATGATATTTATTTTTCATTTTTTAAAAACTTATCACTAATTTCTTTCTATTTTAATGATTTATGAATTATGTATATGAAAACAATTCATAAAGTTATCACCTCACATTATCTTCTTGGCTCTAAGCAATCTTTTATAGAATTTGTCACATCTAATATCTGAGCTTTTATAATGATTAATGACTAATGATTAATGATTAATGAGTATGGTTGTTACATGAGTCGTCGCGATGTTACGATGGCTCTCTACCAATTTAATTTTAGGGACATGCTTTAAATTTTCTTTTACATTTTTAATTTTGGTTGAAAATTTATTTTTCGTTATGGATATTTTTGTCATAAAATTTGTCTTTCTTATTTTTTTTAAAAGTCAAGCGGACTTATTTTAAGAGGAGATTAATATAATTACATTATATTTTAAACAATAATTTAGTTTTATAAATTGTAATATATAAGATTTTATTATTTTTTAATTTATATATATATTATTATTTTTAAAAATTATTATTATTGAAAGTAAGTATTATATATATATATATTATTTATCATTAATTTGATTAAATCAAAATGAGTGGGACAAAGAGTGTGGTGATTGTTTTACTTATAATCTTATTTTAATTGAATTTTCTTTTAGTGTTACATCTTATCTATTTATTGAAGTTCTTGTACCTCATCCTCTACTAAGACATTATTGAAATTGAAAACATATGATATTGATAATTTTCTTTTAAAAAAAGTAATAATTTTTTTTTTGAAATAATAATATTAATGTCCACAAAAACTAAAATTGGACCATGTGATTAGAAATTACAATATGAAGTACGAGTGCAACACCAACAAACTTTAGAGAGAGAAAAGCTAATAAGAACATGTGTCCAAGAGAAGTATGTGAAAATAAATCATATCCTTTGATGCCTCACAAATATCTAAGTATCTACAAGGTTGTCACAAGGTTGCTTTTTACTTAATCCTTAAGAAGAAATAAAGTGAATGAAAGAAACAATCATTCAATCGCAAAGCATAATAGAAGCAAAGTTCTAGTGAGTCATTGGTCAAGATCAAACATCTCTTGAAAGAAAAGACTCAAACATTTTTAATCCTCGCAAGCCATGAAGGTGGTAAAACAATTTCCCCCATGATCTCATAATATGAAGAGCATCTAAATACAAAATAATCCTTAGTTTCAAGTTTCATGGAACAAATTTGACAAATATGATGTCCCTGAGGAATATGATGAAATGTCTCTATATGAAGGTGGTGTGAACAAATTATGGAGTGTGCCAATGAAACCCTCAAATCATAGGATATCTGAAACCTAGTGTAATTTGAAGGTTGGATGAGCCCATCGTAAAATTGAATATATATACCTAAATAGTGTTGAAGCTTTGAGGGAAGAGATTAAAGTTGCTACATTATTCTTCAATTTGATTTGTGGTTTATTAGGGGAAAAAAATTAATTCAATGGATTAAAATGAGTGGGCTCCTTTCTTTCTCACCCATAGGTAGATATTATTAAGCACCATGTTATATGGAAATGTGTTAACCTCAAATATAAGATTTTAAAGTTAAGTTGTGTCAACTTTACTTTGCAATTGTAAAAAGGTCGTCTAAAATTTTCCAAAACATAATATATAGTTTACTGATTAAAAATTATCTCAACTCTTTTTTAAAAGAACATTGTAAAAAAGTTAACTTTGGATAATTAATTTGTAATATTAAGATGAAACATTTAATATTATCATTGTCTTCAATTTCTAAAATTTTATTGTGCCTTCCCTCTCCCCTCAAATAAAAACCTTGGTAAATAAAAGAGCCATGATGTGGCTTTAGTCTCTGTTGTTTAAAAGAATGTATGGCAGTAGTTTAAAGATAAAGTAAAAAGTATTTAGGGTGAAATAATTTTGAAACCTTTTAAGAGCTATTTTGAAGGAGTCAAATGTCTTCATGTGTCACTTTAAGTGGATGTAGTAAAGGAAAAAAGTATCTAAAGATAGTTTTGGAGATAGGTGAAGGATGTAGTGCATGATTATTCCACATGGCTACGACAGTGAGAAAATAGAAATTATGGCCTTTTCTTGAATCGATTCAGACTTACACATGGTAGTATTTCATTGATCATGGAGTCCTTTTTCTACATCTAATTAGAGTAACACATGTGAAAACTTTTGATTAGGTAGTAATAACAGAGTTCACAGAGACACTTTAAGATTTTGAATGATATTATAATCACCTAAAAATGACACTTGAGTGTTAAGAGTTCTACTTGAGACCATCTATCCCTAGTTTAGCCCTATTCCTATCTTAGGGCCTATTTTCACACTTATCCAGCTTTCATGCAGGCCACAAGCATCCTTAGTCATCCCTAAAGCAATCTTAGACCCTCATTATTACATCCTGGCCCTTCGTGCCTCAGGTTCTACCACCTGGACACTAGCACCATAATAGGGACAATATCGCCACATGGTGCTAGTGTCCCAATTTTGGCACTATTGTCCTTTCCCTCATTTCACAAACAAATATCTTTTTATTTATTAAACCTCCTAGGATCAACCTAGACCTCTTTTAACACTCGCACAAGCACCAAAACAATATATATACATGAATTTTATCCCTCTAACCACTAGATGAAAATCAGATGAAAATTACATGGGTAAGTGCACATATTTGGGAGACAAAAAAGGGCCTACCTGTGGACATGATTTTTCTAAAATTTTATAAATGTGAACTTCTACAGATAATTAGAGATGGGTACACTCAAAATTTGAAGATGGTATTAAAAAATGAATTGTAGCATTTCGAGTTTAGTTTCTAAAAAATATATATATATATTAAAAATGGTTAAGTATAAATAGGTCAAACATCTAAAACTTTAAGAGGACTTTTTTTTTAAGAAAACATATTAGACAGATGGTCGTGTGGCCTACCATTTTTTGAACATCGTTAAATATTGTTAGAAACCCTTTGGTGCATATTTAGATAAGATCTTCTAGTGTGTTAAGAACTTTTATTTATATTTTTTTGATGAATATTTTTTTATTAATTTTGTAACTAAGTAGATCCTAAAAACTAGTAAAAAATGGATAGCCAGCCATGCAGCCCACCCTAAATACCTAAAAAAAATGAAATTTGATTTTATTCGAATGTGTGTATAATTAGGCCTAGTTTGTTACCATATAATTTGTTTTGCACTTGGATCAATGAAAAACAAATTAGATAAACATGAATATGCATGTATGGGTGCGACATGTAGTGGCCTAAAAAAGGTGTTGTTAGATATAAATATGGTTTAAACCCTTAAAATAGATCAAAAATTATAAAAATCATACATTTAGAAAGAGGACAATGTGATCGTCATAATGGTAATGATTTTTTGAATTTTGATGATGAAATCCATAGCGTATTTGGTGATTGAAGTTGAAATTTGTTGGTTTTTCCTAAAACTCTCGGTCTTGGCTGTAGATACACAGTCCCAAGCCTTTGGCTCAAAAATCCAAGCCGTTTCCAAGCCTAAAGGTTTGGTTTTAAATTTGAATTCAAATAATGTGTATGTGTTATATAATGCAATACACAATTTGGATGTGTTATATGACATGTACACGTTAATTTGAAATAACACAGAACAAACAAATTTTGTGTTTGTTATAAGGGAAAGGTCCCATTAGCCATGCATCCTTATAGGGGAAATGCCAAATTTCATGTTTCTTATAGGGGAAAGGTCCCATTAGCTTTGGACAGTGAATTAAGGTGCCATAACATCGCATTAGACTTCAAAAATTTTACCCTTTTAAATATCTCATCTTAACTACTTATAACTAAGGTTTCAAGGTATAACACATTATATATTTTACAATATAATTAATTTTATCACGAGAGGTCATAAAATGCATTTTTTAAACCTATGATCAAAACTTAACCTTTAGAGTACCAATAATTGTGCATTAGAGTATCAATACTTGACTCTTACTTATCAAGATGTGATTGGTTACTTTTGATTTTATAGAATAAATGTTGAACAAGTATTAAATATTACATGTTCAGCTTCTGGTGCACTTTAATATTTATATACACCAATATGTTTCATCAATAGAACACATCTTAACAAAAGCCTTGTTCGATAATTTAAACATGCACAGCTATTGGAACATTTCCCCTAGTAGGGAAAGGATATACCTTACCAACTTACTTGCCTAAAATCCTACTTGCCTTTAAATTTTGTGTTTCTTATTGATATTATCCTACTTGCCTAAAATCTTATCTTACCCTTTTATTGTTTCTTTGATATCTTTGACCAGACCCCTTTATTTATAAATTTTGATCTAATTTGTGTGAGTGAAAAATCCGTTGAATTGGACTATGTAGTATAGATAATCTTATGTAAGTAGAAATAAGAATTGAGCCCTTGGTGTAACAATGCATCTCTTGGATATCTATTTCAATAATGCTATCTGATGAAGCCCAATACCTATGAATCATGCCTTGGATTGTCCCAAAAACATTCCTAAAATGTGTTGAATTAAGCCCCTTAAGTTTCTTCCAAGGTTACTTAGTGCATCTAATTCAATAGGTGCATTTTGACGTCCCAATTGAAAGTCTAACAGGAGTCTTCTATTATTACAATTATTCACTTGATTCCCCTAATGTATTCAAATACATTATCCAAAATTTGCCTAAAATTCAGACATCTTGTGAAAATATGGTTAATCCTCCATTCCATGCACCTCCTTCATCTACCCCTCCATCACACATGGGACAACCATTAACCACTCCATCCATTCCCACGTCATCTGAAGAGTGTGTCTTTGACATGGGACTAGTCTTAGCCACAAAATGGATACAACAATTGTAAACTCAAAAACAAGCTAGACAACACTTGGTGCTTATCAATACTATAGATTTCTATACCTTACTATATAATTGGGATGGTAATATACTAAAGTAGGATGATGGGTACAAGGTATGTACATGTTTTTATTAAATATTTTGGTCAAGTTCGGTACGCATTTTTTTTTGTATAAGATTTGGTTTTGAGCTCAATAAACTGGAAATGGTCATATGTATTTATTAGTGATGATGTGGTTTTAAGATGTTTTAAGATGGCGTGCCTATAGTGAAGAATGTATAGCTTAGAAAATTTCTAAATGCACTAAGGACTTTGTTTGAAACCATTAAGGGATGGCGTAGACCTGATATTGACCAAGTATGACATATATATATAAGTTACCCCACCTCAAACTCTATTGAGCTTATTCAAGATACATTAAACCTATGATAATGTCCCCTAAATCTGAGACTTGCTTCCCCTTAAGGATGATGCTGAGAAGAGAGACCCAATAATTATTCATGTGGATGATGAATTACTCACCTCATATAGATGGTTGATTAGAATTCAATACCAGTGTGCATGCCCTCACTGAAGGTTTCAAAATTATATATTTTCTATATATATCTTCAATCATCTTGTTCATATTTCATTATAATGAGCTTAAACCTTATGATGTGGACTATAAGAAAGTAGTACATGTCACAAAATTCTTGCTCTAGCTTGGGATTTGAGGTTGAGGCTCATCCATTGCTAAATTGTGTTCTCTCCTATGTGTAGGACTTAATATGAATGTACTTTGGGATCTAGAGGTAATTCAAGGTAGAGGGATATAAATAATTTAAATACATACATGTAGAAAACTGATAATGTTTGATGCTTACTCAATTTGGATAGGACCTTAAAGGGCTCTACATGACAATTTTTGTATAGTAATGGCAAATAAGAGGCTCGCATCATGTGAATTATTTACTAGACATGAGTTGATTAGATCAATTTCAATCTTTAAAAATTATTGGCGTATATGTATGTATGATAAATTTGTGAATAGGCCTTCATTAGATTGGTTGGCTTGGTGATGGAATATGTCTAAGTATCAAAGATTTGCATATCTAACAACTCTAACACTTCTCTAGGTGTACTAGACCTACACATGTGGAAATCTTTGATTGGATTGGGTGTCTCAAGGCTCTAACAAATTTGATGCTTCTAGGACAAGTGATAGTTAGATATCTAACATAAATATATGTGTGTAAAAGATACACATGTGGTGATGTATCTAATTGGATCAAGCCTTACAGGGATCTGATAGAGTTCTTTAATGCTTTTAGGACCTAACACCTCTAACATTGCTAACACTTCTGAGCATGTATAAGGTACACATGGTGATGTGTAATTGGATTTGGCCTTCTAGGGCATTTCCAACTCTGAAACTTCTAGGAATTGATGCATCTCTGATAGCTTTAACACTTTTGGGTGTATGAGGTACACACGTGGCACAACAAGGTTCAATTATAGGGGCAATTTAAGCGAGGAGGCATGGGAGGCCAATTTGAACCCCTTCTTAACATAACTATAAGATCATGATAAATGATTTGGGACAAAATTAAGTATGATTCTATCATGAATTGAACCAATTAGTCGATTGGTTTAATTAGGGATGTGATTTGGGTAAAATTGAGCCCCTAAACCAAATTTATGGCCCAATCAATTATATAATCTAGATATAACATGTATGGCTTAATTGACCCTAATTTAATAAAAAAGGCAAATACAAATGCAAATGTGGCCAATTTCAACCCTTTAAACCTAAATTGGAGTCTACAATGTGATTGAAAGGTCTAAATTAGGTCACGTTTTGTGACATATTGATTGTAAACCCTAATTTTATCACTTAAACATGTATAGTTTTCTTAAACCCTAATTTCATGACATATACACATGTAAAAACCCATTACACTAAACCCCTAACCCTAAATACTAATTTCATAATAAACACAACCCCTAAATTCTCTGATTTCATCACAAATGCATAAAGTCATGAATGCGATTAGTGTTAATTTGTGAACCTATTATTCACCTAGTTTTATAAGGACCTATGATGGGATGTTGGGAAAAATTATCTGATTTCATCTTACATATTGAGCCTTATTGCATCATTCATGATTTTTATTGCTTCATAGTCTTTTCAAGAGTCTTATTACATCATGTATTGGATATTTATGCATCATATTAGGGATTTATGCATCACATTGAGCCTTATTGCATCATATTGAGTGTTTTTGCATCATATGATAGCCTTATTACATCATATTGGAGATTTATTTCATCATATGATGGTATTATTGCATCACTTGATAGTCTTAACTTAGGAAGGTCAAATTGGTCCTTTGGAGAGTATGTATAGGACATGGAAAACCCTAGATTAACAAGATTCAAGCATTTTCAAGAGATTTAACCATGGGAATTTGATGAAACTTTGTAATCTTACTCCCCTATATATTTAAAAGGTGAATCAAAAGGTTTTAACTTGATATTGTATGGCTATGTACAGATTCTAGGACTGAGGGTTTAGAATAAGGCTAATTATGCCTAAATGAGGGCAGGCTAGTGAAGGAAGTGATAGTTAGAGGTGGAGTTGGGATATTAAATTTGACATAGAAATGGAAAATTATAGAGTGTACCTATAAATCCCTTATAAACTCTTGATAAATCACAACTTTTTTGTACAAGGCAAAATATAGTAAAAAAAGGCTATAAGCCTTGAGAGAGCATTTTGTCCATAAGGTGTGGAATGAGAGTATTCTATTGTTTGAGTACTTTAAGGGGGTTATAAGAGCTATGTTATGATCATATAATACCATATGTGACAACAAGTTGAGATCTTGAAACATAGACCAAGATTTGGTCCTTGAGACCCAAAGAAGGTGTCTAGGAAGAAACTAAAAAGAGATTAAGAGGAATTTTGTGAATGAGACATTAATGAAATGAGGTAAAATATGTATGGATAGAGGTCAATGACATCAAAGAGGTGATTCTAAGAGTACAAGGAATAAGTAATAGGTGTAATAAGCTAAATTAAGCCCAAAGAGTCAAAAGAGGAGCTAGCTTGTGAAAGAAGATTCAAATCAAACCATAACAAGTGAATGTGATCAGTTGGATTTAGAACTAGCTAATGATATTTTTGTATTCTTCTCCTCCATACTTATACATCATCATACAAACATAATTCAAATGCAACCACTGATATTCTTTATTTATTATAAGGGTCTGATTTGCAACATTATCCTAACAAGTTATTCTCAATCTTATAGCATTTGTAATCCTTAAGAATACTTCAAAACCAATCATTCATAATACTTTGAACACAAGTGATTCAAACACAATCTACTTCATTGGTTTTCTTAAATATTCATGTACAAAACAAGAATTCCATGTATGAATGTCATATATAGGCATACAATGTCAATAATAAATGCATTGCCATATAGGCATACAAAAAATTACATCATGTCTAACAATAAGTATCTAATGTCAGGTGAATACATCATATATGCATGTACAATGCCATAAATGCATACATTGCCATATAGGCATACAAAAAAGTACATCATCTACAACATCCTAATCATCAAATAGTCTCCATCTCTTTACCTTTTTTGAAGAAGACTCTTCTTGGGATGCCCTACTTGTAGATGGAGATATCCTGAATGCCTTGGATTACTCCAAGGTTTGACTATAGGTAGTACACTCATAGCTCACTTTCATCCAAACTTGCTCAAATAAAAATAATAATATAAAATTAATGAGTATACATGAAATCAAGTTAAGAAACTCATGTTTTAACTATAATAAAAAAAATCATTTAAACATGAACTTAACACAATCTCATGGTCCTCCTCAATTTGTTGTTGATGCTCGACTGCGTTAGTTCTAAATTCAGCTACATGAATATGCATGTCAAATGATGAAGAAACATGAGGAACTGTCACAATAATTGTCTGAATCAGACTATCAAATGTCATATGAAAACCCTGCATACACAATACATTTGTGCATATAAGTTATATTTTCCAAATTGTATAGTAAAATTATTAAAACAAAAATACTAAATTACAAGTGAATATACATACCCCAATGAGCATCTGTGTAAATGACATTGCAAAAACAATGCCTGAGTCTATCTCAACTCACAATGATAGAGGAGTGTCCACCCTAGTTATCAACTAAACAAACAACCTAATAATTAATAACTTGGGCAATTTATTGATTAAATAAGTTGCTAACAAACTAAGTCTTGCATATGATATGAAAAAATATAATGAGGTCATAGGAAGCATGAATGTGACAAGTGGATATGTGCAACATGTGACTTGTAACACCACACTGAAGGAAATAAATGTTAGTTTCATGAGGGAGAATGACAAGACAATGATGGAGGAATTTTGAGTAAATTTTGTGAAATTGAGTCATTAAATGCAAGTTAGGTGTTGAAACATCCTTGATATGTACCTATATACACTGGTTTGGATAATTGTATAGCTTTGCTGAGGTGTATTTCAAATTTTGACTTGATTACATCCACCATCACTCCCAAAAATTGGCTTTAATCAAATCATGTTAGCATTGGTGGATTAGGAAATGTTTGGTCATTATGGGAAATGGGGCATTGGTGGCTAAGTTGATAAATAAGGCACAACTTTGATATTTTGTTATATGTTTATTCTTCACGTCAGATGCTAAATTTTTTTTAGCATAGTAAGACCTATAGCTATCTATATATTACCTACATCTATCAATTTGACTCATTATCGAGTCAACTTGATCTAATACTAACTCTAGGGTATTGGCCAAATAGGTGCAATGGGTGTTCATGGAAGTGGGCTCCTTCATTATCCTAATTATTTTCTCAATTTCAATTTTATTCTCCACTATGTGAGCAACTATATACTCATGACTACCTAAGAGATCTAGTGGAACTATAGGAGGGTTAGGTGGAGGGTTCAAAGGGTTAGGTGGAACATGCTGACTTATTGGAGAAAAATTAAAAATCAAACTATGTAATTTACATTCACAAAAATCAAATATTTGATTTAATCTACAAAAAACCTACCTCTTCTTCATGATGACATCATCAATCTAAAAGGAAGATATACAAGCCAAAATTTGAGATGGAGAGCAAAATGAAGATTTTAAAGGCACCAAAACATGACTGCAAAGCACCAAAATGTGAATGGGAAGTAGGGAAAAATGAGAGGAGTTGAGGGTTTTTTTTTAATATAATTTTAGGAACATGTGTGCATTATGTTTAATTATAGGAATGTGTATGCATTCTTATAATGCATACATGTTCTTATAATTAAACATAATTCATACGTGTAGTGGGTTATGTCTATAGAATTGTCTCCCAACTCCGTGCACATACCCACATATGAAAACTGAGAACAAGTTGTGCACAATTAAGGTTATCAATCGCTATTTTTCCCTACTTATGCATACTACCATCTAAAACATTCCTAAGTCCAAATTACTTAGATTTATAGTCTTAAGAACTTTCAAAGCACATAGGTCTACAATCATACTAGCTTCACTTGTACTTGCACCAACACTTAGGTGGGGAGAGCTACATCAAGCTTGATCCCTCTTTGGAGTATTGGTATGTAGGTGACTCTCATCATAATGGGGTGTTGAGGATGTTCAACCTACCCCACTAACAAGCACACTTTACTATTTATATTAATCAGATTCCCTAAAAACATGAAGGATTAGGGTTTACTCATAAAATCAATCAAAATAGGTCATCTACAGGGTTTAAAAACTTGTGCATGTAGAAATAGGATTACCAGACCCAAACATAAGTGCATTGAGAAGCTTAAAATATTTATGTATATAGGATACTAACACCAAAATAGGGGCACTAGTGTCACATAGTGCTACTATCTTATTAGGGCACTACTATCCAATTAGGGTATTACTATTCAAAATGGGTTTTGATACCTGAATCCTATTTGTGACACTTAGACCAACTTATGCCTCAGTTTTCAACCTCCAAATCATCCATCTCAGTTTTCCAACTAAGTTCTCATTTACATTATTTATTATTATTTTTAAAAAGGTCAAAATTAGTCAATTTTATAACAAATTAGTGGTTGTATTTATTACATATTTCTACCTTGATTTACTACACTCGTCTCTTTAAGAACATAGGATTTACATAATCTAAGTCTTAAAAGGTTAAAACATTTGGTAAACTCATATTACTTCAAATACTATTGAAACCCTAACCCTAGATGCTACTAGGGTTTGTATCCTTCTTTTTCCTATTTTCATTGTTATGTTAAGCTTTTAAGATTTCATACATTCTATTTTAGAATCCTTATTTCACTTTGTTTACTATATTTCATCTAAATAATCTATCTTTATTCCCTTAAGAAGAAGTGCTAGGCTTAGTGGCAATCCTATTGAGCATACTTAGATTCCTTTTGTTCGATCTTATACCTTAGACAAGGGACTAGTTATAACTCTCATCATTAATCCTTCACACCTTGATTATATAGATTTTAATTATAATGCATCTAAAGATGAGCAATATAATCAAGATCAAGATGATACACAAGATGGGAATCAGGACACTCTTCCCCCACTTAACAATAAAAATCTAATTGTTAATAAGGATGAGATTATACAGAGATTCAGAGATAGACTTTGAGAATATCCCCATGATCATGCACAAATTTTATAAGCCATAATGGAAATAAATAAAAAATAAACTAATGGTCAATCCTATACTCCCCCAAATAATGACATTGTTACACCTACTTTGGGGACAACTTAGATAGTACAACAACTAGTTTTAACTCAACAACCTTCAATGGTAGTTACACCTCCTATGGATAATTCCTTCTCTCTATATTTACAATTCATTATGAATGAGGTTTATTATTTGCAAGCTAAGGTTTTACATCTTGAGCAAGGAGCCGTTAGGCCATCACATGCTTTGGATTCTCATGTTATTTTGCATACACCTTTGTCACATCACATAGCAGAAACTCCTTTGCCATCAAGATTTATGGCACCTAAGCTTACATTATATTATGGTAAGGGTGACCTAGATCACTATCTACAAGCTTTCCATGCAACATGTTTGGACTACGTGTCCAATGATTGGCTCTTCACTAAGTTGTTTCCACGCAGTTTAGAGGATTATGCCTTAAATTCATTCTATGATCTATCAAATCAATATATCACCATATTTAACCCATTAACATATATGTTTTTAGCATATTTATCAATAAACATTAGTGATAAGATCTCACATGCTCATGTAGCATAGTTGAAACAAAAATCTAATGAGCTTATTCTAGAATACATCTTGTGATATAAGACTATATTAGCCTAATTGACTAGCCCCATAGTAGATAAAGAGCTTTAGAACATATTCAAATAAAGCCTACTACTAATATTACATGAAGCAATCTTGTTAAAGAATTTTCCAACCTTCATAGATTTATGCCACACGGTGAAAGAAATAGAAGTCAAGCTTCTCTCTATAAATAAACTAAAATATACAAGTGGATTAGAATCAAATGATAAGAGATCTATTAAGCCTCCATACAAGGTAAGGGCCACTAAAAATAAGAGTGATATAAAGGCCATAGTTAATGTAGCTTTAGATCCATCTCCTCACCTAGTTTTATCAACTCCTCCACTGAGAGTTTTCACTAACATTCTAGAATCACCAACACATGTTTAACATTAGATCCTAGAATGTAATATCATATCTTTCCCTCTCATCAAAGAGGTTGATATGATATGACCTCTTCTAAATAACTATGATTCCAATGCATTATGTGACTATCATAGGGTACCAAGCCATACTACAAATAGATGTATCAACTTGAAACATAAGATACAATATTTGATAGAGGCCAACATAATTGACGTGGGCATAGCCATAGAGGCACCCAAAGTTTAAAAAATGGAAGCTAAGGGATTGAAAATATTTTTAGATCCATTTCCAAAGCAAACAACTAATGAGGCAAGGGGCACTTTAGGTGTTCACTACACATATCAGGGACATACACCAACAACACCATATCACACTACTATAGAGGATGTACACCCCTTACACATTATTATTGGTGTGTATCATACTACAGTACCAACTAGACCATTCATCACTTTATTAAAGTAGGATATCGTTGATGATGATTCATATTTATATGCACTCTTTGTAAGAGCCTACATAGATCATCATCTTATTTAAAGTGTTATGGTTGACAATGGGTCAAGTATTAACATGTGAAATATCACACTTATACAACATTTGGGGTATTAAAAGCATGATATATCTCATACATACAATGTTATTCATGGTTTAAGTGGCCATATTTAGAGCTCCATTGAAGAGATTGTACTTCCACTATAGGTTGGATCAACACATGTGGCCACTAGATTCTTAGTAGTACCTAGTGTAGGCACATTTGACATGTTATTGGGTAGGCCATCGATACATAAATTATGATCCATCCCATACATCATGCATAGATGCCTTAAATATATACATGCAAATTAGATGATCATAGTTGAGGGTCTTTCATATGAGTATCCTCTACCTGTCCCATAACTAGTTACACCATACTTACCAGTTACAACTCTAACCATAGTTCTTATAAGTACATCACAGAGTTTAATGGAGCCACAAGTTCATGTGAGGTCTACTCTTACAATGTTTCCACTTAGACATACTCTCCCTTGGAGACCATTATTAGAGATGCCCTTGCATCAAAGATATGTTGTAGATTCTAGAGGGCCTCCCTCTACTCACTTTATTTCAAGATTAGTATTACTAAGTTCTCAGGGTTCTTAGCATAGGGAACCTCTTCCAACTACAACTTCTTCTACCAAATGGGTCCTTGAGACCCCTATAGTTCACAATACACCACAATTAGTTCCACAGATTCCTAAAATCACTTCATAGGCAATACCAACTATAGATCATTTAGTACAACAGGTTTTAGGACCACAGTTACCTTTTCATATATCACACATGATCATTATTCCTTTATTTGACATAGGCCACATTGATAATTAGACTCATCGGTTAGTGTTTTTCTTCCCTTATCGTACATTCTTTCCTTATTCCTTACTCCTTGTATATAGTTTCATTTTCATGTTACTTATACAAAAGTTTTTTCCATAAAATACAAAAATAATATAATATGTCAAAAACATAAAATAATTCAAATATTTACACAAAAAACACAAAATTATAGATTGTATGCATTGCCATGTTTACACTTATTATATTTTTTAGACACTAAATATGATAACTATCTTAGTATAGTCAGTTTTATCATACATATATGCTTCACTTGTTCTTATTAAGTACTTGTAGATTGATACATGACTCAGATCCACTACACTGATCTAGATTTGCTATTATCTACTCACTGGGGGAATTTACACAAATACACGAGTTATTTATTTGACACATTTACTCATTTGGAGGAACCCTATACATAGTTTTAATTACTAGGTTACATCTTTATAAACTCTACATCATAGTTTTAGAATTGTTCTATCTTGATATTGATCATGCTACATTTACTCATATTTTTTTTTAATATTAATACTTTAGACTCAATATATGTACATCTTGGCTCTTACACATATTTTTATTACATGTTCATGCATGCTTTTAGTTCTAGCTTTCCTATGTTTAGAATTGATTTTATCTCTACGCTTATTTTATTCGATGGCATTTAACAATGCCATTTCTATTTGGCTCTGTGCCACTTATTTTCACTAGATGTATGCTTTGAACATGTGCCCATATCCTTGTGTGTGCTTTCCTGATTATGTATGCAGATATTTGAACATGTCATTCTATGTGACTCTAATCCAAATTACTTTTTGGTTTTATATGTGGACATTTGAACATGTCCTTGTATTTATTTATTTCTGAAATTTAATGACATGTGCCCATGTCCCTTATATTATGGCTCCTTATATGTGTGTTGTATGTAAGATTCCTTATATGCATCATGGACATGACACTTGTCTCTTATTGGTTACACACTTTAGTTTTAGATGCCATGAGGGACCTCATGCATCTCCCCTTCCTACTTGGGTGTCATGATAGACATCATGCCCCATCCCCCTAGGTAGTTACTCAAATTTTTTGTTATATCTATCTTGATAGCCTTGTGAATGCTAAACATAACATACATCGCACATTACAAACTTATGCTCATATTATCTTAGATTTTGATGTTATTTATAGACATTATATTATATTATTACATAGATATCATATATTCTCTGATCAACACATATTTTGCATAGCTTTTTCTTTTGAGGATAATTCTTGTACAAGTTCAACAAATCCCCTCAAAAGAGGGGGAATTCATAGGGTTTATCATAGAGATCAGACTATTATAATGTACTCAGAGTATAATTTCATGCCTTACTCCATCTATAATGGTTGGCATTCTCGAGTGGCTTAGAGATACCTAATATACTTGAGTGGTCGCAGAGCCAACATCTCTAGTTAGACATTTCTAGCTACATCATGTAGTTTCAATTTTAGATGCATCTAATACACATGGGTAGGAAATGAATAAGTCATATTTTACTTAAGTTTTTGAGCCACCTACATGAGAGGGTTGGAGATACCATCAATACATCCAAGCTATTCACATGTCATGGTCCACCAAGCAGGGGTGGGTAATGATGGAGCCAAAATTGGGTTGAGTTATTGATCCACCCACATATGGGGATTGAGCAAGCCATAAAATTATTCTAAGCTATTCATCAATTGATCACTATCTACATGCACACACATAGGTTGCCACTAGGTTTATACATTGCTTCACATACCTAGTGAGGTGTATTTATTCCTTTCTACTCTCTTTAATCAGTTTTATCTCTTTATTTTATTTTTACTTATTTACTCAATTTTGTATTTGAGTTTGTCATCTCTTTATTAAGGATTTATATATGCAAATTTCACTTATAGGACACATAATGGAACATGCTTCACATACTCAAATCCAAACTCATGGGCTTCACCTCTTAGGTAAGTCCAAGTATGATTTTTTTTTCCTTTATCCTAGTCATTTCACTTTTCTACATTTATAGAATAAAGGGGGGGAATATAATCACCTAAAAATGATACTTGAATGTTAAGAGTGTTACTTGAGACTACCTATCCCTAGCTTAGCCTTAGACCTATTTTCACACTTATCCAACTTTTGTGCAGGCTGTATGAATCCCTAGTCATCCCTAAAGCAATCCTCGATCCTCATTCTTGCATCCTATCCCTTTGTGACTCAATTTTTACCACATAGACACTAGCACCATAATAGGGATAATAGTGTCACATGGCACTAGTGTCCTAATTTTGACATTATTATCCTTTTGCTCCTTGTTTCATAAACATATATATTTTCAAATATTAGACTTATTAGGGTTAGCCTAGGCCTCTTTTAACACCTAAAAAAGCACCATAATATTATATATACATGAATTTTATCCCTCTAACCACTAGGTGGAAATCAAATGCAAATTACATATACAAACTTAGAACAAGTTATGCATAATTAAGGTTATCAATCTTTATTATACGCTACTTCTGCATAATACCATGTACAACATTCCTAAGCTCAAATTTATAGTCTTAAGCATATTTAAAACACTTAGGTCTACAATCATACTAGCTTCACTTGCACTTGCACTAGAACTTAGGTGAGGAGAGCTACATTGGGCTTGATCCCTCTTCAGAGTATTGGTATGTAGGTAACTCTCATCATAATAAGGTGTTAAGAATGTCCATCCTACCCCACTAACAAACTCACTTTAATGATTGTATCAAATAGATGCCATAAAAACATAAAATACTAGGGTTTACTCATAAAATAAGTCAACATAGGTCATATATAGGGTTTTAAAACTTGTTCATGTAGGAATAGGTTTGATAGACCTGGGCACAAGTGCACCCAGAAGCTTGAAATAGTTATGTACATAGGACACTAGTACCAAAATAAGGACACTAACACCACATAGTGCTACTATCTAATTAGGTAACTACTATTAAAAATGGGTTTTAACACTTGGATCTTATTTATGACACTTATATTAGCCTCTACATCAGTTTTTAGCCTCTAGATCATCTATCTTAATCATTTTATAGCTAAGTTCTCATTTACATTATTTATTGTTATTTTGAGAAAGGTCAAAATTAGTCAATTATAAAACAAATCAGTGGCTATATTTATTGTATATTTCTACCCTAATTTACTATACTTAGCTCTTTAACAAAATAATATTTACATACATCTAATTCCTAAAAGGTTAAAACAAACTTTCACATGTTGGGATTTGTCAAGTTATTAATTCCAATTTTTCTTTCCTTTTGTCTCTTTTATTTCCAAGTGCCATAACCCTATACTATGCTATGACTATTCACTACCACCTCACCCTTGCCATGTCCAATCATATTAACACAAGTGATAGCTTTTTATTGGGCACATAATTATTTTGTAATGAAATTACTTCACCATATAAGTGAAATAACATAAATAGATCACAATATAGCTAAAATGGAGCATAATATATGAATAAATGATGAGCCACTTTGAGGGGGAAACCTCCACAACCATAAATTAAAAATAGAATTCATAATATGATGATAAAGTAGTTATAATTACCTCTTATATATAGCTTAAATGTGTTATGAACACACCCTAGGCTGACCCTAATACCAATATGAAAATATAGGAATGATCATATGACTTAACTAAGGGTTATGCTAGTTGTTTGATTAAAATTTGGAATAAAAGGTAAATGTAATTAAGATAAACTATTGAGTAAATCAGAATGCATAACATATATAATGTTCACACATAAACTAATTTGTAACTTACTTTTTTTAGAAATGTGTTAAAAGGGGGAAGTACTAAGAGATAAATGACATAGCTGGAACTCATGTATGTAAGACTACAATAGTGACTATAAACTAACTGTGAGAATGTGTGAGGTTGTTGTGAATTAAGAACATAGATTCACATTATCTTGAGACAAGGTCATATAGTTTAGAATTTTTTAGCCTATGTTAATGCCTCTAGGAATCAATTATTTATCTTAAGGTTTTTCATCTTTGTGTAAATTATGATAAATATGCCTTCACCTGTATGTCTATTCATATTCCTTTGATTCATTACAAGAGTTGTTGTGTGCCTTCTTCTTCACTCTAACTCTATCTCAATGATAAGAGGTAAAAAATACTATAAAATGGAGGCAATTTCCAAGGGGTTGAGGTATTTCTTGACCTCAACACCCCATGTGTTGATCATTATCTACATATCAATACTCCAAAGAGAGATCAAACTCCATATAATTCTCCCATACTAAAGAGGTGTGTGTATAATACTAGTGAAATGTTATATGTTGATGCAATCCTAGTATGATTAGGTGCTTGAACAAATGACTTGTGACCTTATTGTTTTATTCATATCTATCTTCTTTGGTTGTAGAGACTCATAATTAGGAAGAATAGGTACTTTCCTCTCAATGTGTAGTTAGATATTTTGTTGATTTCAATGATAGAAACCTCTTAGTCATCTATTAAATACAATGGGTATAAAATGTGCTTATATTATGGACTATTTGGGGTTTCCTTGAATTGGCTTGTAAAATGTGTAAAATGACCTATTATGATGAACTTTAATTTTTGAAATTAGTCTTTAACAAGCAGGAGCATGAAACTAAAATTTTTAGACATAATTAGTGTGTGGGATTGTCCTAAAGGAGTGGATTTGTCTGAAGAATAGAGATAATCAAATTGGAATTATGAATCAATAAATTAATGAGTATAGGTTACTTGGAATGTGGAATAATAAAATTTAATATCATCCTTTCCTTAAGATAGAGGGTCATCCATATAAAAGTAGAGGAATAATGGTTTGAAACCATGGAATTGAACATAGGTATAGTGCGGATAAGAGGTAGTCACACATGCATTGTTTTAGAAATAAATGTTAATTTTAGTGTCTACATTTATCCCATTTTAATTCTAATAATGCAACAAATCAAAAGTACCAGAGTAAAAGGAAGAGTGTTATACATGAGCTTAATTGTGAAGAATGCTCTTGAATGTATATCACATTATAAAAATGTGCTTCATGCAAGCTTGTAGTGAAACATATAAATCAGTCCTTACTTAAGATAAAAATATGAAAGTAAATATAGGAAACTTATAGATCAAATAACAAGGAAAAGTTCATTTTTTCATGTACAGGAATAATTGTGTTCAGTGGTATGAAATTTGTGACTAAATAAGGTGAAACCATTGGAGAATTCTTTACTAAAATACTTGGATTATATTGTGCATGACCCAATCCTCATTGGTAGGAGAATGTGATTAAAGACTCAAAATGCACTTGAATTCATCATCACATAACTCAAGTTAGTAAAATAGCTTGGAATCCCTATATGAATCCCAATATAACATTTTAATGCAAAACTGGTGCAAAAATTTGAATCAACTGTTGCATATGGAATAAGATTCATTATAGTGAAAAAATATTGAAATACTTGGTAAAAAAATTGGTGAAATACAATATGAACTGATTCTAGTGTGTAAAACATAGAAAATGACATCAATTTTGATTACTTATGTAGAAACTGGCATAAACATAAGCAAGAAATTGATCATGTGTCCTGCACATTCCCCCAACATGATATCTAAGTATATTAATTTTGATAACTTGACAAATACCAATTCAATCTCTGGGTAAACTTGTGTAAGTTCTGGAATACATGCCATACATTATACCCCCAATATAAGCAAAATATGTAATAATCTTGTGTATAAATCTACCACTATTTATGTATAACCACTAAAAATTATTTTATAGACTGAGCATGATTATGAGAATTCTAGAAAATATTGTTTCTAATTTATGGGAAAAAAATGTATTGATTTAGAAAATATCGATAAAAAACTTTATCCTTAAGGTACAGTATTGTCTGAATATTCTTTTTGGGTAAAATTTAAATATGCACTATGACTAACTAAGCAAATACTATTATTTTATATCTATGCAATGGACTATTACGACTTAGTCTCTAATACAAGATATTATGTATGCCAACTCTTTTGAAGTGAGATGTGAAACCTACACAATAACTTAGATCAAAAGAAAAGTTATGCAAATGATAATATAGAAAGATTGAAATATGGAGTAATAATGATGACATTATAAATTATAGTATCATAGTGATAATCTAAGAAATATAGTAATGTATGATACATGTAAATCTAATCATACATAGTGCCATGTTTAGATAGATGTTAGTAATTAAGCACATACTTAATAATGATCATATATTGAATACTCAAAATTGATATGTAAATACTCAAGGAAGATGCATGATATCCACCATAGCATCAAAAAAATAATGAGATTCATGATATCCATCATGACATCAAAAAAATTGAGGAGATACATGATATCCATCAAGGCATCAAAAAATTGAGTGAAACATAGCAAGCAAGAGTCATGGCGATGATGCACACATAAAATATATGCAAAAGCACATAGACACACAACAAGGCTAAGGGACCACATACAAGGGACATGTTAAAATGACACTCACATGCATAAAACAAGGCTATGAGCCACAATCAAGGACATGTTCAAATGTACATAACCCAAAGAATTCAAATACACACAAAGCACAAAGCAAAATATGATAATCATGAGTGAATAAGTGAAATTAATATAGATAATAAATTTGTAACATAATCATATATAACAACTTAAGTATCTAGTGAGATACTAATGTTAAACTAAATTATCAAATAAGGAAAGATTTGTAAAATTTACCATATTATAGTATGAACAGTAGGGATAGTCATATAATGATAAAACCCATGTAAACAATGCCCCCAATGAACTTTTTATGATGAAAAAATGTTGTAAAAGGTCATGAATGTTTTGAATTTGAGAAATTGGGGCTTGTGTTCTCTAGGACAAGTCCATTGGAATGTAGTGTAGTTTTGTCTGTGTAAATTTTTTGGGCTTGAGAAAATATCACCACATTAAACTACATCTAAAAGTGATAAACTATATTTTATACAACTCACTTAAGATATTTTGAACCATATTTGATATAACAATAGATATAGAGATGTATTACATATGCTAAAGTACAAATCAACTAAATTAAATGAAATACACATGTCATGATTTAAATTTTTAGAATATTGTAAATGTTTTTTGAAATTTTAGAATAATAATATGATAATCAAAGAAGCTATGTACAAGAAATGATGTTATTATAAGCCCAAGATCTCATCAAGAGGATGTCTTTTTGTAATTCTTGTATCATATGTGTTGTAACCCTAAATTACATTATTATATTCATACTACATATTAGTCATGTCATTCCAATTATATTCTACATAATCATTATTATGATCATATTCATCATAGGAGATAATTTACATTCAAGTTTATGCCTAGAGAGTGACATAAAATATTGCCTAGAGAGGGGCATGCCCACCCGATCTATATAGATTGGCCCAAATTCTTAGATCATGCTTGAAATTTTGATACACCATTTTGATAATCATTTGTATTTGTGTATGAAAAAAAAAAAAACTACCCCATATTTTGGTATTGATATTTTTGATTTCTCTTTTACAATATGTATTATATCATGTGCCTCTATTGATATTCCATTAGATGTCTTTGCTTGAATATTAGTTAAAGATATGTTTTCATTTTTTAGTTCTTGTTCTAGAGATTTGTCTTCTCTTGAAATTGTAATCATTTCACTTTCATGGTCAAATGTGACATAGACATGATATTTTCCAAATGTGGAACCTATTAATCTTATCCATGATCTTCCTAATTCCACATTATATTGGGACAAATTGGGACACACATTATATACCACTTAACATGTTTTTAGACCAAGTGTGAAAGGTAGCTCAATGGATATGATAAATGATTTAGATACAATAGTATTACTAAATTTTCCTTATCATACCTAAGAAATTATAAGAGTGCCATGCTACAAAAATTCATTGTATTAACTTTAATGATCACAACACTGGTACATGTTTTACCATCTATGAGGAGGTTAAGAATGAAAGGCTCTAGAAATTATGAATGCTTTTCAACTGACTCCTTTAAAACCACACTTGAAACATTATCTTTTTTATATATCTCTTGCTTTGGAACCTCTTTTGTTAGAAGCCTTTTATTAAATATACTTTATTTCTTAGTGTACACTTATTTTTTTAACTTCTCTTTTAGTAATTTCTCATAGCTTCTATAACCTTGGTTGTTCCAATTTTTTGTTTTCAATCATTCTTTCTCAATTTGGCCTTTTAATAACTTGTCATTTTCTAATTTTCCCTTTTAAAATATTCATTTCTATACTTTTCCTTTTAAATATTTTCTCACTCTAAATTCACCATTTGAATCTTGTTTTGTTCTAAATTGTCTTTTTGTATCCATACTTGCTTTTTTTATTCATTTTGCATTTGTGCTTTAGAAGATGAAATCATAATGTGAGTGGGTTGCTTCATTTATGTATCTATTTATTTAACCATTTTTAATATAAGTTAGGGTTAAGAGAGAATAAGACTAAACTAGTATGGTATAAATTATTATATGAGCAAGTCAATTAATTGAATTTAGATTAAATAAATATTCTCAATATATATGTTGAATTGATAAATATAAAAATTACAATGCAAATTAATATTTTGATAATTATAATAAAAATAATGGATAATACTTATCTTATGTTACAATGTGCAAGCAAATTTGAGATGCATAGGAGTAGGAACAAGCATGCTAATGTTGAGGACCCAGTCATCAAATTATTAAAATATTATTTTGGAGGCCTAAACATGACTATTGACCCATGATACTAGAGTTGATTCTTATATCTATGTTCTTATGCTTATATCAAGTACATAATATTCATTGTATTGCAAAATGACCACTTGCACTTGTTAGGGTTTTTTGTCACCTTTATATTGATGTATTTAGATTATGCGCATAGGCTTTAAATGATGGTATATACCTTAAATCCTAGCTCTCCACCCTAGGTCATATGACCTTTCAAAACATGGATTAATGGACTCATAGTGTCAAGATGAATTCAAATACCCCTCTATCAATGAGTGTTTCCTATATATCCAATAATCCAAGGAGGGCCTCAGACTTATGTAGTTCTCCCCTATATGTGGGAGAGTGTGCACAAAGAGGAAATATACTATATGTGAATCCATAAAAAGATATAGATTTTAATTTGAAAAATATAGCTCATGGGTTGTACTTTGGATGATTCATAACTGTATTAGAGTTTCTCCTATAGTTGGTATGAAAATAGGAAGTAATAGGACAATAGAACTCAGTTTTACAGATGATTGATTGAGCTTGATATGTGCTTACTTGGTATTTGTTAGATGAATAATGAGAAGGATTTTATTTCTATTTATGCCACACATTTTGAAAATATACCACAAGAGGGTTCAATAAAAAAAATAGGCCAATGCATAAGATTGAAAATATTTTGTAAATTTAGTCATTTAAAAGGTAGGATAGTAGATAAGAATTCAGACACTAACATCAATGATCTGGGCAGCAATTTAGGTGACAATTTGGGTGAAAGTTCCACGTCAATTGATGACAGAACTTTCGAGAGCCATAACTTTTGCACCGTAGCTCCAATTGACTCGCCGTTTGAACTGTTGGAAATCTAAGAATGAGGATAATTCCATCAGATGGAATTGAGATTTTATCAATGAAGTTTAACCTTATAAAAACCAATATAAGTGCCCCAAATTTTAATTTTAGTAGTGCAATCTAAAAATAGTAAGTTTCTAAAAATAGTAATTCCTCAAATTTTGTATTATTTTAAAGAATGAAAGTCAAACCACTTAATCTCCCTAGATATTGGTGACCTTACACATCCTCCCCCTACTTTCAAAATAGGTATAAATGAATATGTAACCTGAAATGGAAAATTAGACATCTCTTCCCAGAGATAAGCATATAGTTGTATTGCGACCTTGAGTAATAATACATCTCTTCTCAGAAAATTCATTGTTACTATTTTATTTTTGTGTTATTGAAATATTTATCAACCAAAACTTTTGAGTTTTGGATTATTGGTATCAGAGTGGTTTGTCTTGAGAGTGTATGATCTTGGGGATAAGGTCAGGCTACAAGAAGCTTGGGTGGAAAACAATAGAGCTTCCAAACTATCCACATGTTTGCTCTGAATGACTTCAAATGGTGGATGACATCAACAAATCCGATCCTTTCAATGAAATGGTGAATGAAGCCCTCCAATGGTAATAAGCATATATGCTAAAATAATTTTCCCAAATTCTTCAACAACTCCTAATGGGAAATTTTGGCTCCTCAACTGCACTTCCTAGCTCCTCATCCATGGAATGTCCTTTCAGTGCCCCAACACCCTTCAAAGTTTAGGTGAATTTTGATATTACTAAATTTGAAGGAAAAATAAATTCTAATGTAGTATAAAATTGGTTAGATAAATTCTCTTCCTACTTCTCTGTAAACAAATTCACTGATGGAGAAAATATCACTTTTGCTCTTTTGAAAGCATCATTTCCCATGAAAAACTAGTGAGAATTGTATAAAAAGAGGTTTAGTACATATGATATTGGCCTTGAGGTGGAACCTACCTGGGATGATTTTGTGGAAGTGGTGAAAGAATAATACTATTCCATTGGAGCATATGACGATCTGTACATACAATGGAAACAACTTCGCTAAGGTAAGGACCAATCTGTTCAAGATTAAACATATATTTTTCATTCTTTGTCTACAAGATTGGGCATCCAAGAAAGTGAGAAACATAAGACTCTCAAATACTGTGGTGGACTACAATGGTACATACGAGGGGAAATGGAACTCTTAAATTTAGAAACCCTTGGTGAGGCATACAAATTCATAGTGAAGATTGACTAGAAGCATGGTAGAAAGAAAATGAAGAGTCAACCCTCAAAATGGAAAAGTAACAAGGAAGGTTAAACATGAGGCCAAAATTGGAAGCAAAAGGAGTTTAAAGATAAGAAACCCCAAAAGGGGAAGGCTAGAAAATGGTGTGATTACCACAAAATTGGAACTCACTCCAAAGAAGAATGTTGAGCCATCACGTCACTGCTTTTTGAGTCACAATACTTAACATCTACTACTCTATCTCATACACAACCCACAGTCAAAGAGGATGAAGAATAAATTATAGACATTGAGCCTAACACCATCTTCACTTTATCATAGACCCATGAGGAAAGGCCAAATGACAAGGAATGATTATTTCACTCCATATTATGGGTAAAAAGTAAGCCTTTGCATTTCATTCCTGATAGTGGGAGTCAGAAGAATTTAATATCTGCTAAAGTTGTTAAAAATATGAATCTATCTATGAAGCCTCATCCAAAGACATACAGTATTGGATGGTTGAGCCCAGGGAGAGACCTCCATGTCACCCATCAGTGTCTTCTTTCATATGCAATAAAACCTTTCCAAGATGAAGTCTTATGTGATGTGGTTAATTTAGATGTTTGTGATGTACTTCTTGGTCAACCATTCATGTATGAGCAACATGGCATTTATGAATCACAAACTTGAAGAATCACCCTCACTCTTGGAACACAATGCTATAGGGTACCAGAGGTACCACCTCCCACATCTATCTCCTTGATTAGTGTTAAGCAATGTAAGAGATTGGTGGAGAAGACAAAGCAATTTGTTCTCATGGTGGTCAGACCATAGAAATCCAAGAAGGCTGATGTTGAAGTCCTAACTACACAATAACAAAAGTAGATAGGGTGAATCATAGGAGAATATGATGACTTATTCAAGTCACCCACAGGACTTCCACTACATTGCCAGGTAAAACATTCTATCGATTTGATCCCATGATCACCTTTGCCTAATAGTCCTGTATATCATAGATAAATTTTGGATAATGATGAGATACAAAGATATATTCAAGAATTAATACAAAAGGGTCACATTAGGCCAAGATCTTCACCCTGTGGCAGCCCAATTATCTTCGCACCAAAGAAAGATGGAATATGGAGGCTTTGTATTGACTACCGAGCCCTTAATAAAATCACTGTGAAGAATCGCTACCCTCTCCCTAGGATTGATGACCTATTGGACCAACTATGTAGTGTGAAGTTATTCACCAAAATTGATCTCAAATCTAGCTATCACCAAATTCCCATTAATGCCACTGATGTCTAGAAGACTGCATTCAAATCTAAGGAGGGGCTCTTTGAATGGTTGGTTATGACTTTTGGATTAATTAATGCACCTTAAACCTTCATGAGGATGATGAATGACATCCTAAAACCCTTCACCAACTCATTTCTAGTTGTCTACCTAGATGACATACTCATGTACAACAGAACATGGGAGGAACATTTTCAACATGTTCGTAAGGTGCTTGAAACTCTTTAGGAGTACAAGTTGTATGTAAATCTTGACAAATGCACATTTGGGATGAAAAAAATTTAGTACCTCTAGTACTTTGTGAATGAGGAAGGGGTCCATGTTGATCTAGAAAAGATTTGAGCTATTCAAGAATGGTGCACACCAAGGACCCTCACAAAACTTTGCAGCTTCTTGGGTCTTGAAAGTTTCTATCACAGGTTTGTTCTAAAATTTTCACATGTTGCTTGGTAACTAACCCAAGTGACTAAAGGAGGAGCTAAAGCTACATTTCAATGGGGTGAAATAAAATAAAGGGCATTTGAGAATTTGAATAATAGACTTTACTCAACCCCTGTTCTTGCCTTGCCAGATTTACATCAACCTTTTGAGTTGATGATAGATGCATCTGAATATGCCATGTGAGCTATCATCATGCAACATGGCCATCCTGTTACATATTACAGTGAAGCTTTTACTAATACAATTAGGAAATATCTAACATATGATAAGGAGCTCTATGCATTATGCAAGCCTATAAACAATGGAAACACTACATATTGGGAAAAGAGGTGGTCATCTACACTGACCACAAACCATTGGAATTCATCCATAAATAGAGCATACTATGAAATGAGAGGCACCAAAAGTGGGCCACATATCTTGAATAATTCCATCCAATAATCAAACACAAAAAGTTGAGATTAAATACAACTGTATATTTTTTGAATCATCCACCAATTAATGCACACATAATAGTTCTTGACTTGTGTGGAAATGAGACTACCACTTGGGGTGATCTGTATGAATTAGATCCTACCTTTGCTGATACATATCAGGTGATTTAAAAAGGTAAACATGTTTCTAATTTCTATTTTCAAGATAATGTCCTCTATCATATGGGGCACATCTGTGTTCTAGCTGCAGAGCAATAGAAGATGATATGGGAAGCACATTTGAGTAGGACAATTGGACACTTTGGTATAGAGAAGACATTGGTAGTTCTTTAAAAACACTTCTACTGGCCCCATATGCGATAATATGTGGAAAGATATCTCAAATATTGCACCCCATGTGCAATAACCAAGCCAACAAATAAGAAGTAGGGATTGTACATGCCATTGATAGAACCAACCAGGCCTTGGGAATCTGTCTCAATGGATTTTCTCTCAGGTTTGCCCACTTCAAAACATGGTAAAGACTATATTTTTGTGGTAGTTGATCATTTTTCAAAAATGGCTATCATGATTTCTTGTAAGAAAAATATATCATTTGAATAAATTGATCAACTATATTTTAGTCATGTATGGATCCATTTTGGTCTCCCCAAGTCCATTGTCTCAGATCGAGATAGCAAGGTCCTGAGCATCTTCTGGTCCACTCTATGGAAGATGATGGATACCAAGCTGATGAAGTCCACAACCTTCCATCCATAGATTGATAGTTAGACAGAGGTGGTGAACCACTTGATTATTCAAATGATTCAAATGTATCACTCTAAACATCCATGTACATGGGATGAGGGGCTTCTTTTCATACAACATGGATACAATCGGGCCATGCATAGCTCGACCAAGCACAGTCCATTCTAAGTATGCTTTGGGTTCCAACCCATGGCCCAATTGATATAGATATTCCATTATCCACCATGGAATACACACCTCATGGAAGATATGAGGTATAAAAAGCAACATAATTCATTGAACAAATGCAACACATCCAACATCAAGTTCATGACATTGTGGAGAAGATGAATCAGAAGTATAAACAAGGACATGACAAACATAGGATTGCACACCATTTTGATATGGGTGATAAGGTTTGGTTATAGCTTTAGAAGGAATGACTTACAAGCCCACATAAAAAAATTCATCCTTTGTGATATGGTCCCTACACCATCACCATAAAAGTTGGATAAAATGCTTTTGAGTTAAACCTACCAGCCTACCTTGGTCTGTACCTAATATTCAATATGGAGCTTCTCAAACCATATCATCCACCTCTATTGGACACTTCAGTAATAAAAGATCAACTTGACACTGATGAGCTTGATCCATAGATTTTTTCTCCAGTGGAAGAGGATTAGATTGTGGACACTTGGATGAAGACAACAAGAGGATGCTCTATTCCGCTTTATCGAGTGGTCAAAAGGGGCCAACTTAGCCACCAAGGTGAGTGGCTCATAGATAATCAAATCAAGACACAAATACCACACCTAATGAGAAACATTGATGTAATGGGTACCATTGATTTTCAATGAGGGAGGAATGATCTGGGCAGCAATTTAGGCCACAATTTAGGTGATAGTTCCACCCCAATTGATGATAGAACTTTTAGGAGCCATAACTTTTGCATTGTAGCTCCAATTAACTAGTAATTTGAACCATTGGAAAGATAAGAATGAGGAGAATTCCATGAGATGGCATGGAACTAAAATAAATGAAGTTTGACACTTGAAAACCTAATGGAAGTGCCCTAAATTTCAATTTTAGTAATGCAATATAAAAATAGTAAGTTTCTAAAAATAGTAATTCCTCAAATTTTGTATTGTTTTAAAGTATGGAAGTCAAACCACTTAATCTCCCTTGAGATTTATGACATTTCACATCCTCCCCCTAATTTAAAAATAGGTATAAATGAATATGTAACCTGAAATGGAAAATTAGACATCTCTTCCTAGAGATAAGCATATAGTTGTATTGCGAGCTTGAGTAATAATACATCTCTTCTTAGAGAATTCATTATTACTATGTTATTTTTGTGTTATTGAAATATTTATCAACTAGAACTTATAAGTTTTGGATCAATGGTCTCAGAGTGGTTTGTCTTGAGTATGTATGATCCTAAGGATAAGGTCAGGCTACAAGAATCTTGGGTAGAAAACAACAGAGCTTCCAAACTATCCACCTGTTCACTCAAATGATTTCAAATGGTGGATGACACTGATACATTTGATACTTTCAAGGAAATGGTGAATAAATTCTAGTGTCAAAAATCATAGATGCTACAACAATTTTCCCAAATTCTTCAACAACTCCCAATGAGAAATTTTGGCTCCTCAACTACACTTCCTGGCTTCTCATCCATGGAACATCCTTTCAGTGCCCCAACATCCTTCAAGGTTTAGGTGAATTTTGATATTCATAAATTTGAAGGAAAAATTAGTGTTGATGCAGTAGAAAATTGTCTAGATCAATTGTTTTCCTACTTCTCTATAAACAAATTCACTGATGGAGAAAAGATCACTTTTACTCTTTTGAAAGCATCATTGCCCATGAAAAACTTGTGGGAAGTGTACAAAAAGAGGTTTAGTACAGATGACATTGGCCTTGAGGTGGAACCTACTTGGGATGATTTTTTGGAAGTGGTGAAAGAATAATACTATCCCATTAGAGCATATGATGGTTTGTACATACCGTGGTAACAACTTTGCCAAAGTAAGGACCAATCTATTCAAGATTACATGGATATTTTTCATTCTTTGTTTGCAAGATTAGGCATCCAATAAAGTGAGAAATATAAGACTCAAATATCATGGTGGACTACAATGGTACATATGAGGGGAAATGGAACTCTTCAATTTGAAAACCCTCAATGAAGCATACAAATTCATAATGAAGATTGAGTAGAAGCATGGCAGAAAGAATATGAAGAGTCATCCATCAAAATGGAAAAGTGACAAGGAAGGTCAAACATGAGGCCAAAATTAGAAGCAAAAGGAGTTTCAAGATAAGAAACCCTAGAAGGGGAAGTCTAGAAAATGGTATGATTACCACAAAATTAGAACTCACTCTAAGGAAGAATGTTGAGCCATCCAGTCACTACTTTTTGAGTCACAATACTCAACATCTACTACTATATCTCATACACAACCCACAGTTGAAGAGGATGAAGAAGAAATTGTATATGATGAGCCCGACACCATCATCACGTCATCACAGACCTATGAGGAAAGGCTAGATGACAAGGAAAGATTGTTTCACTCCAAATTATGGGTAAAAGGTAAGCCTCTGCATTTCATTCTTGATAGTGGGAGTCAAAAGAATTTAATCTCTACTAAAATTGTGAAAAATATGAATCTATCCATGAAGCCTCATGTAGAGCCATACAGTATTGGATGGTTGAGCCTAGGGAGAGACCTCCATGTCACCCATCAATGTCTTCTTTCATATGTAATAAAACCTTTCCAAGATGAAGTCTTATGTGATGTGGTCAATATAGATGTTTGTGATGTACTCCTTGGTCAACCACTCATGTATGAGTGATATGGAATCTATGAATCACGAACTTGAAGAATCACCCTCACTCTTGGAACATGATGCTACAAGGCACCAGAGGTACCACCTCCCACATCTATTTCCTTGATCAGTGCTAAACAATGTAAGAGATTGGTGGAGAAGACAAAGCAATTTGCTCTCATGGTGGTCAAACCATAGAAATCCAAGAATGCTGATGTTGAAGTCCTGACTACATAATCAACACAACAACAAAAGTAGATAGGATGAATCATAGGAGAATATGATGACTTATTCAAGTCACGCACAAGAGTTTCACTGCATTGCCAGGTAAACATTCTATCGATTTGATCCCAGGATCACCTTTGCCTAATAGTACTATGTATCATAGATTAGTTTTGGAGAATGATGAGATAAAAAGATAGATTTAAGAATTGATCTAAAAGGGTCACATCAAGCCAAGATCTTCACCCTGTGGCATCCCAATTATTTTGGCACCAAATAAAGATGGAACATGGAGGCTTTACATTGACTACCAAGCCCTTAATAAAATCACTATGAAGAATCGCAACCCTCTCCCCAGGATTGATGACCTATTGAACCAAATCCATGGTGTGAATTTATTCACCAAAATTGATCTCAAATCTAGTTATCACCAAATTCCAATCAATCCCACCGATGTCTAGAAGAATGCATTCAAATCTAAGGAGGGGCTCTTTGAATGGTTGGTTATGCCTTTTGGCTTAACTAATGCACCTAAAACCTTCATGAGGATGATGGATGACATCTTATGACCCTTCACGAACTCATTTTTGGTTGTATACCTATATGACATACTCATCTACAATAGAACATGGGAGGAACATTTGCAACATGTTCATAAGGTGCTTCAAATTCTTCAGGAGTATAAGTTATATGCAAATATTCACATTTGAGATGAAAACAATTCAATACTTTAGGTACATTGTGAATGAGGAAGGGGTCCATGTTGATCCAAAAATGTTTTAGGTTATTCAAGAATCACCCACACCAAGGATGCTCATATAACTTCGTAGCTTCTTGGGTCTTGAAAATTTCTATCACAAGTTTGTTCTTGGATTTTCACATGTTGCTTGGTCACTAACCCAAGTGACTAAAGGAGGAGCTAAAGCTACATTTTAGTGGGATGAAATAAAATAAAGGGCATTTGAGAATTTGAAGAATAGACTTTGCTTAACCCCTGTTCTTGCCTTGCCAGATTTTCATCAACCTTTTGAGTTGATGTTAGATGCATCTGAATATGCCATGGGAGCTATCATCATGCAACATGGCCATCATGTTGCATATCATAGTGAATTTTTCACTAATATAGTTATAAAATATCTAATATATGATAAGGAGCTTTATGCCATTATGCAAGCTTGCAAATAATGGAAACAATACATCTTGGGAAAAGAGACGGTCATCCACACTAACCACAGAACATTGGAATTCATCCAAAAATAGAACAAACTAAGAAATGAGAGGCACCAAAAGTGGTTCACATATCTTCAAAAATTCCATCTAATAATCAAACAAAAAAAGGGAGCTTAAATATAGCTGTAGATTGTCTGAGTCATTCACTAATTACTGCACTCACAATAGTTCTTGGCTTGTGCAAAAATGAGACTACCACTTGGGGTGATCTGTATGAAGTAGATCCTACCTTTGCTGATACATATCAGGTACTTCAAAAAGGTAAACATGTTTCTAATTTCTATTTGCAAGATAATGTCCTCTGTTATATGGGGCACATCTGTGTTCCATCTATAAAGCAATAGAAGATGATATGGGAAGCACATTTTAGTAGGATAAGTAGACACTTTGGTATAGAGAAGACATTGATAGTTCTTCAAAAACACTTCTACTGGCCCCATATGTGAAAGGATGTGGAAATATATCTCAAATATTTCACCCCATGTGTGATAACCAAGCCAAAAAATAAGAAGCAAGGATTGTACACGCCATTGCCAAAACCAACCAAACCTTGGGAATCTATCTCAATGGATTTTATCTCAGGTTTTCCCACTTCAAAACATAGTAAGGATTGTATTTTTGTGGTAGTTGATCATTTCTAAAAAATGGCTAACATGATTTCTTGTAAGAAAAATATATCTATTGAAGAAACTACTCAACTATATTTTAGTCATGTATGGCTCTATTTTGGTCTCCCCAAGTCCATTATCTCAAATCGAGATAGCAATTTCTTGAGCATCTTTTAGTCCACTCTATGGAAGATGATTGATACCAAGCTGATGAAGTCCATAGCCTTTCATCCACAGACTAATGGTTAGACAGAGGTGGTGAATTACTTGATTGTTCACATAATTCAGATGTATCACTCTAAACATCCACATACATGGGATGAGGGGATTCTTTTCATACAAAATGGATACAATCGAGCCCTGCATAGCTCAACCAAGCACAGTCCATTCCAAGTATGCTTCAGGTTCTAACCCATGGTGCCAATTGATATAGTTATTCCATTCTCCACCATGGAATACACACCTCATGGAATATTTGAGGTAGGAAAAGTGACAAAGTTCATTGAACAAATGCAACACATCCAATAATTTCATGACATCCTGGAGAAGATGGATTAAAAGTATAAGTAATGACATGACAAACATAGGATTACACACCATTTTGATGTGGGTGATGAGGTTTGGTTGTGGCTTTAGAAGGAATGACTTACAAGCCCACATAAAAAAATTTGGCCTCTACAATATGGTCCCTACACCATCACCATAAAAGTTGGAGAAAATTCTTTTGAGTTGAACCTACTAGCCTACCTTGGTCTACACCCAATATTCAATGTGGAGCTCCTCAAACCATATCATCCACCTCTATTGGACACTTTAGTTGTAGAAGAACAACTTGATATTGATGAGCTTGATCCATAGAGTTTTTTTCTAGTGGAGGAGGATCAAATTGTGGACACCTGGATGAAGACAATAAGAGGATGCTCTATTTCACTTTATCAAGTGGTTAAAAGGGGCCAGCTTAACCACCAAGGTGAGTGGCTCATAGAGAATCAAATCAAGACACAACTACCAAACCTAATGAGGAAAATTGACATAATGGGGACCATTTATTTTCAAGGAGGGAGTAATGATCTGAGCAATAATTTAGGTGACAATTCCACCCCAATTGATGACAGAACTTTTAGGAGCCATAACTTTTGCACCGTAACTCCAATTGACTAGTCATTTAAACCGTTGGAAAGCTAAGAATGAGGAGAATGCCATGAGATGTCATGGATCTCCAATAAAATATTTTTGGCCCCAATAAACCCAATGGAAGTGCCCCAAATTTTAATTTTAGTAGTGTAGTCTAAAAATAGTAAGTTTCTAAAAATAGTAATTCCTTGAATTCTATATTGTTTTAAAGCATGGAAGTCAAACCACTTAATCTCCCTTAAGACTTGTGACCTTACACATCCTCCCCCTAATTTAAAAATAGGTATAAATGAAGATGTAACCTAAAATGTAAAATCAGACATCTCTTCCCAGAGATAAGCATATAGTTGTATTGCGAGCTTGAGTAATAATACATCTCTTCTCAAAGAATTCATTATTACTATGTTATTGAAATATTTATCAACCATAACTTATAAAGTTTTGTATCATTGGTATCAGAGTGGTTTATCTTGCATGTGTATGATCTCGATGACAAGGTCAGGCTACAAGAAGCTTGGGTGGAAAACAACAGAGCTTCCAAACTATCCACTTGTTCACTCCAAATGACTTCAAATGGCGGATGACACTGAGACATCTAATCCTTTCAAGGAAATGGTGAATGAATCCCTCCAATGGAAAAAATAATAGATGCTAAAACAATTTTTCCAAATTCTTCAACAACTCCTAATGGGAAATTCTAGATCTTAGATGTACTTCTTAGCTCTTCATCCATAGAACGTCCTTTCAGTGCCCCAACACCCTTCAAGGTTCAGATGAATTTTGATATTCCTAAATTTGAAGGAAAAATAAATGTTGATGTAGTATAAATTTTTTTAGATCAATTATCTTCCTACTTCTCTATAAACAAATTCATCGATGGAGAAAAGATCACTTTTGCTCTTTTGAAAGCATCATTGCCCATGAAAAACTAGTGGGAAGTGTACAAAAAGAGGTTTAGTATAGATGACATTGGCCTTGAGGTGGAACCTACCTAGGATGATTTTGTGGAAGTGGTGAAATAAGAATACTATCGCATTGGAGTTTATGATGATCTTTACATACAGTGGAAACAACTTTGCCAAGGTAAGGACCAATCTGTTCAAGATTACACAAATATTTTTCATTTTTTGTCTGCAAGATTGGGCATCTAAAAAAGTGAGAAACTTAAGAATCTCAAATATCATGGTGAAATACAATGGTACATATGAGGGGAAATGGAAATCTTCAATTTGGAAACCCTCGATGAGGCATACAAATTCATAGTGAAGATTGAGTAGAAGCATGGCAGAAAGAATATGAAGAGTCAGCCCTTAAAATGGAAAAGTGACAAGGAAGGTCAAACACGAGGCCAAAATTAGAAGCAAAAGGAGTTTCAAGATAAGAAACCCTAGAAGGGGAAGGCTATAAAATGGTGTTATTACTATAAAATTGGAACTTACTCGAAAGAAGAATGTCAAGCCATCAAGTCACTACTTTCTGAGTCATAATACTCAACATCTACTTCTTTGTCTCATACATAACCCAAAGTCGAAGAGGATGAAGAATAAATTATAGACACTTAGCTTGACAACATCATCGCTTTATCATAGACCCATGAGGAAAGGCCAGATGACAAGGAATGATTGTTTCACTCCATATTATGGGTAAAAGGTAAGCCTCTGCATTTCATTCTTGATAGTGGGAGTCAGAAGAATTTAATCTCTGCTAAAGTTGTTAAAAATATGAATCTATCTATGAAGCCTCATCCAAAGCCATACAACATTGGATGGTTGAGCCCAGGGAGAGACCTCCATGTCACCCATCAATGTCTTCTTTCATATGCAATAAAACCTTCCAAGCTGAAGTCTTATGTGATGTGGTCAATCTAGATGTTTGTGATGTACTCCTTGGTCAATTGTTCATGTATGAGTGACATGGAATCTATGAATCATGAACCTGAAGAATCACCCTCACTCTTAGAACAAATTTTTATAGGGTACCAGAGGTACCACCTCTCACATTTGTCTCCTTGATCAGTGCTAAGCAATGTAAGATATTGATGGAGAAGACAAAGTAATTTGTTCTCATGGTGGTCAAACCATAAAAATCCAATAAGGCCAATGTTTCAGTCTTGACTACACAATCAACACAACAACAAAAGTAGATAGGATGAATCATAGGAGAATATGATGACTTATTCAAGTCACCCATAAGAGTTCCACGGCATTTCCATGTAAAACATTCTATCGATTTGATCCTAGGATCACCTTTGCCTAACAGTCCTATGTATCATAGATCAATTTTAGAGAATGATGAGATAAAAAGATAGATTCAAGAATTGATCTAAAAGGGTCACATCAGGTGAAAATATTCACCCTATGGCAGCCCAATTATCTTGTCACCAAAGAAAGATGGAACATGGAGGCTTTGCATTGACTACCGAGCCCTTAATAAAATCACTGTGAAGAATCACTACCCTCTCCCTAGGATTGATGACTTATTGGACCAACTCCATGGTGTGAAGTTCTTCATGAAAATTAACCTCAAATCTGGCTATCATCAAATTCCCATCAAACCCATCGATGTTTGGAAGACTGCATTCAAATCTAAGGAGGGGCTCTTTGAATGGTTGGTCATGCCTTTTGGCTTAACTAACACACCTAAAACCTTCATGAGGATGATGGATGACATCCTATGACCCTTCACCAACTCATTTGTGGTTGTCTACCTAGATGGCATTCTCATCTACAATAGAACATGGGAGGAACATTTGCAACATGCTTGTAAGGTGCTTCAAACTCTTCAGAAGCACAAGTTGTATGAAAATCTTGAAAAATGCACATTTGGGATGATAATAATTCAGTACCTCTGGTATGTTGTGAATGAGGAAGGGGTCCATGTTGATCCAAAAAAGATTCATGTTATTCTAGAATGGCCCACACCAAGTACCCTCATAGAACTTCACAACTTCTTGGGTCTTGCAAATTTCTATCACAGGTTTGTTCTTGGATTTTCACATGTTGCTTGGTCACTAACCCAACTGACTAAAGGAGGAGCTATAGCTACACTTCAATGGGGTGAAATACAATAAAGTGCATTTGATAATTTAAAGAATAGAATTTTCTTAGCCCCTATTCTTGCCTTGCTAGATTTATATCAACCTTTTGAGTTGTTGATAGATGCATCTGAATATGCCATGGGAGCTGTCATCATGCAACATGGCCATCCTATTACATATCACAATGAAAATTTCACTAATATAGTCAAGAAATATCTAACATATGATAAGGAGATCTATGCCATTTTGAAAGCTTACAAATAATGGAAACACTACATCTTGGGAAAAGAGACGATCATCCACACTGACCACAGACCATTGGAATTCATCCAGACACAAAGCAAACTATGAAATGAGAGGCACCAAAAGTGGGCCATATATATTCAAAAATTCCATCTAATAATCAAACACAAAAAGGGGAGGTTAAATATAGTTGTAGATTGTCTGATTCATTCACTAATTACTATACTCACAATAGTTATTGACTTGTGCGAAAATGAGACTACCACTTGGGGTGATCTGTATGAAGCAGATCCTACCTTTGCTAATACATATCAGGTACTTCTAAAAGGTAAACATGTTTCTAATTTATATTTTCAATATAATGTCCTCTATCATATGGGGCACATCTTTTTTCCATCTATGAAGCAATAGAAAATGATATGGGAAGCACATTTTAGTAGGATAATTGGACACTTTGGTATATATAAGACATTGGCAATTTTTCAAAAACACTTCTATTAGCCCCATATGCAAAAGGATGTGGAAATATATCTCAAATCTTGCACCCCATGTGTGATATCCAAGCCAACAAATAAGAAGCAAGGATTGTACATGCCATTGCAAGAACCAACCAATCCTTGGGAATCAGTTTCAATAGATTTTCTCTCAGGTTTGCCCACTTTAAAACATGGTAATGACTGTATTTTTGTGGTAGTTGATCATTTTTCAAAAATAGCTATCATTATTGCTTGTAATAAAAATATATCTACTGAAGAAACTACTCAACTATATTTTAGTCATGTATGGATCCATTTTGGTCTCTCCAAGTCCATTATCTCAGATCAAGATAGCAGGTTCTTGAGCATCTTCTAGTCCACTCAATGGAAGATGATGGATACTAAGCTGATGAAGTCCTCAGCCTTCCATCCATAGATTTATGGTTAGACAAAGGTGGTGAACCACTTGATTTTTTATATGATTTATATGTATCACTCTAAACATCCATGTACATGGGATGAGGGGATTGTTTTCATACAACATGGATACAATCGGGCCCTACACAGCTTGACCAAGCACAATCCATTCCATGTATGCTTTGGGTTCCAACCCATGGTGATAATTGATATAGCTATTCCATTATCCACCATGGAATACACACCTCATGGAATATCTGAGGCAAAAAAGCAACAAAGTTCATTTAACAAATGCAACACATCCAGTAGCAAGTTTATGACATCCTAGAGAAGATGAATCAGAAGTATAAGCAACGGCATGACAAACATAGGATTACACACCATTTTTCTATGGGTGATAAGGTTTGGTTGTATGGTCCCTACACCATCACCATCAAATTTGAAGAAAATGCTTTTGAGTTGAACCTACCAGCCTACCTTGGTCTGCATCCAATATTCAATGTGGAGCTCCTCAAACCATATCATCCACCTCTATTGGATACTTCAGTCATATTAAAACAACTCAAAATTGATGAGCTTGATCCAAATAGTTTTTTTCTAGTGGAGGAGGATCATATTGTGGACACCTGGATCAAGACAATAAGAGGACACTCTATTATGCTTTATCGAGTGGTCAAAATGGGCCAGCTTAGCCACCAAGGTGAGTGGCTTATAGATAATCAAATCAAAACACAACTATCACACCTGATGAGTAACATTGATGCAATGGGGACCATTAATTTTAAAGGAGGGAGGAATGATTTGGGCAGCAATTTAGGTGACAATTTGGGTGACAGTTCCATCCCAATTGATGATAGAACTTTTAGGAGCCATAACTTTTGCATCGTAGCTCCAATTGACTCACCATTTGAACCATTGGAAAGCTAAGAATAAGGATAAAACCATGATATGGAATGGATCTCTACTTGATTAAGTTTTACCTCTAAAAACCCAATGGAAGTGATCCAAATATCAATTTTAGTAGTGTAGTCTAAAAATAGTAAGTTTCTAAAAATAGTAATTCCTCAAATTTTGTATTGTTTTAAAGAGTGGAAGTCAAGCCACTTAATCTCCCTTGAGATTGGTGACCTTCCACATCCTCTCCCTCATTTAAAAATATGTATAAATGAAGATGTAACCCAAAATGGAAAATTAGACATCTCTTCCTAGAGATAAGCATATAGTTGTATTGTGAGCTTGAGTAATAATACATCTCTTCTCAGAGAATTCATTGTTACTGTGTTATTTTTGTGTTATTGAAATATTTATCAACCAAAACTTATGAATTTTGGATCAATCAATGCTAGTTTCCTTGTCTAGATGGTAGTGTATAATAGGGTATAAATATGTTGAAGATCTATAACTAATAATTAAGGATATAGCTCATGTTTTAAGCTTGTTGTAGTGTACATGTGATTTTTATTATCAAAATGATAGGGTCTAGCTATGGGATAAATAGTTAAGCATAGTGAGATAGAGAATGTGAGCCTTTTGGTAGTGTGGTTAGTCAAGGACTAAAGGGTAGAGCCCTAATTGGTATTTTTTAAATGTACAAGACTAAAATGATAAATAAATCATATTTTACTATCTAGATTGATAAAATTACTAGGTTAAAGGAAATAAATGTATACTTGGTGGTGTACAACACACCTTGCCTTTGTTTGAGCCTAGTTTGAATGCATTATTGGTGTATGACCTTTAACTAAGAGCATGCTACAATATAAATTACTGCATATAATCTGAAAATTAAATAATTTAATTACTTGAAAAGTAAAGAGAGAAAGGAAGGATTACACATGTGTGTCGATGCAACCATGTTTCCCTTTAGTAATTTGATTTGGTAAAGACAATACCTTATGAAGTATTAGAGATATATGTTCAAAACTGAACCCTAAAAATGTGAAAATGGATATTTGAGGATAATTATGCCTTAATCTGATGTAAGGATGAGTTGTGACACTACCATTCAGATCATTGAATCTCAATTACATAACTCAAGTATACATATATATAATGTGGTAAGACTAAGTGGTGTAACCAACTAAATCTATAAAATAGTAATAGTTATAATCCCATAAAGTAAGTTGAATATCAACCACACTAATCAAAGGAGATAAGTAATATAGACATTTATACTCAAATCAGTGCATCATAGTGAAATCAATGCATCTTGGTAAAGTATTTTGAAAATGTATTTTGAAATTTTTTAGTATAATTACATGAAATATGGACTTGTAACATGTCTCAAGTTGAAATATACATCAAAATGTAACATATTATATTTAAATATGTATAATAGGTGTCAAAAATATAAAAAAACATTGTCCCAGATATGTGAAAATTGATAAAAAAATGTATAAGATTTTGACCCAAGAGTATATCTAAATCATGTAAACTAAAACTCTACAAATTTTGTGAATTGTATATGTGTGAAAGTCATATCTCAATGGCATGCACCCACTAATATTCCTCCCTTTTTGAGGTGAGGGGTATGTAAACCAGTGGTCACCTTACCTTAAGAGGATAAGATGATCATATCATGTGTATTAATAATGTAATAAGAGTATAATGTCCAAGTAGATATATCAATTAATCTCATAATATGTGATCAAAACAAGCCCTAAGCTGCATGATATGAATCATGGAAATGTCTATAAAATATTAGTATAAGCTTAAAAAATAATCAAGCACACACACAAGATCACTCAAATTAATGCAAGATATTTTAAAAGGAGACCACAAATAAGGAACATATTTAAATGTTGCACAGTTGATAAGATGACATATTAAAATGTCTAAATCAAAAATCAAAACAACATTTAGTGGCATAGGGGCTAAAAGCAAGGAACATATTCAAATGTTCCATAATAAGACAATGATAGAAAACAAAAAATACACTCAAAAATTTGATAATGTGAATAAATGAAGTAAAATCAACTAGCATAAGCATATAATACTAGTCCATGTATATGTGTTATTAAAAAATGTCATATAACATAACATATCAAGTATATTTTGAAAGATGTAAGCATGGATATATACATGTGTAATCATTATTATATATGTTCAAACATGATAATGTAAAGTGATCATAAATCATATGTAACCTATATCAATCATGATCAAGGAAAGCAGATGCCCCAATGTAGTGTGTCATGCGGGTAGAGGAGAGGTCCAACATCTATATGTGCATGTATCATATATCTGGTGCATGTACGTATGACACTCAAGTATGTGTGAAATATATTTGTGTATATAAAGGAAATGATATGTTATCTAATAACATAAATAAAACTATATATATATATATATATATATATATATATATATATAAACTAGGAAAAGTATGAACGTGCTTAATATTTTTGTATTATCTTGAATATTTATTATTTTGGTTATTTTTTGAATTATTAATTTGAAATTTGTACGTGAAATAACTAATTCCATGAATTATATAACTCAAGAGATAAAGTACCACCAAGTCTATCCTTTATTTTCTAAAAAATTTTATGTTTCATTATTGCCAGTGCTTTGATGTTGTTTGGTAAGTTAGTGCCAAAAGTTGTTTCTATTGGTTTATCATCAACTCCATCATGTGGTTCCATCATGTGGAATGTGAATTTATTTTTCTTCAAATTGAAAGATAAGGAAAATAATTTCATTATCCACAATTATGTTCATATTTTCCAAACATTGTTGTCTGAAATGAAAATTCAAATCTTGTTTATGATTCATTACCCATATGGTGGTATCAAACACTTTTGATCTGCATATTATTGGTAGAATAATGTATCAAATATATTATAGAAAGAGTGAAAAAAAATTAACTCATGTATACCAAGAGATTTTGGAAAGATCAAATAATGATGTAACATATGTATATCATGTTAGTGTAGATTTTTATTCTATTTAATGGTTTTTCCTTATAGATGTTAGTTTAGATTGTTTAGGTGTCTTTTAGGTCATTTCAAAAGATAATACCACATTCATGAGGAAGTGAGGACATGTTTATCTTTCACCTATATAATGTGCCTTCCTAAATATTTTATGGCTAATGATGTTAATTCCAATTTTATAATCTTTTGATTATTGAGCAATTACTTCTTCCTGGATCATGTTTGATTTCGTTACTACATACATGTAATTTCTTCATGAATTCGACTCTATCTAGTATATCATTAATTGTGGTGCATTATGACATGGTATTAGATATTTTTTGGTAGATGAATGCCATTTTTCTTATTTTGAAATCTTGCATTTCATCTTACATGTTATAGATCTGCCATTCATTGACGTAACATATTAAAGATTCACCATATTTCAAATTTGCTCTTCTTCTGGGATCCTCAATAGATTTAAATTCAAAAAAAGAACAAGGGAGAATGTGCATTTTTTAGTCACATAATATTTGGTGGGTTTTCATGCAAATGTATTGTGCCATCATATTCATAAGGTGTCAAAACCCTAGGATCGAATGTGAACAAGACCTAGTTTTGTGACAGTCAGTTTTTTGCCATTTTTGGAGGGTTTCAAGCCTTTTTGAAAATTTTAAAAAAATATGTACAATATAAAATATTTAAGGGAAAATATTTTTTAATTTTTTTTTGGTTTTTGGTGATTTTTAATGAGACTTTGATCAATTTTCAAGAGGCATAATAGATTTGGTGTTTTTGAGAAAATTTGGGGTTTTACACTTATGTGCACTATGAGAAACTCCAAAATTATTGGTATTATGGGAACCATTGAAATATATGACACCTATAATTATGTCTCCTACCTCTGATTCCCAAGACCTTGATAGTTGCATATGTGAGCTACATCCCTGATGGAAAACCTTGATGTCAAGATATTTGATCACATGAGTATTCGGTATCCTTAACATTGAGACTTTTGATTATAGGCACAATCAAATTCCACAACATTGGGAGTTTGGACTAAGAGAGTAGTCATTAACTTTGACATTAGGAGTTAAAACTATTAGAGTAGTCTATAACCCCCACATCAAGATTTTGAACCATGATAGTAGTTATAAACCCTGACACTTGCACGAAGGGGCTACAACCCTGATGCATTTCCCCACTACAGAAACTATCAAACATCCTAACATCAAGACTTTATGGTGTGTGTGTATTCATAAAACCTAGTGAAATAGGGTCATGTAACCCCAACATAAAACCTTGACATTAGATTTATTGGCTATGAGAGAATTCTAAAACCCTGGTAATTTTACAAGGTCATCTAAAATTTGATGATGGTAACAAAAGTGTGCAAGGTCATCTAAACTCTAATAATGGCCATGGGAATTCCAAATTCAAGCTCACAAGTTGTGACACTATTCATTTTTAAAAAGTGGCAATTTTATGGATGATGTCACCCTCCCATCAATCACATCAATGAAAGTGAGAGGGGTAGAGCACCCAAATTTGGTCTTAGCCCCTGGTCATATGGGAGTTAAGCCATTGGTTACAGCCAAACCAAAATTAATTAACTTTTGCTCTAAGGGGGCATAATTTTTTTGGTGAGGAAGTTTCCACCAAAAACATTTCAAACCATTTGTACACCCAAATTTTTTATGAAAAGTGGAGAACATTATTTTTTTCTAGTAAGAAACATTCAAATGTGCATTAATTTTAGCATGCTGCTCCTTTTAAGGTGTCATTTTTTTAAAAGTGTAAGTGTTTTAGATATTGACATGTTAGTGATATTATCATTCCTTTTAATTTTAAATATTTTTATATTCTTGGAGGGTGTTATATTCCTAGTTTACAACATAGGCAATTCAACACATACTTCCTTTTTGTACCATAGATCTCAGTTACATTTCAATTTTTACACCATTCAACTATCCCAAGTGGAAATTAAAAGTTTAAATACTCTTGAGGATTATAGGATTACATCGAATCATGATGGGTACATAAATAGAATTGACATCTAAGGTAGAGAAGGTGAAGTGGTACAACCGAAGTGTCGAAGCCTATAATTTATTGTGCCTATCTATGTCTCTCAACTTACTCATTCGTATCAAATCTACAACATATCCAAATCAAGTGTGGACTTTATTGGAAAAACTCTTTGAAAAGAAATATGCCATGAGGAGTCATGATTTGGAGAATGAGATCATCAATTTGAGCCCAAGTGATTTTTCAAGACTTCTTCACCAAGTTCAAATCACTTAGGTTATAGTTGAAACTATACAATATTGACAAAAAGGCTGATCAATTAATTCTTTCCATCCTTGCCAAATAAAGTTTCAACTATTATATCTTCATTTCTACCTTCCACACAACCAAACATTCCATTGGAGCTACATGTACCATGTCATCCTTAGACAATTTTATTGTTGACTTGACTCAAAATCAAGATAAGCTTATTCAAAAGGGTACATTAAAGTCATCCAAATATCATACCTTAATTGTGAGTCATGAAAAATAAAAGGATTTTCATATCAAGGAGAAGCAATAAAAAAAGAAAGACCTAGAGCAAAGAAAGGGTCAAAAATCTGATGCTAAGCCAAAAGCATCAAACAAGTCCCCCTCTTCAGATAGGAAATCTAAAAAGAGAGACTCACATGTGGCTACTACAAGAAATATGGACCTGATGAATCCAAATGCATGAAGAAGCATATTGACCAAATGATAAAAATGCTTGAGAAGCATAATATTAGTATCCTTGATTCTTCTAATCAGAGTTCATCAACACAATATTATTCTAAGGCCAAATATAGTAATAATGCCAAAGATAAAGGAAAAACACTTATTGTAGTTGCATCTTAGCCTTCCACATGTGTTATTGAATCAAATTCCTCACACCACATGGCTTCATCATAAGACATGTTCTCATACTTGGATTCTTGTTTTATGCCTTTCATTTTTTTGGGTGATGATACTTCCCATTGACATTAGTGTGAGTGGATCTATTGAAGTGAATGATGGGACATGTTATGATGTTCTATGTGTTCCCTCTTTATCCACTAATATTCTATCTATTTATCACTCACATTGGTTTAGGTAAGAGAGTTGAGTTCAGAACCAATTCCATGGTTATTAGGGAAACTAACAATGACTCTATTATTTCAATTGAGAAACTAGATCACCAATCTAAGTTGTATACTTTATAACATTTTGTACCTGATCAACCCTCTACTTCATTGTTCACTCATTTAGATAGAGTGTTTAAATTATGGCATGAGTGATTTGGTCATCTTAACTATCTCTACCTAGAGAAATTTAGTCATTATGATATGGTTTTTGGGTTGACATGATTCAAAATTTCTAATAGTGTTTTCTAGGGTTACATACTTAGTAAGCATCCTGAGGAGAAGTATGACAAGGGAAAATCATGGAGAGCTGAATATATATTGGAGATTGTCCATAGTGACATTACTGGCCCATTTGCAAAAATTTCATTTAATAGGATAAAATACATGCTTAATTTTATTGTTGACCATTCGAGGTATACTTGGGTGTACCTTCTTAAGCATAAATTTGAGGTCTTTGATCATTTTTAGGACTTCAAGGTGAATGTAGAGAAACAATTAGGTAAATCCATCAATATTTTATGCATTAATAATGGTGGTGAGTATGCCAATAACCATTTTGATCAATTTTATATATTAAAATGGATTGAACTATAACATATAGTTCCATATAGTCCTTAGTTAAATGGTGTTACAAAGTGAAATAAAAGGTATTTGAAAGAAATGGCCAATTGTATGCTACACAATTCTCTTGCACATTAGTATTGGGCCAAGGCCATTAACTGTGCTTGTTATATCCAAAACCAAGATCCTCATAAAACATTGAAGGGAGTCACTCCTTTTTAATCTGGGAGCAGTCATAAACCCATAATGAATCACTTATGAGTGTTTGGATCTCATACTATGGTTTGCATTCCCAAGAAGAAACATAAGGCAATGGAACCTCAAAGTCATCCTCTTATATTTGTTAGATATATTGAGGGCATTAAAGGATAAAATGTTCTCCATCCCACCACTTATGAGTTGTTCATTGAGAGGAATACTTATTTTCTAGAGGGTCCTTCAAACTCCAAAAATGACACCACTCCCCTAGATGCATTAGGATTTGATTATATTTTTGATAATTTAGATCTATCTAATTAGCTTCCTGATGATCTTGATTCTTCTTCTAGTTTTGATGATGAGATTACTAATGAGGATTCCCCTCCTCCTTCTCCTAGAATATCTTTAGAGGATGAGGAATATCCTCCCAAATCTCTAAGCACTAGTCCTCTTTGGGAAAGATAGACACTGCAAAGTGTTGGCCAATGGGTTGGGGATCTATTAAACACCAGATGAAACTATTCATAATTTTAGGATGCCCCACATGATTTCATTTCATTAAATTCTAATCTACAATCATTTCGTGAGGCATCAGGCACTCCTAAGTGGGATACTGATATGGAATAAGAGTATAGTTCCTTGTAGAGGAATAATACTTGGGATTTAGTCCCTCTTCCTAAGGGAAGAAAACTTATTCAATGTATGTGGATATACCAAACAAAAATTATATAAAATAGGTCTATAGACAAATTTAAAACACATTTGGTAGTAAATGGTTTTTCTCAGGTAGCTTGCATTAACTATACCAAGATGTTCACCTTAGTTTCCAAAATGAACTCAATTCGACTCACTCTCATTATTATCACAACACATCATTAGGATGTTCATCAGATGGATGTAAAGAGTGCCTTTCTTCATAATGACCTCAAAGAGTAAATATACAGGGAAGAACCAAAAGGATTTATGTAAGCTTCCTCCTTAGTTTGAAAACTTAAAAAATCGATCTGTGGCCTTAAACAAGCTCCTCAATCTTTATATGCCAAGATGGGCTCCTATATTCTTTTGATTGAGTTCACTAGATGTCATTATAATCTAAATGTCTACATCTTACAATAGGATGATTCACTGTTGATTCTAGTTCTCTACGTGGATGACCTAATGATCACAGGGAGTTGTTCATCCACCATCACAATAGTGAAAATTATTTTATTTGATAGGTTCTAAATGAGTAACTAGGTCTTGTTGCAATACTTCCTATGGATTAAAATTTATCAATTTGACTCTCAGAACACTATTGCAAAATTTAAGTATGCTCTTGATTTTATTTCATGATTTAACATGGCTAATTATAAGCCATTTTTTAATCTTTTTCTATCTAGTGTGAAGATTTAAGCTGATTATCCATCTTTATTTATTGATGTTACCTAATTTTCAAAACTTGTTAGAAATATCATCTACCTTACACACACTAATCTTGATATTTCATATGCAGTGGGCATGGTCTCCATATTCATGCAAGAACCACATGAGTTGCATTAGAAAGCAACTAAATGTATCCTCCATTATATTTAGAGTTATCATAGTTTTAAGATTCATTATGGAATGGGAATCAAAATCAACTTAATTGGATATATAGATTCAAATTAGGGTGGCAACATTTAGAATCATAAATCTACTTCCAAATATAGTTTCTCCCTCAATTTAGGTCTGATTAGTTGTTCAATAAAGTAAAATGTTATTCCTTTATCTTCTATAGAGTAATAATACAGAGGAGTTGTTATTTCTACCATTGAGGCTATTTGTCTTCAGGGGATTCTCACTAAATTTGACATCTATTTTTGATGACCAATGATCATCTTCTATAATAACCAAAGTACAATACACATCTGTAAGAATCTAGTCCTCTATCAACGGACCAAGAACATCGAGATTCATATGCATTTCATTTGGAAGCCCATCCATTAGCAAGTCATTTATCTCCACTACATCTAAATAATAGATAAAATTGTTGATATCTTCACCAAACACTTCACTAAGAGCAAGTATCTTCATTCTCAAGCTCTTCTTGGGGTTCATTCAGCTTTGGCATCCTTCTCTAGGGGATACTTTATTGTACTTGTGTACCTCAATATAGCATTATGCTAGGACCCAGTTATACTACCCACTTAAGCTATACTTAAGATGGTGGTTTTAGTGTAGGTTTTTATTCCATTTAATGGTTTTTCCCTACACATTTTTAGTTTAGTTTACTTAGGTGTCTTTTAGGTCACTGTGAAAAATAATCCCACATTCATGAGGAAGAAAGGACATATTTATCTTTTAACTTTCTATTGTACCTTATTAAATATTTTATAGATAAAGATGTTAATGCTAATATTATAATCTTTCGATTGTTGAGAAATTACTTCTTCCTGGCTCATGTTTATTTTTGCTACTACATACAAGTAATTTATTCATGTATTTGACTCTATCTGGTAGATCCTCAATTATGGTGAAATCTGATAATCATGTCCCAACTGTTGTAAATGTGTAATACTAAAAAGTGTATCCTAATTATTTATATCAATTTTAAGGCATGGAAAATGATCCCCACCAATATTTATTGTAATAGTTAAATCTTTATGTCTTTGGAATTTTGAAGTATGCCCCATCAGACCTTTAACTTTTGAAATATTTGAGAATGGAGGCCTTTTTCATGTTTATAGCATAACTTGTAAATGCCTCTCATTTTTTATTTCTAAATTTGGATTTGTAATGTCTCACAATGATCTATATCATAACCTATGATTTGATTATAAATTGAAATATGGTGATTCTTCTTTATGAACAATTTTACTATGTGACTGGTGCCTTTTAAGAGGTAAAGCTATCATTTTATGCTCAAGTAACATATAAATTATTGTTTGAAAAACATATTATCATACTAATATTTGTAAAATATGTTGTGGAAGATCATGTTTGAAATCCACATTATTAACATAATGTATTTTCATTTGTCCTTTATAAGGTTGGATTAAAGCTGGTAGCCAAGAAGGATGTGTTGCATAACAACCTTTGATTTTTCTATATTTGGTTATGTACCTTCTAGATATGGATTTAATTTATATGTACCAAGGCTTGTAAGTGTGAACATATTATGTGAAATATGCTCAAGAAGATAAAAATTAAACTTGCACAATTGATCATATGTCATATCATGAGGAAGATCGTCATCACTATCATAATAATCATAAATTTATCATCTTGTTGTTTAATATTGACCAATAAGGGAAGCTTAAATGTTTGATTTCATTTTTGGTTTAGTATTATTGGTTCCTTTTGTTTATTTTTTAGCTCTATATGTGTATATATTTATACCTTAGTATTTAATACCTTACAAGTATCTTGATATAAATGATTTATTTTGATTGATTTTCCAATCTCATAAGTTAATATATTCTCAAGTGGAATACATTATTTTGGTTGGACAATTTGAGGAACATCTTTTGTATCAGGATGTAACATTTTTTAAAATTTGAATTTTCATCATTGATAGGCATTATCCATAATTCGCCATTATATAAGAATTTAACACATTAATGTAATGTAGATGGCACAACTTTCATTATATGTATCCAATGTCTACCCAAGAGTAAGTTATAATGTAAGGACTGAAACATTAGTTGGAATGTAGTTTGTACTATTTTGATTCTAATGTCACACCTCGCATGATTTGTCCAATTGGTAGGCTCCATGAATTATCAAATACTTTGATATACATCTTTGATTTTTGAATAAGGTCTTTGCTTATGTCTATTATTGTTAAGAATTCAGTGCTAAAAATGTTTAAACCTGATCCATTATAACCTAGCACTCTTTGTATTCCTTTATTGTGAATATTGACTTGGATGAATAAAGGCACATCTTAATTAATGATATCATTTGAATTTAAATATTTACCATCAAAAGTGATGATATTTGCATTATTCTTGAGATCTTGTATACTATGCACAAAATAATACAGTTCTATATCACTTGGTACTTGGGTTTCACACAAGGCCTCATATAATATGTCCTTATAGATAGTTGACTATTTAAAAAGCTCAAGGATTAAAATCTTATCATGTGTATTACATAATCGATCAACAAGGTCATATCCTCAAGGTTTGATTTATAGTTTAGGATTAGGAGGAATATGCTATATAATAAGAGATGGTGGGGTAGGTTGGGCACCATTTATTTTTCATGTAGTGATAACATGGACTGTGGAATCTAGTATAAACCATGGGTGAATAATAAGAGAGGGATGGTAGTTATCACTCAAATAGGATCTATGGGGGATAAAAGGTTTGGAGCACGCACATTGGCATTTGCTAAAGTCAAATGATGGTTTAATATTATTTCAAAAAGATTTGAAAAAAGATTTTTTTATCTTGTTGTAAATCATTATCTCTATGTTGACCAATCTATTTATACCATTATATTATAGCTATGATTTATTTAACAATGAATGGAAAATAGAAAGCAATGATTGTCTTTATATATTTATCAATGAAATACTTACTAGATATATCCATATTAAACATGATTGATTCTAAATTTAATTGTTAATATTTTTATAATTTTTATAAGTCAAGAAAATCTTATGTCAAAGTAGGGTTTACATAATAATATGATGTTTAACCCTTTTTTAATATAAGTTAGGGTTAAAAGAGAATAAGCCTAAACTAGTATGGTATAGAATATTCTATGAGCAGGTTAATTAATTAAATTCATATTAAATAAATATTTTTAATATAGATGTTTAATTTTTAAATATAGAAAGTAAAATTACAATTAAAATTTTGATAATTACAATACAAATAAGGGATAATACTTAGCTTATGTTATAATGTATAGTAAAATCTGAGATGTATAGGTGTAAGAACATGCAAGTTGATGCTCTAGATCCATTCTTCAATTTTTGAAAATATTGTTTTTGGAGGCCTAGACACTATCATTGGCCTATGGACATTGGAATCAATGATTTTGTCCATGTTTTGATGATTATGTCTAGTAAAAACTATTTTTTTTATTATGGAGTGACCACTTATGTCTGTTGGGGTTTTATGTCACCTTTATGTTGATGTATTTGGATCATGCACATAGGCTCTAGATGATTGTATATATCTAAAACCCTAACTATCCACCTTATATCATGTGACATTGGAAAAAATAGGTTAGTGGGTTCATAGTGTCAAAATAACTTCAAATACCTCTCTATTAATGAGTGTTGCCTACATATCCAATACTCTAATGAGGGCCTCAAACATATGTAATTTTACCTTATGTTTGGGATTGTGTTTACATAAGGGTGAAATATATTGTATTTGAATACATACAATGATATACCTTATAATTTTATAAATACTACCCATGGTCTATAATTTGGATGCTTCAAACCTATATTAGAGTTGCTCTTATGATTGATATGAAAATAAGATGAAATAGGGTAGCATAACTTAGTTGTGAAAATGATTGATTAAGCTTGATAGGTGCTTGCTTGATATTTTCTATATGAATAATGAAAAGTCTTTGATTTGTATTTATAATTTTTTTTTGAAAATATCTCATAGGAGGGTTTAATAAAAAAATAGGTCGACCCATAGGATTCAAAATATTTTTTAATTTAGTCATTTGGAAGGTACGAACATTAGATAAGAATTTGGAAACTAGTGTGATGGTAGTGTCCAAAATATGTTGAAGGTCTATAGCTAATAGTGAATAATATATATGAGATTTCAATCTTGTTTTAGTGTATATGTGATATGTATTATCAAAATGATAGGTTTAGACTATAAGATAAATAGTTAGGCACAATGAGATGATGAATATGAGCCTTTCAGTAGTAGGAATGATCAACGACTGAAGGGTAGAGACCTGATTGGTATTTGTCAAATGTATAAGACTAAGATGTTATATAAATCATATTTTAGTATCTACACTACTATAAGATCACCACTATCATTTATATTTTGTATTTTTCCCTTTAAAATCAAACAACTATCTGTATGATGCCAATGCATTCTTTAATATGTATAATAGTATTTTGATCTCCTTAGAGCATGTATAGGTGGTAGTTTTATTAACTTGTTTCAAAGCATTTTTCTTATAATCTCACTGGAAATTTTATTAGTGTTTTGCATCATTATTTTTAGATGGATTATGTTGTATCTTCCAAATTTGATACAAAGTCTTTTTAGTCATAAAATTTCTAGATGAAGATACAAATGCATGATTAACACTAGAATATTCTAGAGTATTTATATATGTGATCTAATTTGACCATGATATGATCTTTGAAATTAACACTCATTTTTAATTTGAAATTATTCTATTGACTTACTCATAGTGATGATTTGATCTTGAATGGCTTCACAAGCACAAACCCTAGGTACTTCTAATTGAATATGCATGCAAACATAGTCAAGAGGAGAAGGAGGGAATTAAGGAAGGACATGTTGGTTACTTTAATTTGGCACTATAGGATGGGTTACCTTACATCTTTGGATAATGATATCATGGACTAGCTTAGAGGGTAAGTAGTTATCACCATCTTGAGGGTTAGGAGGAGGAAGAGATTTTTTTATCCATTTTAAAATTTACAAATACAAAAATGAAAAAATGATAATAAGAGGGGATATACAAGTTAACGCTATCAATAAATCCAACATAATAAGGAAATAAAAAATTTATTTGAGAACATAGGATTTTTTTAGAAGGAAACCCTAGGTAAAACTTGGGATTGTAATATTCAACAAATAAAGTAGGTTCATGAAAATTCTTATTACAAATTTGGATTAAAAGTTTAATCTAATTAAGAAAAATTGTTTAGTAAATAAGAATACATTAGGTATACAATGATCACACATAAATTGATTTGTAACTTATGATTTTTATAAATATGTTAAAAGGAGAAAGTACTAAGAGATAAATGAATTAGCTAAAAATTGGGTTTGTAGGACTGCAATAGTGACTATAAACTAACTATGAAACTATGTGAGGTTGTTTTGAATTAAGAACATGGATTTTCATTATCTTGGGACAAGGTAGTGATGGTTGGAATTTTCCAACCTTGTTAACGTCTCTAGGGTGTGGTTTCATATATTAGGGTTTTTGACCTATGTGTAAATTTTGACAAATGTGCCTTCACTGTATATCCTATGTGTCTATTTAGATGCATTTGATTCAATGCAAGAGCCAATGTGTGCCTTCTTCTTCACTCTAACCCTAGTTTAATGACAAAAAAGAATAAACACTATAAAATAGAGGAAATGGGAAAAGGTTTTGGATTTTTCTTGACCTCAAAACCCTATTCTTTTAGTGTTACCTACATACCCATACTCTAAAAAGGGATCAATCTCCATGTTCTGGTAGTGCATATATAATATTGGTGAAATGTTATATGATGGTGTGATTATGTGCTTGAATAAATGATTTGTAATTTTTTTTTGTATTTAGACCTATCTCAAGGCTTCTTGGGATTTAGGGACTCAACATTAGGAATAATAGTTAATTTTTTGGCACTGTGTAATTAGATAATTTGGTGATTATGATGATAGATGCCTCTTACTCATTTTTAGGAACTTGGAGTACAATTTATTAATTTTGTATAAGCAACTAAATATGGAATTAAACTAGAAGTAATAAGTAACTAGAAATTAGAAATAGCAAATAAGAGGAGATACAAGAAACAACTAATCTCTATTAAACTCTTCCAGAAGGAAATACAATGAAGAAATCTCTTTCTCCTCACACCTCTTGGATGTACAGTAATTCTCCTTCAAGAGTTCTCTCTCTCTCAATCAATTACAATCAACTCAATAACTGAGTGTTTATTCCCTTCTCTTTCTTTAATTACAATACTGCCCCATGGGTCTCTTAAATAGGATCCAAGGCAAACAATAATTAGAAAAATAGACTCAAGACTAAAATTAGTCTTTACATGTAAACCAACTATTCTCCTAAAATTAGAACAAATCTAATTTTGGAAATGCATGCAAATGCATAGACGTTGATGTCGATCTATAGATGACCGATGTCAGTTGACCCCTGATCGACATCGGTTAATTCTATGTCTATGCCTGACCAATGTCAGCGATACTACCAATGCCGGTTGGCTATGTAATCGATGTCAGTTATTATGTAACCTAAAAACCTCTACATCTACTCATCTGGTGAAGCTTTTAGCTCCACACCTCAACAATCTCCCACTTGGAGATAAATAGCTGCACCTGTACCTGTATAACAACATCCTCTATCTTGTTTCTCTGGCTTATTTCTCCCTCTTCAAGTTCAATCTTGAAGACCAACAAAAGTTGAATGAAGATTCAACTTCTCCTTTGTTACCACATTTGTTAACATATCTATAGGGTTCTTATCCATATGGATCTTTTCCAGCTTCAACTATCCATCCTCCAATACCTATCTAATGAAGTGGTACCTAAGTTGTATATGTTTGGTTCTTAAATGAAAGGCTGAATTCTTTGTTAAATGAATTACACTTTGACTATCACTGTACAATCTACAACTCTCTTGCTTCTTTCCCAACTCTTCCATGAACCATGTCATCCATATCATTTCCTTGCTAGCCTCTGTGACTGCAATGTATTTTGCCTCTGTAGTAGACAGGGCAACAACCTTCTGCAACTTTGAAATCTAGCTAACCGCCATTCCACCAATAGTGAACACATATCCTATGGTGCTTCTCCTACCATCCAAGTCACCTGCCATATCTAAATCTACATACCCATGTAGAGAAGTGTTTGACCCTGCGTAGCATAAATGCCTATTATTGGTCCCTCTCAGATATCTAAGAATCCACTGAACTGCTTTCCAGTGTTCCTTTCCTAGATTGGCCATAAACTTGCTGACAACTCCCACTGCTTGGGCAATATCAGGTCTGGTACATATCATTGCATACATCAAGCTCCCAACTATTGAAGCATATGGAACTCTGCTTATGTACTCAACCTCATCATGTGATTTAGGACACTGTTCTTTGCTCAACTTGAAGTGTCCAGCCATAAGTGTGCTTACCAATTTGGCATCCTACATATTGAAACTCTCCAACACCTTATTCACATAATCCTCTTGAGACAAAATCAAACTATGATTTTTCCTATCTCTCTTAATACTCATGCCAAGGATTTTCTTTGTTGCTCCTAAATTTTTCATGGAAAATGTGTGAGATAATTTTACCTTAAGCTCAGTAATTTTTTGCATGTTTGAACCTGAAACAAGCATATCATCTACATACAGTAACAGGATAATATAACTACCATTATCGAATCTGATAAAATAACCACAATGGTCAGATTGACATTTAATAAAGCCATGCTCTGTCATAAACCTGTCAAACCTCAAATACCATTGTCTTAGAGGTTGCTTAAGACCATATAAGCTTTTCTTCAACCTGCACACAAGTTTCTCCTTACCTTTGACCTCAAAACCTTCCAGTCGATCCATATATATCTCTTCATCCAAATCTCCATGAAGAAATGCTATCTTAACATCAAGCTAATCAAGGTGCAAATCCTCAATAGCAACTAAAGACAATGCAGTCCGAATAGAAGTCATCTTTACTATAGGAGAAAAAAATTCACAAAAATCAATACCTAGTTTCTATGTAAATCCCTTTACTACCAACCTGGCCTTATGTCTCATTTGTCCATTCTCTCCTTCCTTTAACCTATAAACCCATTTCTTTTTTATTGCTTTCTTTCCAGCTGGCAACTCAACCAAATCCCATGTTTGGTTCTCTTTCAATGAATCAATTTCCTCATTCATGCCATGCTCCCACTGTTTCCTAGATTCTACCTGCATTGCCTCATCAAAACTTTTTGGTTCTCCACCATCAGTGAGAAACACATAGTATAAAGAAGGGGAATAATGAATTGGAGGTTTACTTACCCTTTTAGACCTCCTCATGGGCATTTGAGACTCATTTATAGCTTGCTGTCTACCCAAATTTTTGACTGTGACCGATCCAGGTCATCTCTCAGTCTGCACCCGACTGATGTAAGTTCTACCTGACCGGCATCGATCTCTATCTGATCGATGTCTATTCCTGCCTAACTGATGTCAGTCTTTGCCTGATCAATGTTGGTATCTATGTTTTCCTATGAGTGATGATTTTTACCCACGAGCTCATTTTGGATCATAACCTCATCCAAATCAAGATTGCCCTACTCAGAATTATTCAGCCTCTTGAGTTGATCACTATACATCACCTTCTCATTGAAAACTACATCACGGCTTCTAATAGTTTTGTTAGTTTTTAAATTCTACAACTGGAATCCAAAATCTCCAAAACCATAACCAATGAAAGTGCACCACATAGATTTAGCATCCAGCTTCTTTCTATTTTCTTTGTCAATGTGCACAAAAGCTTCAGAACCAAAAACTTTGAGAAATGAAAGATATACCTTTTTACCTGTCCACGCCTCTTCTAGAATTCCACCATCTAGTGCAGTATAAGGTCCTTTGTTAATTAGGTAAACCATAGTATCTACAGCTTCTACCCAAAACTTTAAGGGCAAACAAGCATGCAACCTCATACTCCGTGCACGCTCCATTATTATTCTATTCATCCTTTCAGCAACTCTATTTTGATGAGGTGCCCTTGGAACCATCCTTTCCCTATGTATTCCACTCATAGAATAGTAACTATTGAATCTATTGCTGTAGTACTCACCACCATTTTTAGATCTAAGGCACTTCAATCTCAAACCTGTTTCATTCTCAACCAAAGCTTTCTATTTCTTAAATGTGTCAAAAACATTAGATTTCTTCTTTATTCAATAAACCCATACCTTTCTTGTACCATCATCAATGAAAGAAACATAATATTGTGATCCTCCAATAGAAGCTACCTAAGCTGGTCCCCACACGTCTGTGTGAACAAGCTCCAACTTGTGCTTCTTCTTTGTTGACCCAATTTTGAGAAACCTCACTTTCTTTTGTTTTCCAAAAATACAATGCTCACAAAAATCTAGATCTATGCATTTCAAATCTGAAAGCTTACCTTTTGACTTAAGAACATTCATTCCCTTCTCACTCATGTGACCAAGCCTACAGTGCCACAACTTTGCATCTACATCTGAAGTAGATAAAACAAAAGGAGAATAATTAGTAATACAAGTAGATAGATAAAGTGTACCTACTCTCTTACCTCTAACTAATACAAGTGCACCCTTGGAAACTTTCCAAGATTTAGCTGTGAGAGTTACTGTGCAACCCTCATCACCTAACTTTCCTACAAAAATCAAATTCCTCTTCAAGATGGGTACATGCATGACATCCTTCAACACCCATGTGTTGCCATTCTACAATTTCAGCTGCACTTTTCCTTTGCCAACAATTTGACAAGGCTCATCATCCCCTAAATAAACTTTTCCAAAATCTCCATGGACATAATCATTGAAAAATTCTCTATTTGGGGTCGCATGGAAAGAAGCACCAGAATCTAAAACCCATGATTCTACTTGACTATCCAAACAAAATATAAGAGCATCCTGTGCAATAATACCTATAACATTTGCTTCTTTATTACCTTCATGCTCATTTTCTTTGTTATCATTCAACCAACAATCTTTCTTTGCATGCCCTTTCTTTCCACAATTCCAGCAAGTTATTTTTCCATTTCTGGATTTGGATCTCCTTTCCATCTTTGACCTTGATTTCCCTTGTTTGCCCTTCTCTCTTTGCCTTCCCCTAATTTCAATACTTAAAGCATTACCTGATGTTTCCCTTGTGCTTTTCCTGTGAATTTCTTCATTCAAGATTACACTAACAAAATCATCAACTTTCAAGATATTAGAAGCAGATGTAGTATTACTAACTACCATTACCAAGTTGTGCTAGCTTTCAGGTAAAGAGAATAAGATTAAGAGAGCCTTAATTTCATCATCAAAAACTATTTTGACTAAATTTAATTGATTTATAATTTCATGGAAATCATTAAGATGACTATATATAGATCCACCTTCCTGCATTTGCAAATTAAATAATTGCTTCATAAGATATACCTTATTCGAAGCTGAGGGTTTTTCATATAAATTTGCCAAAGTATTCATTAACTCTATTGTTGTATTTGCCTATGATAAGTTGGAAATCACAGAAGATACCAGGCTCAACCTTATAGATCCAAGAGCCTTTCTATCAAGAACATTCCATTCTTCATCTTCCATATATGTGGGCTTACTTGAAACCCCACCCAATGGTAAGTACAGATCTTTCTAATACAGATAATCTTCTATCTGCATCCTCCATAATTGATAATTCTTGCCATTGAATTTCTCCATTCTTAGTTTACTTTTTTCTGCCATTGCTTTACTCCCACTCAATCAGAAACCCCTATGAGTAAACCTGTAATCAACAAACACTAACCTCACTCTGATACCACTTGTTAGAAACTTGGAGTACAATTGATTAATTTTGTATAAGCAACTAAACACGAAATTAAACCAAAAGTAATAAGTAACTAGAAATCAGAAATAGAAAATAAGAGGAGATACAAGAAACAACCAATCTCTATTAAACTCTTCCAGAAGGAAATACAATGAAGAAATCTCTTTCTCCTCACACCTCTTGGATGTACAGTAATTCTCCCTCAAGAGTTCTCTCTCTCTCGCTAAATCAATTACAATCAACTCAATAACTGAGTTGTTATTCCCTTCTCTTTCCTTAATTACAATACTGCCCCATGGGTCTCTTAAATAGGATCCAAGGCAAAAAATAATTAGAAAAACAAACTCAAGACTAAAATTAGTCTTTACATGCAAACCAAATATTCTCCTAAAATTAGAACAAATCTAATTCTGGAAACACATGCAAATGCACAAACGTCAGTGTTGGTCTACAGATGACCGATGTCGGTCGACCCCTGACCGACGTCGGTCGGTTCTATGTCTATGCCTGACCAATGTCAATGATACTGCTGATGTCGGTCAGCTATGTAACTGATGTCAATTACTGTGTAACCCAGCAACCTCTACATCTGCTCATCTGGTGAAGCTTTTAGCTCCACAACTCAACACTCATCTCCTAAAAAATGAGTAAAAAATGTGCATATATAATGGACCCTTTTGGATTTATTAAAATTGGGCTTGTGAAACATGAGGAATGACCCATTGGGATGAAGTTAAATTTGGTAAATTATTCATTAATTTGTGGGAGGAAAAATTTGGTAGTTTCAAATACAACTAACCTATGAGATTGTCTTGAAGGAATGGTTTCATCTAAAGAATAGAGACAATCAAACTGGAAGTATGAATTAATCAATTAATGAGTCTAGGATACTTAGAATGTGGAATAGGAACATTTAATATCAAAATTTACTTAATATATAGGGTAATCCATATAAAAGTAAAGGAATAATAGTTTGAAACTATGGGATTGAGCATAGGTAAAGTTTAGATAAGAGACGGTCACATGTGAAATGTTTTAACATTAAATGTTAATTTTAATGTCTATACTAGCCATAAGTCGGACACACATATCCATTTACATGATAAGGGTTAAGTGTATAAAATTTCCAACCCATTAAAATCAATGGTTCCCAACATTGAAAATCCATGGATGCTAATGAATAAATTCTTCATTCACCCATATTGCATCTTCATTGTCTAGATTCTACCATTTCATTAGATACTCCATAATTACCCTCATATTTAACATCTTAGTGTGTGTTTTCATGATTTGTTTAGGATCCAAAATTACTCTTCCCTCATCATCAAGCCATGGTAACTTTGTCTAGGTACAAACTTTTTGTCCAACAACCTTATTCAAGTAGGAATCATAGAATACAAGATGTATTTTCATGGATTGAGGTAACTCCATTTTGTATGCTACATTATAAATATTACACAGCATTTTATAATGACCATAATACTTATGAGAAATATTGTTCTCATTATTTTTTTGTTTCAAGGACATTTGCTTATACAATTATAATTTCAAAAATACCAAATCTCCAAATTCAAGATGTCTTTCACTGCAATGTTGATTAACTTACTAATTCATGTAGTTTTGTGCCCTTGTCAAGTTATCTATGAGACTAGAAAGTAACTCATGTTTGTGTTAATGTGTTCTTTAACTGCTTGAAATTTTGGCTATACCCTCAAGAATGAAGTGGTAGATGTTGGATGGTACCCATAGAGTGCCAAAAAAGGAGACATTTTAGACTAGGTATGGAGTGAAGTGTTATACCACTATTTTAAAAATGGAAGCCATTGAACCCATCTCTATTTTTTAATCTAAAGAAAAGCATGAAAGATAAACCTCCAAAAAAAAATTAACCACCTAAATTTTTCCATTATATTTGGGATGATGTGATGAGTTATGAGCTAGGGGAGTACCTAAACATGAGAATAAATCAATCCAAAAACTACTAGTAAATAAAGGAACATGATCACTTACTATAATATTTGGTGTCCCATGTAGCTTCTAAATTTTACTCATAAAATTTGTTTTTACTTTACTTGTTGTGAATATATGTGACAAGGCAAAAAATGGGAATATTTTTTGAGTCTATCCACAACCATCATGATTACATTTTTACCTTCAAATTTAGACACTATTATGATGAAATCCATTAAAACATCCTCCCACCTCTGGTTAGGAATAAATGGAGGTTTCAATGTGGGATCTTAATTATCTCACCCTTGTTTGGGTGACAACATTTTTTTGAACATCATTTTTGGGCCCCTCCCAAAATTAATACTTCTTAATTCTATGATAAGTCTTAAAAATCTAAAATGTCCACCCATTGGAGATGTGTGGAGATCCAAAATAAATTTATTTTTAAGGGTTGGGTTTTTGAATAAGTATAATCTATCCTAGTACCATAAAGCATCCTTTTTCCAAATAATTTTTTTGACATGTTTAGATCTTGTTACAATTTCTAAATGAATATTTATGTATCTGTGTCTTTTATCCATTCTAATATTTCTACATCCACTCAATATGCCTATAATATGGATATAACACACAATAATGCCTCTATGGACTCATCCCTCCAAGATAGTGCATCAACCACCACATTTTTTTTAATAAATTATCTTAAATTCATAACCCAACATGTTTGTGACACATTTTTGTTGTTCTTAGGATAACTATTTCTTTGAGACATATTTTAGACTATCATGATTTATCTTTACCTTGAAGTATCTTTCCAAGAGATAAGGTCTCCATTATTTGATTACATGAAGCATAGCCATAATTTCCTTCTCATTAATGTAATTTAATATATTATTACCTTTTATTTGGAAATTATCAAATGAAATGGGATCTCTCTCTTACATGAGTACTACACAAATACCAAATCCCAAGGCATCACATTCAACAATGAAGGTTTTGGAAAAATTTGGGATAGGTAGACCTAAAGTGGTGCATATGGCCTACTTAAATTTATCAAGTTCTTTGGTGGTTGAATAATTAAAATATAAATATTACATTAATAGAATTTTGAGTGATGCTACTATCCTATAATAATTATTTACAAATATGTGATAGTATCTAATAAGCCCTAAGAAGCCCCATAGATTCTTGAGGGTCCTAGGTGTTTTTCATTCAACCATGGCCTTGATCTTGTGAGAGTCCATTTTTATGTATTATTGAGATAAAATTTGATCCTAAATTTGATCATGTTTATCATCCAACTTAGCTGGTGGAACAATCAACTGTCAAATATGAGTAATCTGGAAAAATTTTGAGACTTAAAAAAGGCTAGTTTATATTGTATGGGATAAAAGATCATATGTTTATTTTTAAAAATATTTTTTATTGGATAATCAATATTATTTGGGTCCTTCCCATAGTTTTTTAAGATTATCTTAAGTCTTATGTGTGTGTGCATTTATTATATTTATAAATGCACTTTATCCTAGCCCTTTTGAGGTGTCTCTCACCTCTCTAGTCCACTTGTTGGATTTGGTGTTACTCTCACAAGTAACTCCCCCACCCCCCCACATATAACACATATACTCGATTGTAAGAGGATTAAGATATTAGTATATATGCTGAAACTTTCTCATGTAACTCCTTTTCTCATCTAGCTCTATAGAAAGAGATTTGCTCTCCCATTCTTCACGACACATAACACTTTTGTTGATCTAGTCATGCTCTTGCATTATTGATGATATCTTGGCCTAACACCATTATATATTAGTTTATTCATGCTATTATAATTAGAGATTCATTGTTTCAATATTTTAATACTAATGTGATATTTTTATCCATTCGACAATTTTTCCCATTTGTCACTTTCATCTCAACTTTGTGACTTGTTTATTTTGAGGTGATGTTATTTTGAATTTATTTATTCATTTATATCAATTTTAATTCATTAAATATGAAATAAATATAATATGGTATCATATCTCTATAGTTTTTAAACCTTTTTTGACAAACTTTGCAGGTTCGTGGGCAAAAAAAAGTTTTTCTCTCTTGCTCACTACTAGTTTCTTGTCCAATTTGAATGATCACTCATTTTTTTTGATAATTTAAAGATTTTTATATCAATAATTTATATAAATGTGTTTTTATAATTCCTTTTAAATGTAATTCTATTTTTTGGTTCTAAGTTGCTCTTATTTGCAGTCCATTATTGATGATTTTGTGCTTCAACACTCATTCCATAACTCTTCATTTGTGTATGAGATTAGTGATTTGTGTAATCTAAAAATCATCTACTTTATTTATCAGTATTATTTTTCTATGGAAAATTATGTTAACAACTATAACATATCACAAAAAAATTCTCTCGCATATGAAGGATCCTCATCTATCAAGTATCCTCTATGCTAATTATTTTTTAGGCTCAATCATTTAGTTGAGTGTGAGTGTGTGGCACAACTCATCAAAGGTACACAATCCTTAATACGTAATCACATTGATCTATATTTTTATAAATTTTAACTTTGTTTTTCACCTTCATATGCATTTGAAGAGTCCTTAGATTACTCTCTATGTAATACAATCTTAAAGGAATTCCTTAGTTTCTTATTATTTTCTATTGTATAAACATTAATTCATTCTAAAGGCACTTGCATTAACTTTTAATAAAAAAATTTAATGACTATATTTTAGATAACTTATGCTTCTTTATTCTCTATATGCTGTGCCTTATGATCTTTTACCATATAGTGTATGAATTTAGAGTCTCCTTATTTTGTTCTTTTTTCCTAGCCTCCACGTGGTGTAGTCTAAATATTTATTCTAACACCTATGTCTATAGGTTTATTATTTTACCATAATTTTGTAATAACATTTTATTTGTGTAGGTCATCAAATATGGCTCTAATAGGTTTTATAGGCTCAACATTTTTTTCATTTGGTATAACTACATATGTAACATCAACTTTTGTTATTATAATGTTTGCCTTTCTATGTTCTCCATCTAGTAATGCCTTTTTTCCTTATGTAATTTTTAATTCTTGTTGGTAATGGTGTAATAACCTTTCATGCAAATTCTATCCTTTTGCTTCATGTTTTTAGCTTTTACCTTATGGTTAAGTGCTTTCATTATTTTTTGTTGTCTTTTGCATTAAGTTATAGCCATCTCTGATCTAAGCAACACTTCACCTTCTTTTCGTTATCCTTTAATTTTTCTATGGGTAATATTCAAGGTGTTATATCTTCTTTAATTTTTATTTTTGTTAAAATTCAAGTCTACATATGACATAATATTTGGTAAAGGTACTTTCTTATTTTGTAACATCTTAAAGTTGCCAACTCTTCTAACTTAAACTTAGCCATTATTCTCAATTCATTTATACTTTTCTTTGGTTGGACATGTGATGATTCTTATAAATAAAGTTAAAAAAAAAACTAAACTCAAAGTCTTTATTTGATCAAAAGTCATTTAATTCCAAATTTCAAAACTCTCAGGTGAATGTTTTTTTAATATATTAATCAAACTCTTTTAAAGTTTGGTTTGTTTAATGTTATTAAAAAATTTAATTCACAAAATAAAATTATGACATATAGTTTAATGTCGTTCAAAAAAACAATTAGATTAAAATATGACATTTATTGTGGGCACACTTTCTAAGCACACTTAGCTTGATAATCCAAGTTTTATTTTAACAAGTTAACAATAGACATTAAAGCTAAATCTAATACTTTGATATACATGAAGGGTAAAATCTTTTTAAGTGGAATGTTTGAATTAATAAGGTAACTTCAAAGAATGAATCTTTTATTACTAATATTTAATTCAAAATACTTTTGTTTTGTATATTCAAAGGCAATAAATCATAGTGTATTTGTTTATATATATTTTTTAAAGCATTAGTAACACTTTATTAAGATTTTTATGATAAGCTTTTTATTAATGTTAATTCTTAAATGTTTATTTAATTTAAGGTTATTATTTATTTCTTGAAATCTTAATCACTTCAATATACCATTAAAATATTTCACAATTCGGCGTGGATTTACATTTACAAGCAAATAAATTTAGCTCAATCTTGTTATTCATGTTTTTTTATCATGAGTATTTTTTCCATCTTAGTTTTTTGGTTAAATGAATATTTTTAAATTTTCTTTGGATCAATCAATGTTTCTAGTAATTTATTTTTTTCATTGATAGTTAAATTTGTATATTTTACTCTCATGGATTTTAAATTGGCCATTTTTTTTATTTAAAAAAAAACTATACAAACTATTTTTAAAAATGGAGAAATTATTACACTCAAACATCAAATTTCATGTCAAAATGATACAATTTATAATTTAAATAAGTCAATTATTTCACTTCAAAATATTTTTTGTAGCAATATGACAAACATGCAATCCTCCTTAGATGCTCTCATTGAAAAATTCATGTCTTTTACACATAACACTAGCTCTGATAATGGAGAAACTTATTGTGTCTCTAAACTACCTAAAACTTCTTTGAACACTTATTCTACAAATTTTGGCTTTAAAATCATGTATGATATGATATTTTCAAGTGGTGCAATTGGTACGTGTGATTATGGTATTATTGAACCTATTTTGCCTAAATCAAATATAAATTATAAAGGTCTTGGCTATAATGTTTCAAATACTTCTGATGAAAATTTGACATCTTATTTTTCTCCTTATTGAAGGACTTATAATGCAACTTATTTCAATTATACTATATTTAATGTTCATATTATGATCAACAATGCTAAACCTTGTGTATTGTGGAAAACACAAACATCGTATATCTAAATGTTACAAATTTCATCCATAAAAAATTTGTTGTGAATCCACTCATTACACTTTGTACTATTATAAAATGGCTAAATATTCTACCTCTAAGGTTAAATATATTTAGATTCCTAAAAATGATGAATATTATAGAGACTTTGATGTGTCTTCATGTGATTTTTTTTCTATTACTTCACTTATAATAACGTTTTCTAGGGACACATCTTCTTTGAATTCATTTTGATTAAACTCAAACTCTTTTATGTATTCCTTGATTTTTGTTGCATAGAAATTATGATTTTATTATTGTGAATAACTTACTTTCATGTAGGATTTCTCACTTTATGATGGAATTTTTCATTATCTCAATTTTCTTAGTTGTAAATATCTTTTTCTATTACATTATGTATGTATATTATATTATTGGTATATTAGTTACTTAACTTGAAAGATTAGTGTTAGCTTGTTTGTCTTGCAGATTTTGTGGATCATTACTCCTTATTATTGGTCTTTGTTCCATTTTAGATCCACCACATTATCTAAAGAGTATTCTTTGAGATTTATGGTGATCACACTTTCATCCTTACAAATTTTGACGACACCTTATCTTCTTCTTTATTTCTCAAACTAATGTAATCCTCTTGAATGGAGTTTTTATTAAGTGAGATTATTATGTAATTTAATGCCCTTCCTTATTTGTAAAATTATTTCTCCACTTTTTTAACTCTAAATTATGATTAATGGAGAGTGTTAGAGAATTAATCTTATTTAAGTCTTTTCTATAGGTTGTTAGGCTTATCCTAAGTCTTATGTGTGTGTGCATTTATTAAATTTATAAATAGATTTTATCATCGCCCTTTTGATGTGTCTTTCACCTCTCTATTCCACTTCTTAGATTTGGAGTTACTCTCATAAGTAACTACTCCCCACACATGACACACACATCCTCCTCAATTGTAAGAGGATTAGGACACTTGGCACACATGATGAAGCCATTCATGTAACTCCTTTTCTAAACTAACTCTAAATAAAGAGTTATTCTCTCCTATTATTCATGATACACAAAACTCATGTTGATATAGTATTTTTCTTATATTCTTGATGCTATCTTGACCTAAGAACATTCTTATCCTAGTTTAGTCATGCTATTATAATTAGAGATTTATTGTTTCAAGTTTTTAATACTAGTGTGAGATTTTTCTTTATTCAATAATTTTTTAATTTATCACCTTCATCTCAACTTTGTGACTTGTTTATATCTAGGTGATGTTGTTATTTTGAATTTATTTACTCAATTATTTCAATTTTAATTCATGACCTAGGAAATAAATCTAATATGGTATCATAACCCTATAGTTTCTAACTTTTTTGATAAACCTTGTAGGTTCATGAGCACAAAAGAAGTCCCCCTCCCTCTCTTTCTCACTACTAGTTTATTTTCCAATTTGAATGATCAATAATTTTTTACTTATTCAAACCTTTTTATATCAATAATTTATTTAAATGTGATTTTTTATTCATTTTATATGCAATTCTATTTTTTGGTTCTAAGTTTCTCTTGTTTGCAAGCCATTATTGTTGATTTTATGCTCCAACTCCCATTCCATAACTCTTAATTTGTGTATGAGATGATGATTTGTGTAATCTCAAACCCATCTATTTTATTTAGTAGTCTTATTTTTTGTGAAAAAGTTTGTTAAAAACTAAAACATATCATAAAGTCTTCTCTCATATATGAAGGATCCTCATCTATCAAGTATCCTTTCTACTCACTATTTTTTTAGGCTCAATCATTTAGTTGAGTGTATGTGTGTAGCACAACTCATTAAAGGTATTTAGTCCTTACCATGCAATGGTGTTGATCCATAGTTTGTTAACTTGTAACTTTTCTTTGCACTTTCATATGCATTTGAATATCCCTTAGATTACTCTCTCTACTTAATACACTCTTAAAAGAATTTATTAATTTCCTTTTTTTTTTTTTGTATCAACATTGGTTCATTATAAAGGCACTTCCAATTAACTTTTAATAATATAACATGTGTTTCTTTATTTTCTATATGTTGTGCCTTCTATACTTTTACCATCTAGTATATGAATTTTGAGTCTTTATTTCATTCTTTTTTCCTAGCTTCCACATCATACAGTCTAAATATTTATTCTAATGCCTATGTTTATAGGTTTGTTATTTTACCATAGTTTATTAATAATATTTTATCTATGGAGGTCATTAAATAAAACTCTAATAATTTTTACAAGCTCAACATTTTTTTCATTTGGTATAGTTGCATATGGTAACATCAACTGTCATTATTATAATGTTTGACTTTTTATGTTCTCCATCTGGTAATGAATTTTAACCTTATACCATTTGTCATGCTTGTTGGGATTGGCATAATAATATTTCATGCAAATTATATCTTTTCACTTCATGTTTTTGGCTTCTACCTTATGATTAATCACTTTCCTTGCATTTTGATATTTTTTGCATTAAGTTATAGCCATCTCTAATCTAAGTGATGCTTCACCTTCATTGTTATTGTCCTTTAGTTTTTCTATGGGTAGTATTCAAGGTGTTACATCTTCTTTCTAATTTTTATTTTAGTTGGTGTTTAATTTTGCATGTGGCATAATATTTGGTAAATGTGTTTTTTTATTTTTTAGCATCTTAAAGTCGTCAACTCTTACCTATTAAACTTAGCCATTATTATCAAGTCATTTTTATTTTTCTTTGCTTGGACATGTGGTGCTTCTTATAAATAAAGTTAAAAAATAAAAATAAAAACTAAACTCAAAGTAATTTTTTGGTCAAAAGTCATTTAATTCCAAAATTCAAAAGCCTCATGTGAATGTTTTTCTTATGCATTAATCAAACTCTTTTAATTTTTGATTTGTTTAATGTTATTAAACTTTTAAATTTAAAAAAAAATTGTGACAGATGGTTTTATGTCATCCACAATTAAAATTAGATTAAAATATGACATTTTTTATGGGCATGCTTTTAAAGCAAACTTAGATTGATAATTCAAGTTTTATTTTATCAAGTTTACAATAAACATTAAAGCTAAATCTAATACTTTGTTATGTATGAAGGTAAATTCAAAGAATGAATCCTTTATTACTAAAATTTAAATCAAAATCCTTTTGTTTAGTATCTTCAAAGGCAATAAATCTTAGCGGATTTGTTTAGATTACTTAACTTTTATATATATATAAAGCATTAGTAACACTTTATTAATTTTTTTTATGATAAGCTTTTTATTAATGTTAATTTCTAAAGGTTTAATTCATTGAAGGTTAATGTTTATTTCTAGAACTCTTAATTACTTCAATAGACCATTAGAATATTTCATAATTTGGTGTGGATTTGTATTTACAAGTAAAGAAATTTATCTCAATATTCTTATTCATATTTTTTATTGTGAGTATTTTTCCATCTTAATTTTTTGTTAAGATGAATATTTTTAAATGTTCTTTGAATCAATCAATGTTTCTAGTATTTATTTTTTTCAACGATAGTTAAATTTTTATCTTTTTCTCTCATGGATTTTAAATTATTATTATTTTTATTTTAAATAAAACTATGTAAAGTACTTTTAAAAATAGAGAAATTATTACACTCAAACATCATATTTCATGTCAAAAATGATACAATTTCTAATTTTCATAAGATGGTTATTTCACTTTAAAATATTTTTTATAATAATATGACAAACATGCAATCCTCCTTAGATGTTCTTAATGATAAATTCATTTATTTTTCACATGACATTAGTTCTCATATTGGAGAAATTTATTGTGCTTTTAAACCACTTAAACTTCTTTGAACACTTCTTCTACAAACCCTAACTTAAAAATCATGCACAATATGGGCTATTTGGGTGGTGGACTTAGTAAGTGTGAAGATGGTATTCTTGAACTTATTTTACCTAAATAAAATGCAAATCATAAAGTTCTTGGCTATAAAATTCAAATGCTTGTAATGGAAATTTCACATATTATTGATCTCCTCTTTGAAGGACTTATAATGCAACTTATTTTGATTATACTACTTGTAATGATCATGATATAGTTAACATTGTTAAACCTTATGTACACTGTAGAAAACGTAGACATTGTACATCTAAATATTAGAAATTGCATCCATAAAAATATTTTGATAAATCTACTCATTACACATTGTATTGTTGGAAAATGACTAAAATATCTACCTCTAAGGTTAAAATTGTTTGGATTCCTAAAAATAATAGATCTTCTAGAGGCTTTGATGTGTTTTCATGTGATGCTTATTCTATTAATTTAGGTCATTTATTTTTTGATAGTGACACATCTTCTTTATCTCCATTTTGATTAAAATCAAACTCTTTTATGCATTCATTGTCAGTTTTTCAAAGAAAACATGCTTTGATTATTATGACCAACTTACTTTCATGTAGGATTTCATACTTTATTGTTAGCTCAATTTTCCTAGTTGTACATCTAATTTTTATTACATTATGTATGTATATTTTATTTTTTTCATATTGGTTAGTTAAATTGAAAGATTAGTATTAACATGTTTGTCTTACAGGTTTTATGGATCATTACTCCTCCTTGTTGGTCTTTGTTCCATTGCAGATAGATCACATTATATGAAGAGGATTCTTTGAGATTCATGGTGATCATAATTTCATCTTTATGAATTTTGAAACCACCTCTTATTCTTTCTTTCTCAAACTATTGTAATCCTTTTGAAGAAAGTTTCTATTAAGGAGAAATATTATGTAATTTCAACTCCCTTCTTTATTTGTAATAATATTTTATTCACTTTTCTAACTCCAAATTAATATTAAGGGGGATTGTTAGAGAATTATTCTTATTTGGACCCTTATTATAGGTTTATAAATTTATCTTAAGTCTTATGTGTGTGTATTTATTATATTTATAAATACACTTTATCCTAGCCCTTTTGAGTTGTCACTCACCTCTCTAGTCCACTTGTTGGATTTGGAGTTAATCTCACAAATAAATCCTTCCCCACATGAAATACACATCCTCCTCAATTATAAGATGATTAGGAGACTTGACGCATAGTCTAAATCTTGTGTATGTAACTCCTTTTCTTATGTAACTATATATAAAGAGTTCTCCTCTCTCACTCTTTACGACACATAATACTCTTGTTGATCTAGTCTTGATCTTACATTATCGATGATTTCTTGGCCTAAAACCATTCTTATTCTAATTTATTTATACTATTATAATTAGAGATTCAGTTTTGTAAGCTGTTAATACTAGTGTGATATTTTTTTTCATTCAATGGTTTCCCCATTCGTCACCTTTGTCTCAACTTTGTGACTTATTCATATATATGTGATATTGTTATTTTGAACTTATTTGCTCATTTATCTCAGTGATAATTGATGACCTAGGAAATAAATCTAATATAGTATCATAGTCCTATAGTTTTTAAACTTTTTTTTTGACAAACTTTGCAGGTTCGTGGGTAGAAAAGAAGTTTTTTCCCTCACTCACCACTAGTTTTTTGTCCAATTTGAATGATCAATCATATTTTTTTGAATTAAAAACTTTTTATATCAATAATTTATTTAAATGTGATTTTTAATTCTTTTTATATGTAATTCTATTTTTTGGTTCTAAGGTGTTCTTGTTTGTAGTCCATTATTAATGATTTTATGCTCCAATACTCATTATATAACTATTCATTTGTGTATTAGATTTGTGATTTTTGTAATCTCAAAACCATGTAATTTATTTAGTGGTCTTATTTTTCTATGGAAAAGTTTGTTAACAATTACAACATATTACAAAAGTCTTCTCTCGTATATGAAAGATCCTCATATGTCAAGTATACTCTTTTCTCACTATTGTTGATAGGCTCAATCATTTAGTTGAGTGTGAGTGTGTGGCAAAACTCATTAGAGGTACATAGTCCTTACTATGCAGTCACATTGATCCATAGTTTGATAACTTGTAATTTTTATTTGCACCTTCATATGCATTTGAATAGTCCTTAGATTAATCTCTCTACCTAATATTATCTTAAAGGAATTTCTTAGTTTCCTATTATTTTCTATTGTATAAACATTGGTTCATTCTAAAGGCAGTTGCATTAACTTTTAATAAATTTGATTTATGACTATCTTATAGATAATGTATGTTTTTTTATTCTCTATATGTTATGAATTTTTTGCTTTTACCGTCTAGTGTATGAATTTGGAGAGTCCTTGCTTCATTCTTTTTTCCTAGGCTCAAAGTTTTTTTTCATTTGGTATAACTACATATGGTAACATCAGCTCTTATTATTATAACATTTGCCTTTCTATGTTTACCATCTAATAACACTTTTTTCTTTTATGCCATTTTGCATTCTTTTTAGGATTGGCATAATAACCTTTCATGAAAATTCTATCCTTTTACTTAATGTTTTTGGGTTCTCCTTACGGTTAAATGCTTTTCTTATATTTCACTATCTTTTGCATTAAGTTCTAGCCATCTCTGATCTAAGCAAGGATTCACATTCATCATCATTGTCTTTTAGTTTTTATGTGGGTAGTATTCAAGGCATTGCAACTTCTTTCTCATTTTAAATTTTAGTTGGTGTTCAAGTTTGTATGTGTCATAATCTTTGGTAAAGGTGATTTCGTCTTTTTATCATCTTAAAGTCACCAACTCTTGCATCTTAAACTTAACCATTATTCTCAAGTCATTTATATTTTTCTTTAACTATACATGTGGTACTTATTATAAATAAAGTGAAAAAAAAAACTAAACTAAACTCAAAGTCCCTCTTTAGTCAAAATTTATTTAATTCTAAAATTCAAAATCCTCATGTGAAATTTTTTCTTATGCATTAATCAAACTCTCTTAAATTTTGGTTTGTTTAATATTAATAAATTTTAAATTCACAAAAAAAAATTATAACATATAGTTTAATTCATTCTCAAGTAAAATTAGATTAAAATATGACATTTCTTGTGGGCATGCTTTCTAAGCACACTTAGTTTGATAATTCAAGTTTTATTTTAACAAGTTAGCAATAGAAATTAAAGCTAAATCTAATACTTTGATATGCATGAAGGGTAACATCTATTTAAGTGGCATGTTTGAATTTATAAGGTAACTTCAAATAATGGTTCGTTTATTACTAAAATTTATATTAAAAGCCTTTTGTTTTGTATCTTCAAAGGCAATAAATCTTAGTGGATTTGTTTAAAAATCTTGACTTATATATATTCAAAAGCATTAGTAGCACTTTATTAATTATTTTTATGATAAACTTCTATTAATGCTAATTTTTAAAGGTCTAATTCATTGAAGGTTGTTATTTATTTCTTGAAATCTTAATTAGTTCAATAGACCATTATAAAATTTCATAATTTAGTGTGGATTTACATTTATAAACAAATAAATTTAGCTCAATCTTGTTATTCACATTTTTTGTCATGAGTATTTTTTCCATCTTAATTTTTTTTAAGATGAATATTTTTAAATATTTTTTGGATTAATCAATATTTATAGTCATTGATTTCTTTTAATGATAGATAAATTTATATCTTTTTCTCTCATATATTTTAAATTACCCATTTTTTCATTTTTAATAAAACTATGCAAACTATTTTTAAAAATGGAGAAATTATTGCACTCAAACATCAAATTACAGGTCAGAATGATACAATTTCTAATTTGTATAAGTCAGTTATTTCACTTCAAAATATTTTTCATAACAACATGAAAAGCATGCAATCTTATGTAGATGCTCTCAATGACAAATTCACATCTTTTACACATGACACTAGCTCTCATAATAGAGATTTTTATTGTGCTTCTAAACCATATAAAAAATTATTTAAACACTTCTACTAGGCCCAACTTAAAAATCATGCACAATATGGGTTATTCATGTGGTGTACTTGGTAAGTATGAAGATGATATTATTGAACTTATTTTATCTAAATCAAATACAAGTTATAAAGGTCTTGGCTATAATGCTTCAAATGTTTCTAATAAAAATTTGATATCTATTTGTCCTCCTCATCGAAGGACTTATAATGCAACTTATTTTTATTATACTACTTGTAATGTTCATTCTATGGTTAAAATTGTTAAACCTTATGCATATTGTGAAAACATAGACATCCTATATCTAAATGTTAGAAATTACATCCATGCAAATCTTGTGGTAAATCCACTCGTGACACTTTATATTTTTAGAAAATGACTAAATCTCCTATCTCTAAAATTAATATTGTTTAGATTCTTAAAAATGATGGATCTTCTAGAGAATTTTATGTGTCTTTATATGATGCTTCTTTTATTGCTTCATGTCAGATATCTTTTACTATATACACATCTTCGTTGTCTCCATTTTGATTAAACTCAAACTCTTTAATTCATTCTTAGCTTTTTTTGGCATAGAAAATATGCTTTGATAATTATGACTAACTTATTTTCATACAAGATTTTATGCTTTATTATAGAATTTGTCATTAGTATAATTTGCCCAGTTATACATCTATTTTTTTATTACATCATGTATGTAGATTGTATTTTTCGCATATTAATTATTTAATTTGAAATATTGGTGTTAGCTTGTTTGTCTTGTAGGTTTTATGGATCATTATTCTTTCTTGTTGGTCTTTGCTCTATTGTGGATCGAACACATTATCTAAAGAGGATTATTGGAGCTTCATGGTGATCACACTTTCAACCTTTTGACTTTTGGCAACACCTTCTCTTCTGCTTTCTTTCTCAAACTATTTTAATCCTCTTGAAGGAAGTTTATATTAAGAGAGAGTATTATGTAATTTCAACTCCTTTTCTTGTTTGTAAAATGGTTTATTTACTTTTATAATCCTAAATTAAGCTTAAGAGGGAGTGTTAGAGAATTAATCTTATTTAGATCCTTCTTATAGGTTTCTAGGTTTATCATATTTTTTTATGTGTGTGTACATTTATTATATTTATAAATGCACTTTATCCTATCTCATTTAAGGTGTCTCTCACCTATCTAATTCACTTGTTGAATTTGAAGTTATTTTCGTAAGTAAATCCTCCCCCTACATTGAACACACATCATCATCCCTTATAAGAGGACTATAATACTTGACACACATATTGAATCTTGCTCATATAACTCCTTTTCTCATCTAGATTTATATAAAGAACTCTCCTTTCCCATTCTTCATGACACACAACACTCTTATTGATCTAGTCTTGATATTGCATTCTTGATGCTCTCTTGGCCTAAGGCCATTATTCTTCTAGCTTATTTTTTATATTGTAATTTAAGATTCATTGTTGTAAGTTTTTAATTTTAGTATAGGGTTTTTCAACATTTGACGGTTTCCCCACTTGTCACCTTCATTTCAAATTTGTGGCTTATTTATATCAAGGTGATGTTGTTATTTTGTATTAATTTATTCATTTATCTCAACACTAATTCATGACCTAGGAAATAAATCTAATAATTTTTAATTACATATTTGGTTTTCTCTAAAAGAATTAGACAAGTAAAAAATAACACTCAATTTCAAGGTCTTATGTAAAAGTTATGATCTCTAGAAGTCAATTTACTCTAGCTCCATATGTTCTTGAGAGTTGAATATTGGCATTCGATTGGTGACTTATAGAGCTAGAATGTTGACCTTTGGAGCCAACCTAAGATGATAGGAATTTAAACAGTTTCAATATTTGACTATTTAGTTCAAGTTCTAGGTGGATTCCAAGGATGAAGAAACTTAAATACATGTCTTATAAGGCATATTATAGGAGGGGAAGCAGAGAGAGATCATTATTTCTTGGTTATATATTATTATTTTGAAGACTAAATAACTAAGCTGAGTTCAATAATTATGATTACATAGCTGAGATAGTTGAGTTCAATAGTATTCTTTCCTCGAGAGGCAAGTCTTCCACCAAATATTTAAATGGTCATTATGAGTGTATGAGGTTATTTTCATTGTAATTATAATAAGGAAAAAATCTTTTAAACTATATAACATAGTGTATATAAAAAAACATGGCTTCACTCTTGCTAGAGTTTTTTCACGTTGAGTTTTTCCAAGGTATGTCTTGTGTTACCTCTCTTTGTGGTTAATATGTTTATTTCATTTACTTGCATGTTTATAGTCATTAAAACTAGGTTAATACAAAAATATTTAAGAGATATAAATCCCTAAAGGTTACATTACTTCAAATTTGTTATTGTATTTATATGCAAGCATTGTAATTATAGTCATGTATGTAGTAGTAACATTTTTAGAGTGTGAATAACTATATGCAATGTATGTAGCATGTGGACATTACATGTGAATGGTTGTATATTATTTTATATGTTGTATATGATAGTCATAAGAGATGTAATACATATTAAAATAAAATTTTAACTATTTTTATATGGCATATAACTTGAGAGGAACACCTTGAATTGAAAGGGTCTATGTTGGTGAAACTTAGAGTGGAATATCCATGTAGTTTATGAATCACAATGTGACCTACATATTCTACCTTATTTAATCCAAAAGCACACTTAGATGAATTGGAATTAATATGTTGTTGTTTAAGGGTTTCTAAAATATTATTTGCATGATTTAGGTGCTCCTCTCATATTTTTCTATAAATTAAGATATCATCAAAGAACACCAAGATAAATTTATATAAAAATTGCCTAAAAATAGAATTCATCAAACTCTGAAATATAGATGGTGCATTTTTGAGACCAAAATTCATCACCAAAAAGTCATAGTGGCCCTCATGTGTTATTAATGTTTTAGATTAAGGTAAAAACAAGTTTTGAAGGGACCCCGAAACCCTACACAACAAGTAGGAAGATAAACCATAAAGCACATCCAGGTTAACAAAAGAACCTGCTTACAGAAAAATACCAAAACTAGGTTTTACAGGGACCTGTAACCAACAAATAAGACCAAAAAAAATAGCAGACAAAACACTGATCTAAAAGTTAGCCAACTGGATCAACAAGCTGAACAACCTCCTAGACCAGTAACCAGAAAACCAGAAAAGCGATCAGTTTACTGACCCCAAAAAATTTGTCAGCAATAGGGACCTTTAGATGAATCTTTTAAGTTTTTTTTTTTTTGCATGATCGAAGATTCATAACTAGAGGGGGGACCAAAGGCTTAGACTTCTTTCTCCTAACTGCTGTCCATCCGTCCTCTACCTTAGCTGCCTCAGCAACCCATGCCTCAGAATACAATGATCTTTGGATTCCAGTAGGCATAAAATCCTTGTGAGAATCAAGCACAGTCTGGCTCTTAGAAAGATCCTCCAAAATAGGGGAGGAGACCACCACCTCCTCCTCTGGCTCAGCTATATCACTAACCACAACCTCTATAGGAGTTTCCTTAGAATGTTTCACCACTGATTCCTCTTCGTCTTCCATATCAGATTATGAACTTTCCTCATTCTCAGACTCAGAATCAGTTGTTGTTTCCAGAGGTTATTTGTCTATGTGATGTGTTATTAATGTTATCTTATGAATATCCTCATATTTGATTTTGATTTTGATTTGATGATATTCTAAATGAATATCTAGTTTTGTAAAATAAGTAGCATCATATAATTCATCTAGAAAATAATCAATTATTAGAATATGAAACTTATCTTTGATGGCACACTTGTTGAGTTATCTATATTATAGAAATATGTGACAATTTCCATCTTTATTACAAACCATTACCATTAGATAATAATAATCAATCTAACTATGGTGAATAATAGTAGATTCCAACATATCTTGTACCATATTTTTGATCTCACTCTCTTGCACATGTAGGTACCTATAAGGTCTAATGTTTGGTGGTTGATTCCTTGATAATATTTGAATAAAATGATCATGATCTATTTTGGGAGGAAATAATTTTGACATATTACTAAAAACAACTAAGTGCATGTCTATAATAACTTGCATATATAGAAAACTAGACAACTCAGACTGTTGTGCTTCCAATGCAAATAATTATGTCACAAACCCACTATACCTTTTTAAGCATATTTTGCATCTAATGAGATCTTAAAAATTTTAGAGACTTTTCACACAACCCTAAAAGGCAAAAATTATATCCATTTGAATGAAAACACATGAAAAACTCTTGGAAGTTCATCTCAATAGGTTCATAGGTGTTAGGGATCAACCAACAATGTTGATTACACTTATGAAAGCAATTAAACGTGGAATTAAACTAGAAAGATAAGTAACTAGAATCAGATGATAGCAAAGAACAAGAGATACAAGAAACCACCCTAAAAACTTTTATTAAACTCTTTACAGAAGGAATACAATTGAAGAAACTTCTTTTCTTCCACACCTCTCTTAGATGTACATATCTCTATCTAGATCTCTTTCCCTCAAGAGCTCTCTCTCTCAATTACAATCAACTCCAACAACCTAGAATGATTCACATATACAATTATGTATTTTTCAACACTCATACAATAAGCTAAGAAGGTCTATCCTATTATGTAATAATTAGGAAACATGAGCATACAACTACAGCCATCAGATGCACCTCCTAATCAAGGGCTCTAAATAATCTTACTAATAATAGAGATGCAGACTTAAGACTATCACTTAATCCTAACATGCAAACACTCTATTTTGTCCATAGAAATAGCTTTTTGGATGCATAGGTAACCAACATCATTTCCTGCCTGTTTGCCTATGACCGACGTCGACCGATCCATGACCGACATCGGCATCTCCTAGTCTACTCTTGACTGACGTCGGTCACTCCTGACTGACGCTGATGACTGTGTAAACCTGTAACATTGCAAAATGCTCCTTTGGTGAAGCTTTTAGTTCCACACCTTAACAATCTCCCACTTGGAGATAAACAACTACACCAGTACCTGTACAGCAACATCTTCTAGCTCTTCCATATTTAACTCAATCATGAAGACCAATATAAGTTGAATGAAGATTCAACTTCTCCTTTGTTACCAGCTTGGTTAACATATTAGCAAGATTCTTATCTATATGGATCTATTCCAGCTTCAACTCACCATCCTCCAATACTTATCTTATGAAGTGGTACCTAAGCTGTATATGCTTTGTTCTTGAATGAAAGGATAAATTCTTAGCCAAATGAATTGTACTCTGACTATCACTGTATAATCTGACAACTCTCTTGCTCCTTTCCTAGCTCTTCCATGAACTGTGTCATCCATATCATCTCTTTGCTAGCCTCTGTGACTGCAATATATTCTGCTTCTATAGTTGACAAGGCAACAACCTTCTACAACTTTGATATCTAGCTAACTGCCGTTCCACCAATAGTGAAAACATATCCTGTGGTGTTCCTTCTGCCATCCAAATCACCTGCCATATCTAAATCTACATAACCATGTAGAGAAGTATCTAAACCTCCATAGCACAAATGCCTACTGCTGGTTCCTCTTAGATATCTAAGGATCCACTGAACTACTTTCCAGTGTTCCTTCCCTAGATTGGCCATATACTTACTTACAACTCCCACTGCTTGGGCAATATCTGGTCTAGTACACACCATTGCATACATTAAACTCCCTACTGTAGAAGAATATGGAACTCTACTCATGTACTCTACCTCATCATGTGAATTAGGACATTGTTCTTTACTCAATTTAAAATGTCCAGCCAAAGGTGTGCTTACCAGTTTTGCATCCTACATATTGAACTGTTTTAACACCTTGTTCACATAATCCTCTTTAGACAAAATCAACCTATGATTTTTCCTGTCTCTCTTAATGCTCATGCCAAGGATTTTCTTTGCTAATCCCAAATCCTTCATGGCAAATGTATGAGCTAATTTCACCTTAAGCTCAGAGATATCCTACATGTGTGATCCTAAAACTAGCATATCATCTACATACAACAAAAAAATAATCTATCTACCATTATCCAATCTCTTAAAATACACATAATGGTTAGATTGACACCTACTGTAGCCATGCTCAATAATAAACCTGTCAAATCTCAAATACCACTATCTAGGAGCTTGCTTGAGGCCATACAAGCTTTTCTTCAATCTGCACACTAACTTCTCCTTACCTTTGACCTCAAATCCTTTCTGGCTGTTCCATATATATTTCTTCATCCAAATCTCCATGAATAAATGTTGTCTTAACATCCAGCTGCTCAAGATGCAAATTCTCAATACCAACTAAAGACAATACAATATGTATAGAAGTCATTTTAACAACAGGAGAAAAAATCTCACCAAAATCAATACCTAGTTTTTGTGCAAATCCTTTCACTACCAATCTGGCCTTATATCTCATCTATCCATTCTCACCTTACTTTCAATCTGTAGGTCCATCTGTTCTTCAGTGTCTTCTTTCCTAGCTAGCAACTCAACCAAATCCCATGTTTGGTTCTCTTTTAAGGACTCCATTTCCTCAACCATGCCATGCTCCCACTGATTCTTGGATTCTACCTGTATTGCTTCTTCAAAACTCTCTAGTTCTCCACCATCAGTTAGCAATAAATAGAATAATGAAGGGGAATATCAAATTGGAGGTTTACTTACCCTTTTTGACCTTCTGATGGGCATCTAAGACTCATTCACAACACATTGTCTGCCCAAATTCCTTGACAGTGACTGACCTCAATCACTTCCAGGCCTGTAACTGGCTGACGTCGATTCTGTCTGACCGACGTCAGTTCCTTCTTGGCTGACATCGATCACTGTATGATCGACATCAGTTTCTATCATATCGACGTCAGTTCCTACTTGGTCGACGTTGGTCTCTGTGTTTTCTTGTCTGTGATTAATTTTTCTCACGAGCTCATTTTGGACCATCACCTCGTCCAATTCTCCATTGCTCTACCCAAATTGATTCAGCTTCTTGAGCTAATCACTATACATCACTTTTACATTGAAAACAACATCACAGCTCCTAATTATCTTGTTAGTTCCTAGATTCCAAAACCTAAATCCGAAATCATCAGAGCCATATCCAATAAATGTGCACCTCATAGACTTAGCATCCAACTTCTTTTTATTTTCCTTATCAACGTGCACAAAGGTGTCACAACCAAAAACTTTGAGAAATGAGAGATCTACCTTTTTACCTATCCATGCCTCTTTTAGAATTCCACCATCTAGAGCTGTAGAGGGTCCTCTATTAATCAGGTACATTGCAGTATCAACAGCTTCTACCCAAAATTCTAAGGGCAAACCAGCATGCAATCTCATACATCTTGCACGCTCCATTATTGTTCTATTCATCCTTTTAGCAACTCCATTTTGCTAAGGTGTCCTTGGAACCATCCTTTGCCTACAGATTCCATGCATATAACAATACCAGTTGAACTTGTAGCTGCAGAACTCACCACCATTGTCAGATCTCAGGCACTTCAATCTTTTGCTTGTTTCATTCTCAACCATAACTTTCCAAATCTTAAAAGTCTCAAATACATCAGATTTCTTCTTAATACAATAAACCCATACCTTTCTTGTAGCATCATCTATGAATGAAACATAGTACTGTGATCCTCCAATAAAAGTAACCTGAGCTGGTCCCCACACGTCTGTGTGAACAAGCTGTAACTTATGCTTCTTCTTTGTTGACCCAGTCTTGAGAAAACTCACTCTCTTCTATTTTCCAAAAACATAGTGCTCACAAAAATCTAGATCTATGCTTTTCAAATCTGAAAGCTTACCTCTTGACTTAAGAATGGGCATTCCCTTCTCACTCATGTGGCCAAGCCTTGAGTGCCACAACTTTGCATCCACATCTAAAGTAGATAATACAGAAGGAGAATTGTTAGTAACACAATTACATAAATAGAGATTACCTACTCTCTTACCTCTAGCCATTACAATTACACCGTTGGTCACCTTCCAAGATTCAGTTGTGAGAGTTACTGTATAACCCTCATCCCCTAACTTTCTTGCAGAAATCAAATTTCTCTTCAAGCTGGGAACATGCATGACGTCTCTCAACACCCATGTGTTTCCATTCTACATTTTCAGCTGCACTTTTCCTTTGCCAATAATTTTACAAGGCTCATCATCCCCTAAATACACTATTCCAAAATCTCCATGGACATAGTCACTAAAATATTCTCTATTAGGGGTTGCATGGAAAGATGCACCAGAATCTAAAACCCAAGATTTTATATTATTATGCAAAGAGAATATTAAATCATCTTGTGCAATACCTGCAACCTTTGCTTCTTCTTTTCCTTCGTGTTGATTGTCCTCCTTAGGCTTTGACCAGCAATCTCTGCTTATGTGCCCTATCTTTCCATAATTCTAGCATTGTGGCTTCCTGCCATTTCTGGATTTGGATCTACCTCTCACCTTTGACTTAGACCTTGATCTCCCTTTCTTGCTCTTCTCTTTTTGCCTTCCCCTGCTCTCAAAACTTAAAGTGTTCCTTGATGTTTTCTCTGTGCTTTTCCTACAAATTTCTTCATTCAAGATTACACTAACAACATCCTCTACTTTTAAAATATTTGAAGCAGATGCAGTATTACTAACTGCCATTACCAAGCTATGCCAGCTTTTAGGCAAAGAACATAATATTAAAAGAGCTTTAATTTCATCATCAAACACTATTTTGACTGAACTTAATTGATTTACAATTCCATGGAAATCATTTAGATGATTAGATACAGATCCACCTTCCTGCATACATAAATTAAATAACTACTTCATAAGATATACCTTGTTAGAAGCTGAGGGTTTTTCATACAAATTTGCTAAAGTAGTCATTAACTCTACCATAGACTTTGCCTGTGATAAATTAGATATCACAGTAGATGCTAGACTCAGTCTTATAGACCCCAGAGCCTTTCTATCAAGAACTTCCCATTCTTTATCATCCATGTCTGTGGGCTTCTTTGCAATCCCACCTAATGGTAAGTATAGATCTTTTTGATACAGATAATTATCTATCTGCATTCTCCAATGTTGATAATTTTTGCCATTGAACTTCTCCATTCTCAATTTACTTTCTTCTGCCATTGCTTCTCCCACTCAAACAGAAATCCCTGCAAAAACCTCTATGAGTACCCTGTAATCAATACACACTAACCAGATCTGAAACACCTGTTAGTCAACCTAAGCTCTGATACCATTTGTTGGGGATCAACCAACAATGTTGATTACACTTATGAAAGTAATTAAATGCAGAATTAAACCAGAAAGATAAGTAACTAGAATCAGATGATAGCAAAGAACAAGAGATACAAGAAACCACCCTGAAAACTTGTATTAAACTCTTTACAGAAGGAATACAATTGAAGAAACTTTTTTTCTTCCACACCTCTCTTAGATGTATAGATCTCTATCTAGATCTCTTTCCCTTAAGAGCTCTCTCTCTCAATTACAATCAACTCCAACAACCTAGATGATTCACATATATAATTCTGTACTATTCAACACTCATACAATAAGCTAAGAAGGTCTATCCTATTATATAATAATTAGAAAACATGAGCATATAACTACAGCCATCAGATGCACCTCCTAATCAAGGGCTCTAAATAGTCTTACTAATAATAGAGATGCAAACTTAAGACTATCACTTAATCCTAACATGCAAACACTATGTTCTGTCCATGGAAATAGCTTTTTGGATGCACAGGTGACTGATGTCAGTTCCTACCTGTTTGCCTATGACTGACATTGGCTGATCCATGACTGACACTAGCATCTCTTGGTCTGCTCCTGACCGACGTCGGTCGCTCCTGACCAACGCTGGTGACTGTGTAAACCTGCAACATTGCAAAATGCTCCTTTGGTGAAGTTTTTAGCTCCACACCTTAACAATAGGTAGTGAGCCATTGGACTTCAAAATACAATGTCTATTTTACCTAAGGGAATGGAAAACATAGGAAAATTTAAGAGGTAGTTTCCTATGGTGAGAATTATATTATATAATATCACTAAGAAACTGACTATACCCACATATGTAATCATAACCTCAAATTTTTGAGTTGGATAAAAAATAGTTCAAGTGCATATCTAGCTTGTGGTTGATGAAGTTATGAATGCCTTTTGAGTCAATCAATACTATCACATTATATTTTTTTTAAACCCATGACCTTGAGGGTTTATGGGGTGATCATACCTAGAAGTACATGGAAATATATTTTTGGTTGGTGATCTCATAACTCTTCTTCTTACTAATCATGAAACCTTAATGAGCCTTCATCCTCTTCTTCATTAGGACCCTCAATGTAGAAATTATTTTTGACACATTTATGTCCTTGAATATATTTTATATCACAATTAAAACATAACTCTTTTCCCTTTTTTATTCAATTTGTTGAGGTGCCACCCTGGTAAGTTGAGGGAATGATGGTGTTGATATGCCATGATCTCTAATTTTAGTGATTATCTTCCTCTTATTGGCTAATAATTATTACTTTTCCCTCCATCCCATGAAAATAGAATCAAACACATTGAATGTGGTCTTTTAGACTACCTAGTATAGGCTATTCAAGTTCTCATATGTAATCATATCCACATGTGAAGATAAGTTCAAAAATTGATGAATATAATATTTAACTAGTCTTGTTTGATGTAGCTTTTCCAATTGGATGAATTAATTTTCCACCACACTACTGTAGTGTATTTTTAACTCCTCTATTAAAAAATTAACCAAGTAAAATTGAGAGCCTTTTTATTATTTTATGTGCACAACCATTTATACCAAATGATTTTTTTTAGTTCTAGATGTAAGGATTCCATGACCACCATTTGTCCACATGGGATTTGATGTGCATAAAAAAAAAAAATCCATTTTGTTGATCCAGGTGATCAGATCCTTCCCATTGAATTTATGCATTTCTTATTTTGGAATCACATTCTGTTATTATAATGTATTTGGATTTGGATTGGGTTGGCTACAAGATCCACCTTGGTTGGGTTGTACAATGTTGATAGGTGGTTGATGTTTTTGAATGTTTTTCAAATCTATCATGATATTCACCAATTCTCCTCTGATTGAGCTCATATCATATTGTATGCTTTTCACACTATACTCAAGCTAGGTCACTTTGTGATTTATCAAAGAAAAACCTAGAACAAACAATCTACTAATCCCCCTTATAACTCCATCTCTTGTTTGTTAGAAGTTTTACCTAGAGTTCTAAAACCCTTTCCTCTGCTCCTAGTTTGGGGTCCTACCATACCAAAGCTTGACAATGCTGACTTTGATTTTCACCTTTGATCAAATTTTTACCTAAAGGTTTCTGACCTATGTCAACCTCAAAACCAAAAATTCAAAGAACAAATCCCCACATAATTTTTAGGCTTTTCAAAAATAAATAAAAATAAAAAAATAATACATTTTGGCATATAGAGCAAATTTATGAAAAACACTAAAACCATAATAACTTGCTCAATATCAATCTCCCAACCTTAATTTTGTTACCATAAAATTCTTCAATATTTCCCCAACTTCAATAAAAAATTTAAAGTAAAATTTGCAACATTTTGAAAAATATAAGTGATACTTAAAATTTAGGGTTTCACCCATGTTACTTCCCAAATTGAAGATCTGATACCACTTGTAATGAAATTAATTCAAATAAGTGGAATAAGAGAAATAAATCAAAATATGGCTAAAATAGAGTTGGATATATGAATAAATGATGAACCACTTCGAGGGGTAAACCTCCACATCCATATAATAAGAACATAATTCATAATATGATTATCAAATACTAACAAATACCTCCTATATATAACCTAAATATGTTATGGACACACCCTAGGCTAACCCTAATACTAATATGAAACTATAAGAATGATTATATGACTTAATTAAAGGTTATTCTAGCCATAAGTCAACCACACTTATACCTATACATGCTAAGGGTGAAGGGATCAACAAATTTGGTCACAAAGTGACTCTTTTGTTTTATTATTCATTGTGAATAATGTGGATGTGTTGGTTTATAATTTCATATTTATATTTATATTGAGATCTGAATACTTTTCCACCTTACAACTATCATCGCCAAGTGATATAACCTTCATGAGAAATGATTCATCATTTCCATTTAAATTTATTATGGATAAAAGGGATAAGACACATTGAATCCTATGATTGGGCCATATTAATAGAGTAATAGAGTCCTTGCCATTTAAATGATTTTTCACAGTGCATCTACATGTGAAATTTTCAATTCCACTTTATTTCACTAATGCCCAATTATCTTTACCCCTTTATATTTATTATTTCTATGTGACAGAGCCTTGTGCAAGGAATTATGGTAGGATCAACATCTTCAGGTATTTTTTATTTCAATTTGACTAATGGAATTTAAACACATGGAAAATTTGATTGGCTCATTGTAAAAAACTAATGATGTTCTTCAAGCTCTTAAGTTTCCTTTTCAAAATACATGGATTCATTAAATCATTCACTTCACTTTATTTTATTTGATTTTTTCAGTCTTTATATATACATGTGTACATGATAATAATTTTATGTATAGGGGTCACATGGAGTAATTTTATCACATTCTATGACTTATCAGTGACATGAATGGGGTGGACTAACTACACTGCTTGCATCGAATGTGATGTTGAGTTTTTAGGTGAACTCCATGAAATTTTATGAGCCTTCAAATATGTTGCATTTTGTATTTTAATTAAATTTTGAATCTCTTATGCGAAGAAGTCACATAGTGGTAGGTAATGTTGGCACTTAATTATGTGAAGGCCACATAGATATTATGTGAATGTGACCACTTTGTGTAATAAGAAATGGTATGCCATGACCCTTTATTTACATATAGAATTGGTGCCCTTTACCTATATAGTGTCCACATGGATACTAATGAGACACTATAATAGTGTGGTTCAATAAATTTACTACATTATAACATAAATAAAGTTGTATGTTGTTATTGGTGGCCATTCCATTAGGTATTTAGTTTTGATTTGGCCTAAGACCCTTGTGACTTGTAATGGTGCTATATTGTGATGATGTGAATATATTTAAATATGTATATTAAAAATATAATAATATTTGTGTGTGAAATAACATAAATAATATTATATGTTAATATAATTGGTGACCCAACCCAAATGAGGATTTTAACTTTTATTTCCACTCAAAACAAGTGTATATTTGTTTAGAACAAGGGTTTTATATAGGAATTTTCAAAAAATAAACCATCTAATATTTTATGCAAAATCTACATACAATTATTAGATTGACATTTGAACCAATTTTAAAAACACTGAGAGTAAATCTTACACTACATATATTATTATATTATTAGATTGAATTTGGTTAGAATAAATTACCTTCAATAGGATATGTAATTTGTACTACAACAAATAGTGCCAAATAAAAATACAAAATTGAAACAAAAGAACCCAAACAAGCAATATGTATTTGAATTTTATAATTCAAATGTTAACTCCTTCCTCTTAGCTAGTTAACTTATTATGACCTAAAATAAAGCTCCATCCAATCCAAAAATTTATGTTGTTATCTTTTGTATGTGTGTAATAAAGATCTTAAACCCTATAAAATAATTTACATGTGATAACTCCATTGGGTTTCACCTAAAACATGTAATTTTTTTCAGTTACTTAAGATTATGCCATCTACACTTATTAACATAAGTAACCTACTATTTGTGAGGTAAACATACATAAAATACAATTTATGCCAAATATTTTTTAACCCACTGGTTATGTATTATTTTGTTTAGCTTACTAACAATGTTTTGCAGTGTAGAGGATCAAATCCATGCCATAAAGTACATAAAACATAAATGGTACAAATACAAACTAAACTAATGCAATCTTATAGATATGCTGAAATAGATAGCCTATGTTATTTTGATTTACATGAATCATGTTTAGATATACAACCATTATTGTAATAATTAAAACAATATAGAAAGTATAATTATTACAACCCTTTCTAAATAGTACTAAAATACATAAATAAGAGTATAAATTATATTATAGCTTTATAAAATAGTTCAAAATAAATAAAATAGCCATGAGTGTGCATATAATATGGTTGATCAACTGAAATAGGGAGATCATTATCAAGGTGTTTTTCCTTCAACCATAGACCATAGTCTCCCACACACCTCCCCACTTGGATTTCTCCTTCCCTTCATGGAGGATTAGATAATGGAAGTGTGAATATCAAGAACTCAACTAAAAAAGTGTGTATTACAATCACTAATACATGAAATAGTCATAAGACCATGGAACTAAATTCTCTATCTAATATGGCTTCACACACATGCATATAAACTAGACAATACAATGGAATGACAATGTTTATAGTTATAACATTACTTTGTCCAAGGTTTTTCATTATAGATTTTGGATTTCGATGAATGCTAGTCAAATCCACATGCACCCATAGTTTTTGATACCTTACTTTACCTCCTTCATGTTAATTCATGATAGGTATGTGTAATAATTGGTTTCCCGTAACCTAAAATACCTATAATAATTTAAAATGAAGAAGCATAGAATAAAGATGAATTATAATCATTTAAAAAAAAAAACCATTCAACTTATAATAATAAATCAAATAAGCATATATCTCATAATCATTCAATACAAATGTAGTCATATTCTTAACTCATGGAAATATAACATATATTCCAACCATGCCTTTCATTCACATCATAAGAGACTTAAATAATAAATTTTGTTTACTATTTTTCTCTTACTAATCTCATTCATAATTACTCATAAATCAAATCAATGGTTGAAGTATCATTTGAGTAACTCAACAAGATTTTAATACAATTCATTCCTAATAGGTATGTATCAGGTGAATCCATTATATGAATATTTTAATCTATAATGCATCCAATCATAAAAGTACACATGTTTGTTTATAAACATTATTGATATCATTCTATATCAAGTATTAATTCACTTTACCATTAACATGTTGCTAATCAATTCTTAAGATAAGGAAATAGGATGTAAGGACTAAAAATTCATTCAATACATATATAACTAAGACCATACAAGAACCTATGAAATTTAAACCCTTTTTAGGTTTTCTCAAAGCCATATAAATAGTCATAAATACCACCTACAGGTTGTTATTTTATGAGATTGAATATGTCCTCATAATGTTCCATTAAGACAAAATCACATATCTCTTATGATAAGGTTGAAGACACATTTAACAACTTCCACCAACATCTACTACTAAGCTAAAATGCAATTTGAATCAAGGAAAGATAACCCTACATCCAAGTATAAGTACATAATAACTTCATAAAAAACTATTTACAGCCATGTAATCTTATTATAAAGTTGAAACCAACAACAACAATATTTGAAACAAATTGTTATCCCTATAGGACTTCATAATGCATTATACAATCTATAAGTCAATGTATTCTTTCATTATACAATTAAATATTATGGCTAAAAATAACCTCATTAAAAAATTCTAAAGATAGATACCTGCAACCAATCATTTTTCCAAAGCTCCCACGATCAACTAAGATAAAAATAAACAAGTACCTTTAACTTATGTTCATAATAACACTAATTTATAGCTCAAACATATGGTTGTAAACTACCTCGAAATAGACTTCAATAAGGAGAAAACCTACAACTAGTTCTTATTGATGACTCTTATGATTGAGCTATTAATGGAACAAATGGAAATCTATAATTTATGTTATGCCCAACCACTATATTAAATCTAGAATAACCTTTTAACAATTCAAGATTCATAAATCCATAAGCTTATTAAGGTATGCAAAATGTATTTAACATAAATATTATGAATCAACTTAAAATGAACCACCTATAACCAAAGTTTCATTTCACAATAGGAGTGGAGGAATTAATATGACAAAATATCATGTATACTCTAATGAAAATTAAATCTATTTGCTCCTATAACCTACTGTAAATCCTAATATACTAAAATCCATGCAATCATACAAAATGATGATTTTCTACCTTATTTTTAAGGAATTTGACTTGTAAGGTATTTTTAGTTGATAGAGAAAAATAAACCATTATTATTATCTACTTTTTCTATGTGTGTAAATAACCGCATTGCCCCTTTATTCATATAGGCATGTGGATGGCGTAAATTCCATCCCCAAGGATGTATGAATAATCCTAGGGTGGTATATATATATATATATATATATATATATATATATATATATATATATATATATATATATATATATATATATATATATATATATATAATGGTTATTATATAATAAAATTATAATTAATCAAAATAAAATTCTGAAAAAACATTTCTTACACTAAGAGGAATAACCATGAATGGCTTAAAAATGGTTGCCATTTCTATCATTCAAGAGGCCTATAAAACTTGCCCAGGTTCGAGAGTTTATACTTTGACTCAAATAATCAAATAAATAATTCATGTTTACACTCATTAAAATAATTTTTTATGCATTTGAAAAGGTAAATACACCACGTTCTTAATTTAAAGGCCTAAAAGAGCAAGATGCCTCTTCAATGCAATTTGACCTCCCGAGTAATATAAATGATCATAGTTCTCTTAACAGTTAACTCCACAAACTCATCTTTTCCTCCTAATTATATATTTATTTATCCTATTGTTTCCTATACTTATTTTTTTCTTTCTTCTCATTTTATACGAGTTTGCCTAATGAAACCAAACTTTCATAGTTACATGCTAAGTTTCTTGCCCAAATTTCTACCATTAAGCTATAATTAAACCATCATGATGGATACATGTAGTTATGGAGACAAATTTTACCAAAAATAGTGCACTAAAAACCCTAAACTCTTCCCATAATCATGCCAAATCTTTTTATTTTGACAAAGGAAATAATAATTAGGTCAAATTCCTCAAAATTGAATTTTCTAGAAAGTCATGATTTCCTTTTTGCTTATTTATTAAACATAATAAAAATAGTTTCTTAAGTCCACTTATCCATTTTAAAACCTTATTGAAATATCATTTACCCCCCTCCACCCCCCCACCTAGGCCATCAAAAAGGGGTTAGTCACAACTTATTATTTTTCACAATCATAAACAAGAATATAATCCAATTAATATTTAAATCTTATAGTTCAAGAACTAAATCATGATTTTATGACCTTGGAAGTCATTCCTCTTTTCCACATTCCAATTCAAGACAAACACTTAGTATTACAAAGGAATAATCTAATTTAATCAATTATCAACATCACAGAATAACTCATAATGAAATAAATTCAATCAATAACAATTGAAATATCATGAAATTAAAGAAAACATACAACACTCCACATGATTTTATAATATAGTTACCCCTCCTAAATGATATTGTCTCTCTATGCTACTATCTAAGGGTGAGATAGTCCTATAGCCACCTCATTCACACAAAACAATAGTTAGTCCATATCATTACCAAAATCATGAAATAAAAGTAATAATTATAACTATTGATAGTACCATTGTACAACCTTATTCTTTCTATGCATACTAAACTCATGTTTAAATTAATAATATAGCTGAAACACATAATAGTTAAAACTTATCAAATAAGTATATCTAATTTCATAATGCAGTATTAAAGATCACTTCAGCTAAATAAATCATAGATTGTTTGTTAAAGATGAGATGGAATATAACATTATACATGACCTAATCCTCCATCATGTGACAAAAAATACTGATTTTGACTAAGTAAAAGTGTGTTGGAGAAATCCCCAACACTCGTAAAATATTATTGTGTCCATATTGATGTTTTATTTGGGTGGGAGCTCTAATCAAGAATTATTCATCATTGGTGACATACTTGAATGTATATACAAAATTTTAGCTGAGGAATTTATCATAATTATTAACTTCCATTTTAATTTTCTCTACCCATTCAATGTGAATCCTTCCTTACACAATCTTATTTTAGAATGATTTCTCCTTCTAAATTACTTACTCTACCCACTTATTTTTACCTCTTGCATTCACTATTCCTTTAGTTTGTATAAAAATGTAAAAATATATTTTTTACATTCTTAAATTTTAATATTAGGGTTTTAATATATTTTATATTTTGAAAAAAATAAAATATTATATTTTTTTTAGTTTTCTATTGATTAGAAGAAAATGGCAAGACTAATTTCGTAAGTAAAATTGACTATTTAAAAAATAAAAAATGAAAAAAAAACTCTGTCCATGAAATTTTATAATTAATAGGGATTCATAATAATATGACTAAATATTTATTCACCCTTTATGTTTTATTATATCTAAATATATTTTCTCTTTTCATCTATCTTGGCCTCGTGGCAGAATCTTCTGTAGTATGCCCTTGCCCAATTTTAAATCTTAATTGTCTTTACATTTACCATGTCCACTCAAGTAATGCACATGGCATGTTCATATTGTTTCATAGTCACAGCGTCACAAAATGATTCACTATTTCAAATGTATTTATGTAATGTCCACAAATCCATTGAAATTTTTTCTTCACTCTATATTTTTTGCATCTGCACCTTTACCTACACAATAGTTAAACATAGCTTGAGCATATCTCAAAAATAAATAATGCATTCATATAACTTTAATGAAGTTATCAAATCATAAGAAAACACTTAGAAATCATCTCAGGGTCAAGGAATCATGGAGACATAGAGTACATATTTTGTTGTTAAGGTGGCCTCAATAAACTCCACAAATGTGCTGAAATATCAAATCTAATTTATATTCACATTCATCTACTTTATCCTACACATAATTAATAAACACAACATGATTAAATTTAAAATATTAATAAAACACACACATAACACTTTAAAATAATAGTGATATAACAAAATGTGTGGTAGTCAAAACATGTTATAGAGTACCTCTAGCTTTTAAATGTCTTTATGTAATTTCCATGGATCCATTGAAATTTAGTCTTCTCTCTATATTTTTTGTGTCTAGACCTTTCACTGTGAAATAAATAAACATATAATGAACATACCCAAAAAAAAAAAAAAAAAAATCAATCATATCACTTTTAATAAAGTTGTGATATCCAATAGTCATCATGGGGTCATGAAGTCATGGAGATACAAAGTACCTCTTTTGCTCTTAATATTGCCTCAACGAGCTCCGTAGATGTGTTGAAACTTCAAATCCATTTTATATTCACAAATGTTCATTTTATATTGCACACAATAAATAAATACACTATAATTATATTCAAAACATTAACAAAACACACACATAACACTTTAAAATATTGGTGATATAACAAAACATGTGGTAGTCAAAATGAGATCATGGAGTGATATAGTCACAAAGTCACATTATGAATTAATGGTAGGTAGCATATAATTTTATTATTATTCACTCTCCAAAAGTTTTCACGTTATATATTTATTGATCTACAATAGTCACTTCCCCCTTGAATGCAACTGTAAAAAAAATTAGGACCACTATGAACTCTTCTACAATTACCAAGCCATCTTCCATGTACACTTGTGGCATGTTAGCATCTATGAAGAAATAATTTTTTTTCTATGAAAAAAATATATTTGTGACATGGTGGTTGTGATTTAATATATAAGTTATTCAAATTAATCACTAGTGTGATAAATAAAACATTTACATAAAATAAAATAAAATAAAATGTGTACATAATATTTGTGTTAGGAAGTAATCCTTACTTGACCACTGTGGAAATTTTAGCACTTCTCGATAAAATTTATGATCATTGCCTATAAATTTTACTTTATTTCTTCTCTCAGACTTCATAAAATTCACTGTGCCTTTAATATTAAGTATGTAGATTATCAAAAATATTTAGACTCAATTCAAAAGTGAAAGACCACAATGCATCACATCTAGTTCATGCCTCAAGCTGTGAATTAATGATAAATGGCATATAATTTTCAAGATAATCAATCTCAAATTTTTTTATGTTATATATTTATTGATATGTGTGTCTATTGCCTTAGTCACCTTAGTAAATATTGACTATCTATGTGTCACCATCCCGTAGTCTTGAGGTCAAGGAGTTACAATGTTCACTCTTGTGCTAACTACCTCTTGTGAATTGCATTGATGATTTGAATTATTATTTTTTCCTTTATGTCATATTAGATCCAAATTTATTTTCTATTTACATTTATCATGGACATGTTTTCAAATCATGTACAATATTTTATCACCAAGCTCAAGTCTTCATTATATTTTACATGTAAAATGTCCACTCAAAGTGATGTACATGGCGTATTTATATTGTCTCATAGTAATGGGATCATATGGTGCCTAAATATTTTAAATGTCTTTATGTAATATATGTGATTCTATTGAAATTTATTCTTCACTCTATATTATTTATATAGAATTCATGACTTTAGTTACATTTGTAGATTAAACCATCCACGTGTCTCAATCTCATAGTCCCAAGGTGACACGGTCACATAGTAGCATAATTAATCTTTTTTATGCAATTCATATCTTGAGAAATTCACATATGCATGGGATCTTTTAAATTTTATTTATGTCTACTTAAGTTTGAATGCTTTTTATCTTTACTTCTTGTTTTGCCCTTTTTTGATAAAACAATAAAATATGTTGTAACTAATAGGTGTAGAACTTGCTAGATATCATAATGCTAAATATGTATAATAAGTAACAATTCTAATTTTGAAAATATATAATTATTTAAAACTTTTTTTTTTAAAAATACTATGAAGAAAAGTACTTAGTTGAAGTCAGGATCTCAATTGACTATTTATAATATTTGAAAGTGGAAATAAACAAAATATATGATTATGTGTGCTCAAGATCAGGGACATAGTTTGAAACTATTTTTGGATAAAAATATTTTAGATGGATAAAAATGTAGGACACTTGATTTGATTGAATATAAACTTGTCCTATTTGATTGTGATTAAAATTTGATAGAAAAACATAGAGGAAGCAAAACCTTGATAGTGATTGATTAGAACCAAAATCTTAAAATATTCATAGATATGAATACTTTAGGTGTGTAGAATCACATTCTGCTTGATTCTATTGACCATAAACTTGTCCTAGTTTACTTCAATGAAATATGCTTGTTTCACCTCATGCCTAAGTGTACTAAGTAGGTTAAGATATTATGATTCAAATTATGCCACATATAATTGGTATTTTTCTTATTTTGTCTTTTAAACCCTACAAACATTTTGAAAACTTGAAAAACTTAAAAAAATAATGGAGTGTAGTGGACTAATATGACCTCAATTACCCCTTTTATTATTTAACATTGCCTTCATATCTAATACTCCAAGGAGGAAAATCAAGCCCATGTAGCTCTCCCACCTAGAATGATCATCTAATTGTACTCATTGACTATGTGTACACAAATAGAAAAATGGATTTGATACTTGAAAATTACATATCCTGACTTTATTTGAGATGCTTTAAACTTGTCTTGTGGTTCTCCTTGTGAATTAACTTGAATTTGGAAACAATATGGTAGATTTTCAATGGTAAATTAGCTAGTAACCAAGTGCTATCAAGTGCAAATAATGAATGACCATTAATGTGTATTTATAAGATTTTTTTTTTAATTTACTTTATCCAAAAAATTTAAGTGCATTGAAAGACCTAAAATATTTATTTTAAATTCATAAACTAGTTGTTATTTGGTGCGTGACACAACCTCTCTAAATGCACAAGCCCATGGTAATGTTCTTATCTACCTAGTGCTAACCTATCCTAGAAGATTAGGGATAGTTTTACCAAGATGGAGACAATCTAAAAGTGATATTAAGTAGTTTGATCATTTAACTTTGAAATTTTTGTGTAGTAGTGATAGTTTGATTAAGTCCCAATTTTGAATAACTAATCAAGCCCTTGAGTTGTAAATATGCATATTTTCACCTTCATAAATGGGTAATAGTACCCATTGTACTAGTACAAGAAGGTGGAATCATAATTGGTTCACTAAAATTTATGCCAAGGTATTTGAGTATTACTAGTCTTGAATTTACTTCACCCATAATAGAAGATAGAATCACATAATGGGCTCACTATAATTAATGTTAATTCCATTGAGAGTCACTACAATCAAATATACATTACCCATAGTAGATCGAATCACACTTTTAAAAATAGATCTAGATTCTATTTGCATGATCTAAAGAGAATTAATAATATTCATGCCTCTATCATGACTGCATTACTCATATATTTGAATTTAAATAAATTTTTTTTCTTTGAAATTGTAACTTTTAACTTTGAAAATGTGTGTGAACTTGATATGTAATCTATGTTCTATTTCATTACTATTTTTTTTGTTGTGTTTTGGTTGTTTTATTATTATTGATAGACATGTTGTATATTGCTACTAGATCTCTATTTATTTTTGCTAGTTCTACTTGACCTTGGGCCTGTTTAATGTTATTGGCATGGCACCTAGTCAAAACCCATGTTTTACCTATAATAAAAAAAATGTGTGCATTATTAACAAGTATCATGCGTTTTGAAATTTGAGATTGTAGATTTGTGATTTTAATAATGTGCATGAACAAGTATCATACCTTTGAAGCTATAACTTTTAACTTTGAAAATGTATACATGAACATGGACAAGTATCATTCCCTCTAAATCTTGTGTAAAGTTATATAGAATGTCATGCATCTATATGCTCAATTATAAGTATATTTTCAACCTATAAGTATTTTTCATATGTCAATGACTATGCATTCAAGTGTGTATAATTATATACTTTGAGTCTTTGAAAAGTGAATGCATATGCCCCCATCATCTGTGTCAATATGCCAATATTTTTCACATGATTGATTTCTAAATTACTTTAAATATTTGAAAACTTATATTTTGTATAATTGAACTTTATACTATGTTTTTAATCTATTATTTATCTATTCATGGAGACACAAGCCATTATGATAACCCCTTTTGATATGAAGGATGTAGCTTGTAAATGACTAATCTCAAAATAAAAGTTAAGTGTACCATACAATAAAGATATAATCATGTATTATTATGTCAACATGTGGAGAGTATGTCATCATAGAATTGTAATTATCATTTAATTGTATGTAATATTTTAAATGTGAGGCATAAAAATGTTATGTATAAATATATATATATATATATATATAAATGAATCAGGTAGTAAAAGAACCATCTTTAAAGTAGACTACATAGTAAAAGAGCATGATATGTATCATAGTACCACTAATCAAGCTCAACAAGCACATCAAGCACAACACACAATTTAATGAAATGTCACACAATGTCATATGATAATTATAATGACCACATATAATGGACATGAATATATCACAATAAAAATTCCAAAGTCTACATGCAAAAAATTAAGAATATTGCAAATAAGGGACATGATTAAATGTTGCACACAACATAATACCAAGGGCCATAGACAAATGGGCATGTTCAAATGTCGCACATATGAAACACAAATCTCATAGATATGTTCAAAACATTTTTTATACAAGGCCAAAGGGCCACACACAATAATTAAAAAATGTCTAGTCTATCCTTCACGAAATTAATAGCATCAAAGGAACATAAAACAAGTGAAAAATCATATGTTTCATTCATATGTATTAATGTCAAATCATAAAAAAGTAGCATATTCATGTATTAAAATGTAAGATATGATTAATTAGTTGTAATATATATAGATTTACATGCATTTAATATCATAGATAGATATAAACTATCTATTATAATGTAACTTATATAACTATATGCACCCATTATAGGCATGGCTATTGGGTAGAATGGAGTCTAGACTCTAAGAGTCCATGTGGATATATATATCCTACATCACACTCATATACCTCATGAAATGCATGTTTATTTAAAAAAATAATATGTTGCCTATAAAAATATGTGATAATTAACATATGTGAATAGGTAAAATAGAAACTCATGTCATGCTCAAGTCCTGGTTTTCAATTTTATGAAAAATAATTTGAATGTTTTTAGATTTTTGACATATTTGATTTTTATGAATTTTTGATATTTTTGAATGTTTTGGGTTTTCTTAAATATTTTTTATTTTTATTTTTATTTTTTGATAAGCATATATATCAAAAATAAAAAATAAATCAAATATTAAAAAAATCCAAAAACATTTAGAAATATCAATATAAATATTATTATTTTAGTGGAATTTTTACTTGTGTATATTTTTATTCATTTACACAAATGACCTCAATGAGTAGTCATTTACCCAAATGACATATTTTACTCATGTATTTTTTGTCATAATCACAAGTCAAGGTGACTCACTTTTTCTCACAACCACTTTAATAATTTTTTTGTAGGGGGAGGAGTGGTGATTATAATTTACCATTCAGGCTTCTAACCCTCTAGCCTCCTTCCATATTAGTAAAGCTTTTGGTAAGTGTATTACATGATAAATCATCCTTACCTCACAATTACTACCAATGTGGGATTAACCCATACGCACGCGCGCACGCGCGCGCGCGCGCATGTGTGTCTGTGTGTGTCTGTGTGTGTGTGTGTGTGTGTGTGTGTGTGTGTGTGTGTGTGTGTGTGTGTGTGTGTGTGTGTCTGTGTGTGTGTTGATACTTTGGGTTAATCCCACATTGGTATTAATTATGAGGTAAGGATGATTCATTAGACATTAAAAAAACCAACCTATGATCCCATCAATGGAAGGACAATAGTATGAGCTTAGATCAAAGATGTTGATTATGATTTTTTGAATGAAAATTACTACGTGTAGATGAATCATAATTTGAAAAGGACTCAAGTGTTTTGGTGTAATTATTTTGATCACTACTCATATAATCCTTTATAGGAGATGTAACTCAATACAATGCAAGATTTGATGAGTTTTTTTGTATAGTAGGAGAAGGTCTCACTACCTAGTTTTATGTGGAACATGTTAAAATGTTTGAGGTACTAACTTAGACACAATAAAATATTTAGATTTATTTTAGCCTTGATTTACTCTTTGATATGAAGATTTATATTTTAGGAGGGTGTACCACTTTCCTTGGAGCTAACTATTTAGAAATATTATGTATAGGTGAAATAACTGATATTTCACTGTGTTATTTAATAAGTGCCATAATCAAATTTTTATTGTGCTCTTGAATAGGTTCCATAAACAACTACAATGGTGGTGGGGGATGAGGAGATACCACTAATTTTAGAGGGTACTCATATTGAATGCCTAAGAATTTTACCACTTGATTACAATGTATGTATTTGAGGCATATATGTACTATATATGGTATTGTGTAGAGTTTATGTATCCAAGGGCATCCTAATAACATATTAAATACTTTTATGCTTGTTAAGACTAGAAATGGAACATTCATTATTTCTAAACTAAATTGAAGAGGTAGTAATATATGATCGAGAGTATTTGGTGATGTCCATTGAATGCTTTGACTATTCTTGATATATCTTGTAAATCATGATCTTTGTATCAAAGATTACAAATATGTGTCATTGTAAAATAATTTCACTTGACTCATAGTAATCATGACACTATGTATAGGTTGTTTATTAATGTACTTGAATTCATAGTGCACATCTATTTGAATCATCATCATCAGTTTATCTATCATCAAATGTGATCATAGAATTTGAAATTGATGTACCTATAAATGTACCAATAATTAATTCTATTAGATGCCCATATGTCTTAAGAGGAGGATGTGCATTTTATGCATGATGTACCTATAAATTGATTATATTTTATGTAGTACCATGGTTTAGAAATTAATCAAAAAAATTAGCTTTCCATTGTATTTTTGTTGTGGTCTAGCTTTCTTTATGGATGTTTTTAGCTCAATAATATTATCATTGCTAACATATTGTATCTTATACCTTAGATTTTTTTTTTTTTTTAAATTATAATTTCCAATAATCTATGGTAATCAGAATATGTGTTATTGTCAAATCCCTTGTGTCAAGGATTCTTCATATCAACCTCTAATGGTGGAGGGAGAGATATGATATTGAAATCAATTAATTTATACAATAAAATATGAGGTTATGATAACCTTGAAAATTTTCTCTTTAGTGGGAGCTATCAATAAAAGTTTATTTGTTGGTTGTGATATTATATTGACTATTAATTTTTAGTCATTATTGATTTTGTTAGATTTGATCTTATAGTTTTTTTATATGAAACTTGATATTGTAAGTGGATGGAGAATTTGGTGCATAGTTAATCTTGTTCAAATTTATGAACTTGAATTTTCTTTATTTAACTATATGGCATAACTCATTAAAAGATAAGAATTTATCAAATATGATAAATTTAATGGCTGGTGCTAATAAAATTTGTGTGAAGATATATTTTAATTCATTACCTATCATATACTCTATCATCTAAGCTATAATATTTTTTTACTGAATAACATATTCACTGAATAGATTATTTAACCCTTTTTTGAGTTTAGCAATTTATGCATAAGATAATTTTTTCACTGATGTTGATAGAAAAGTGTGTTAAAAATTGATCTAAAAAAGGTTGAATTTTTTAACTGATTAAAGTGGAAGATTTTAGAACCATCATAGGGCATAGTATTTGAAGATTATTATAAATATCTTGGATAGTAATTATTCATTGTAAGTATAATCTAAGCATGCTATATGGAATGATCGAATATGTTACTAAGGATCACCTTTCCCATCATAGAGTGTCAGTTTAGGAGCTATAAAACTTGTTGGTAATGGGTAAGAAGATATATTAGGTGCCCAAATACTGTGAATCAAATTATAGGAGTCCACTAAATGAATATGTTTAGAGACACCTTGCTCTAATTACAACACTTTAGCATCTAGTTCTGTAATAATTTTCCAAGAGCATGTGCATTAAATGAGGTTGCTAGTGGACCTTGTGTATTAATCAAAGGATGTGTGCATTATATCCTTGTATAAATAGACATAATAATCTATTGTAAGCCATGTGATTCCCCCCATACTTATGGATGGTGGCATATATATAACTTAAGTTGTTGGTAAAGGAATAGAAATAATAATAGTAACTAAAATGCTTAAACTAGAGGATTAAAAACTTTGAAAGACACCTATTGTTATGGTTCTTAATATGATTAAATGTTTTATTGATGTGCAGTCTTAGATATTACGAGTAATTGGATAAGTTTGTCCATTTATTTGGGGCATTGACAAAGTCCTTGATAGAAATTGGAAAATTCCTTGACTTACTCAAGATTATATTATTAAGTTCATTGGGATCAATTATATTGGAATTTTTAGAATTATTTATATTATCATGCATAGTTTCATTACCTTGATTATGATGTTCATCACTAACATCATATTTAGTGTGCACATAATTTTAGATAGTTATAATATCATATTGAGACAAAAATGTCTATGTTATCAATTTTGTAAGAGATTAAAGGAATATAAATATGATCTATAGGTTTTCCACTTAATTTATAACTATGATTTAGAGGAATATAAGAGATAAATTTCTTGAGTGGCATTCAAAGGTGTAATAGAGAAAGGAAAGTGGGTGTAACTAGATAGGGTGGGTTTGCTTTATAGTCTCTCAAATATATTGATCATAGTCATAAAATAGTGAACACAACCTAAAAAGGAACTAAATATGGAGTATTCCACTATATCATAGATGCACTATCACATCTCTAGGGTATGTTGAGAATAACTTCTTGGAGGTAATTACTTACCTGTGCATTGCAAGAACAAATGGTCAAAGACCTCTTATGGCTAAAAAATAAAATCCTATATGTTTTTGATATAAAAAGAGGTAAATGAAAATTAAAATATATATATAATTATATATATTGTCTTGATTATCATGTTAGTATCCCTTATACCATTACTTGGGGAAAAATGAAGACTGCTCTACCCAAAATAATGGTTCCTCTGAGTTTTAAAATTGTATGAGCACAATTTCTAGGAAAACAAGAGAAAAATAAAAAGAAATTGAAAGCAAAATTAAAGTTTGAAAAATAAATGAAAAAGTAATATTTTTTTGTATATAAACAAAAAATTAATCTAAAACCTTAAGATAAAAATCATAAAAGTAATGCTCAAAAATGTATGGGTTTACCAATAACATTTATCATGGATATAATATGACTACTAGGAAATTAATGGTTTGGAAAGTCTTAATCATGGGTTGAAATTGATTATATGTTTTAAACATTGGTATGAAATGATCATGAACAGTATCATTACATGGATTAGGATTTTATTCCAAGACAAAACTGGTGCAAACTTTAGAATCATCACATTGAATTCATATAGAAGTAGAAACATCATATTTATTTGCATTGGATTATTTTGACATAGAAGAAGAGGGAGAGTCATTAGTTTTATCATGAGACTCACATCATATAGATATAACATTATTATCTTGACAATATTTACATAATATGACATGATCATCATTTTTTAAATCTAAAACAATAATGTAAATTTTTATTTATAATTTGCATTCATTTGCATCCTTTGATATTTCAATATAGGGATAAGAAGTATCATGAAATGTTACCAATTATTTATCACTTCCAAGAGAGGATAAATGTTGTCAATATTTCATATAATTATCCATGATTAAAGGATAATAATGAATAACATATTCATTCATATCATCTACCTTTTATAGGTAGAGAGATAGACTAACACACTCATTCGTATCATTTTCTATTTATATATGGGGCCTATGATTTTGTATTTTATATTGATTAATGTGATGTAATGTAATAAAAATTTAATGGGTAAACAAGGTTCACTAATTATGGATTCTTCACATTTGGATCATTGTGAGAGATTAATGAAAATACGATATTCATTATTATTATGTTTTTTTTATTTTTATTTATGAAAACATGAATAAAAGGGAGGAATTGGTTTTTTTATTTTCTAAATTAGTGTCCTCACTTTCCTATTCACTATTATACCAATCATCTTGATTTTTTCTAGTGTAACCATACTCATACTCATAATCACTATGATCACAATCATGTTCTTGATTGTCAAAGAAGCATCAAAAAGTGTATAAGTGTGATCATTAGTCCATCCATTATCATAAGCATAAGGTGTATCATTTTTAGAGATGAAGAAATCTAAATGATGAACACTATTGTACATTTTATATTTAGAATCCATTTTATATTTTTAACCCAAAATAAAATAAATATGACATACACCAAACATATTACTAATTAAAAATTAACCGTACCAATGAAGAAAGGATATCAATAGGTGTAAAATTCAATAGATATCAAAATTATAAATATGTACAATAAGTAACAATCCTAATTTTGGAGATTGACAAATATTGACAGCTAATATTTTTGGAAAATACTAAGAAGAAAAGTATGTAACTCAAATTGAAATCTCTATTGATTGTTTTTGATATTTTAAAGTGTAAATCAATAAAATATATGACTATACATGTTTGATATTAGGAATAGAGTCTAAAACTATTTCTAGACAAGACTACTGTAGGCAGATAATAACATAGGTCACTTGAGTTTGTTGACTATAGAATTGAATTATTTGAATATGATTAACAATTGACAAGAAAAATACAAATAAAACATAACCTTGATAGTGGAAAATCAAAATCATAATCTTAAAATATTTCTAGACATGACCATTGTAGGCAGATAGAAGTGTAGATCACTCAAGTTTATTAGCCTAGGATTTACTTTGATTGAATATGATGAAAATATGAATGGTGTGCCTCTTATGGCTACATTTATTGAGTAGGTTGGTACATTTTGATTGATATCATGCTATGTAATTTTCATTATATTCCTTCTTTGTCTTTGAAACCTTGAGGACATTTTGAGAGCTTAAAAACTTGCCAAAAAAGGGGAGTGTAATGGGATAATTTGACCTCAATCACCCCCTCAATGATTAACCACTACCTATGTATCCAATACTCCAAGGAGAAAAATTAAACCCACATGGTTATACCACCTATAGTGATTGTGTAGTTGTGTTCCTTAACCATGTGTATGTAGCTAGAAAAAAGACTTTGATACTTGACAATTAAAGTTATTGACTTGCTTTGAGATGATTTAGACTTAGCTTATTGCTTATCCTTGTGAGTGATCTTGAATTAAAAAATAAAATGGTATATTTTCAATAGTGTGTAAGCTAGCAACCAAGTGATAATAACTATGTTAGAACCCAATTAGGTTAACTTAGAGTTAATTAATTTTTTTAACTCAATCATTATTAAATAATGTAATTATTATTTTATAACTAAATGTATCTAGCAATAAAGTATTAATTACCTTTAACCCAATAGTTAGTTTAATGATCCATTTATATAACAAACATCAATGTATCAAGCATGACATAAGAATCTGATTTCAACATTTTTAAATACAAAAATAATTCATATAAGTACAACCACTACTGTAGGTAAAATAATATACAAAAAAATGTAATAATCAGAATCTCTAATTATTTTTACAAGAAAAATCAACTACTGCAATAAATATTTCATACTAGTTATATCAAATTTACATATTTATAGTACTAAATATTAGAATACAAATAATACAATGTTCCATAGAACATATGAGCATCAAATACGTACAATCAAATAGTAGCAAGCCATGAGTGTGTTATTCATAGGTTAAAAATTATTGGGAAGGGAGAGCATCATTGGAGTGTTTTTCTACACTAACCATGGACCATAGATCCCCTGGACAATCTCTCAACTAGAGAATGGCCCTCGCTACACAAATGGGCAAATGATAATAGTGCAAGTATCGATAAGCCAATAAAAACAATGTGTTTTAAGTCTACTATTACATGTATTAAATTAAATAAATATTATAAATCCATTATTCTAACATGATATTGTGAAAAATATGTAAACTCAGACAAATAGGTGAAATGACAATGTTCAACTATAAACATTACTTTGGCCAAATATTTCTTTATAATTTTAAAATCACATAGATTGATCATAATCACACACCAACTGAACCAATAAATTATATAAATCAATTAATGTCAGAATATAGATATATGGGTTGAAACCCTAAAAATCTCCACATACATTTCAATTTCTATTAACTAATGCAAAAATACATCATAATCATTGTCTATAAAATACAAACATAAAATAATTATAGTTTAAATTTAATTAATGCATAATCATTCATCTTATTTTTACTGTAACTTTCATTATGACATCACATCTATATTTCTTAGCATTTTAATATGTAAATAGGTCATAAAAAAAGGTCACACTCATATTATAAACACAAAATTGATTATCAAAGTAATCTTTTTAACTAGTTTCACCTAATCAAACAAGTTGATTTACACTAAAGTATCATATAAGTTTAGCTAAAACTTAACATCTAATTTCATAGAAAATATCTATTAAGAAAAGACACACTATTCATTAGATAATATGTTTCCACTTATGAATCTCTCTCTCTCTCTCTCTCTCTCTCTCTCTCTCTCTCTCTCTCTCTCTCTCTCTCTCTCTCTCTCTCTCTCTCTCTCTCTCTCTCTCTCTCTCTCTCTCTCTCTCTCTCTCTCTCTCTCTCTCTCTCTCTCTCACACACACACACACACACATGTGTGTGTGTGTGTGTGTTTACATAAGTGTGTGTGTGCATGTGTGTGTGTATAGATACATATATATTTTACCCATATAGTTATAAATACATACATATAATGTATATATATATATACACACACACGTACACACACACACACATGTAATTTATGCTAAAACATTCAATTATTTATATATTTATACAATCATGTAAATATGCATAATTTAAAGAGAATTCAAACTAATTACTTAGCTAATAGTTTGATTTATCACTCCATAAGTAGTCCCCATAATAGACAAGTTATATACAATACAAACTATCCTAATGATCTCACTTCCTATTCAGATACCATGATCTCATCTAATAATATATGTGTTCTCATAATACTAGAAGGATTTTATTAAATCCAAATAATAATTGATGGAGGCTCAATTTAGTTTTAATAATTTATTATACCCTAAGAATAGTTACATCTATCTCACAATGAAATTCACCTGTCCAGGTTATAATACACTCATAATTTTTATTTATTTGTGACAAGCATAATCACATTTCAATTCACCCAAATAAACTATAGTTTGTCCATATACCTAATGGTTTCCTATAGCTTGGAGGAATACAAAATACACATTTTAAAATCCTATGTTTCCATATATATGTCCCTATACTCTCATCAAATTTTATAAGGATTGTTTCATTAGGTATTTCCTTAATATATTGAATAAGTATTTATCAATATTTTTGTACATACATAGACTCGATACACAAGGCCATACCTATATAATTATGCAAAGCATTTATGATTCAATATATATATATATATATATATATATATATATATATATATATATATATATATATATATATACAAATATAAACCTATTCATGTGTGTATGTATGTGTGTACTTCCATAGGAGTTAAATGATAAACATATAAACTCAACACCCATCTACCACTCTAGGGTTTATTCATTGTAATGATAAATGGGTAGAATATAAACAAAACAATGCAAAACCCATATTTCCTTCAAAACCTATGGTCGGTTTATAAGGTACTAAAAACTCATATAAATAATTATGAATAGAGGCATTCAAGTTTTATATATATTTACATACCCATGAATATGGATATATTCAAGCATATATATACATATATAAATTTACACTTTAAATAAAACTCTCAACCCTATTTTGTGTAAATTTATTTTTGCAATATACAAACCAAGGTCAAATTCATTCACCCTAGCCCTTTAAGGGACAAACTTGAAAATAAAAAAAACAATTTTCAACTATAATGGCTCATACACATAAATATTCAAATGTATATATAAAGGGTTTCTAGAATATATTCATTTCACTTTGTATAATGTATATAGACTTATAGATGGAACTAGGTTTTATCCCCAAGTCAATATCCATAAAAACCCTAAATTCTATTTAACTTCAAGCTACAAGGTTTCCTATTCGATGAAATTAAAACTCAATCTCAAACATTTCCTTTTAAAAATAATTCTATTACTGTTATAAAATGATAATAATTCAACCAACTTAGATTTGGGTAGTACACCATCTAAATAGCCTATGTGGAACTTTTCTTCCTTTTCTGCCACACTCCAATCTTTTTCTCCAGTGCATGTGTCCCCCAAAAACTTCCTCCTTTATTCCTCTTATCATTTTATCCATATTTTTCAATTTGAAATGAACTCTTATTCTTACTTGTGAGTTCTTTAATGGATACTATAGTTCTTCTCATACACTCAAGCCAAAACCCCTATTTTATAGGCATGGCTGCCATCACACTTCTTTTGCAACATTAGGTCAACTCTGAAATGATAACAAAATAAAACAACCTTAATTCCTATCGAGAACTTTACTTTGAAATAATGGCTTCAAATATACTTTATTCAAATTTACATGCATACCATTATTTTATAATTTTATAAACACATGTTTCCACTTTACCCTTTAATCACCAATAGATTTTTCTATAAAAATATAAGCTACCCAATCAAAAATTAAGTTATCAAGGTGTGATATCCAATCTACATCAAGTATTAATGAAAACCAACACTCATGAACTTTAATAGTTCACCTTTTTCACAAAATACCTGTCATTAAAGGATTAATCAAAACATAAATCAAGACAAGTTTATCATCATATAGTCCATCACATTAATATAATACATGGATATGGAAACACATTAGAAAGATAATGCATACCAATATTAGTGTAAACATAAAACATAATCTACATAATAATAAATAATGAATATACTCATCAGGTAAAATAGTCATCTATGCTATCCTAAGTAGTGTGTGCAAAGTTCTAACTTCTTCTCTTTACCCCCAATATCACCATTTGCGCCACCCTCTCTGATGATACTCCCCTTTATAATAGTCTAGAGGGTAGACTGATCTTGCATCCACCTTGATAAACGCAAAAAGGTAGTTAGCCTATAGCACAATATAATTATCAAATAACATAATAAACTATTGAGTAATAATATCTAAACATGAAATCAATCCATCTGATCATACATAATACTAATCATAAGTAAAAACTATCAAAATGAATATCAAGAAATAATACACTACCACATCAGATAGTATAATGATCTAACTAAAGGATAAGTATCATATATATAAATAATCACTACATAATCCTCTAATTAATGCTTAATTTTTCATAGAAGAAAAATTGGATGTGACAAACTAGATATAATGAACGACCTTTTATGTGTATTTATAAGCAAATATTTTTATAATTTCTTTTAGTCAAGCTTATGAAATCATGTGAAGACAAAAAATATTGATTCAAAATTTGGAAATTAGTCATTATTTGGCATTAGATATGACTTCTCTAGGTAGACAATTTCATGAAAAAATGTATATATGCCTAGCATGGACTTGTACTAAACAATTGCAAACAATTTTCATAAGCTTGAGATAATCTAAGAATGATATTAAACAATTGATCATTTGAGTTAGAAAGTTATGTGTAGTAATGACAACAAATAAATGGTCAAGCTTGCATATAGATAAATGACTTCAAGTAATGTCAAATATTTTTATGAAACTCATATAGTTTAGGTTGTTTATATAATTAGCATTTTCAAGTACTTGTGACCAGATTTATAAATGATGATCAATACATTGCACACTTTTGAATTCACATCAAGTTCACTATTATGTTTCACCATATTTTTGATAAAATAATAAAATTTATTATAGCTAATAGATTCAAAACTTTATGGATATAAGAATGATAAAGATGTACAATAAGTAATGTTGGGTGAATATTTTGTCAATCAGCTAACTGATGAGAAAAATAGGTCTTATCAACCACAGCAAGGGAGATTGGTCGGCCAGATGTGTAGGTTTACAACATCAAAAGGGGATAAATCTCTCCTCTCATCAAGGGGAGGTTCCCTATTAAATATGAGGAGCTATATACTATAAATATAAGCAAAAAATAACACTCAGGGTAGGGTAACACCATCCATCTCTCTTTTTTCAGAGATGATGCTTCACAAACAAAGGAGAAATCCTAGTGAAGACACTGAAGGCACTTCTCTTCTTTCATAAGTGATCTTACAATAAGCATCAGGAGTTCTTTCAAGTAGTGATAAGTAACTGGTAACAAAAAGGTAGTAACCAGCAGGATAAACTGTAACACAAAGTCTACACCTCAGCTGCTCAAAGAGTGAAAAATAAAGGATAATGAGGGCACAAAGGCATCCCAAGATTCTTCACACAAAAATAGAAAAATAGACAAAAACACTAAAGGCAACTGCAGACAGCACAAAGTCTTTCTCACAGTTGGCTTCAAGACACCTTCCTAATTATTTCCACAAGTTCTGCTTGTTAGATTAAATAAATAAGAATACTCCTAGGAAATAGACATAAGAATAATTCCCTAAAATAGCACAAGATATAACAGCACAAAGTTTACAAGTGTCTTACTTTCTCATTCAAATAAAATAATATGAACAATAATCTGAGCTCAAAGTCTCAGTATTCACCTTTCAATTTGGGCACAGTTTCACTTCTATAAAATAAAAGTCTCTTTTTACATAAGACAAGAGATTACAATATATGGCTACCCAAAAAGGCTAGATGCTTCTTTCCATAAAAATACCCATGCTACGGTCAACGCCTTCAATGCATTTTCAATTCTATCGAGGGGCCATGCTTGGAACAGTGCATTACCTTAACTATGGTGTGACCATCCATATGATATGTTTCCTCCTTAGCATGAGTTGTTTTTTCCTTTCCTTGGTGTTTGTGTAGCTGTCTACTTTGCCTTTACTTCATAGAATAAAAATAGGCCATGTCTTTAATTTGGTGTGCTCAGATGGCCACTTGATCCATTGTTTCACCTACTAGAAATAACTCCCCTATAGATATTTTTGACCTTTTGTATTGTCCTCTCTTCCCTATAGCAGTTTGAGCTCTCGAGCTCTCTCTTCAACTGGTCACTTGATTCATCCTTCAAGTTTCATGCTATATTTGAATTTTAATGGATAATCCATTACCTTAAATTTGACATCCATGGGAATGTCACTGGTTGTTGTTAGCTTGAACCCTATTGAAACATGAACCTTTGAACCTATTGAAATTTCATTGGTTTATTGGTTCATTGGTTCATTTTGTCTTTATCAGTCCCCTGGTTCAATCGTTGCCTTTGTTTGCTCATTTCTTTGCTTTATCTAGTTGAACCATCCTTTGAAATGGTCTCTGGAATCATCCATGTTCTTCCTTTGCTTGGATTAGCCTTTGAACTATTTGAACCTATTTGAACCATTGAACTTGTACTCTTTTGGTTCAAGGTTCAATCGGTTCATTGGTTCATCCTTCATTTCTTGTTTCCTTCTAAGTCTTTTTAAGTCCCTTTTTTAAGCTTCTCTTTGTCTTTACCAAGCCTTTAGAACACTATAAAGGGAAGGTGTCCCTTCAATATTTTTGAATGGTCCTTTTTTGAGTGCCGAGTGCCCCCCGCAAGGGTACCTACCCTTCAGGATCCTTCGGGTGGCCTTCATCCTTTATTTCCTTCAGACAAAATGTCTGAAGGAATTCCTTTGAACAATTTGTCCAAAGGAAATATTTCCCTTGCTTGGCTTTAAATGTTTTTCCACCAGGCTTTTGCTTTGAGATTTTCCTTTTGAGATTTTCCTTCAGACAAAATGTTTGAAGGAATTCCTTTAGACAAATTGTCTGAAGGAAATGTTCCTTTCCTTAGCCACTCATTCCCTTGCTTTTGATCGGGCTTCAATTTCTTTGAGATTTCTTCTCGAGTGAATTCCTTTGGATAAAATGTCTGAAGGAATTCCTTCAGATAAAATGTCTGAAGGACTTTTGCCTTAATAATTTTTTACCATGGGAACTTTTCTAAAATAATTCCCTGTTCTTTACTTGATAATTTCCTCAGACAAAAAGTCTGAAGGAAATATTCTCTTTTTTTCCTTCTCTTTGATCTTTGAGTCGATGTTCCCTACCCTCCACAAGGGCACCTACCTTTAGTTCATTTCCCTCCACAAGGGCACTTGATCCTTTGGCTTTGGGGTAGTCCCTTGAACCAACCATTTGAACTAACCGATTGAACCAACTTTGGTTCAATGGTTCAATCGATTCAATATCTTTATTTTGGCTAAGTATTTTGACCACTTGAACCACCCGCACATTGAACCTTGGAACTGTTAAACCCGTTAAACCTTTGAACCAAAATGGTTCAAGGTTCAATGGTTCAATGGTTCAAGCCTTCTTTTTTTCATTAAGTGTTTTAAATCTGTTGAACTATAAAGCGATTGAACTTGATGAATTTTGACAAAGCACTTAACTCTTTAAGCTCACTGATGATGTTGAACTGATTGAACCCATTGAACCTTTGAACCAAAATGGTTTAAGGTTCAATGGTTCAATGGTTCAATCCTTGCTTAGAATCTTGCCGATGAACATTTTTTGGTTGGACCAGGGCATTTGAACCAATCTAAAAATTGCCTAAGTGTTAGAAACTTGCTCCTTTGAGATAATTTACCTGATAAAGCCATTGAACCTGTTGAACTTGTTAATCCCTTAGCTAAAAAAGCTTGAAAAATGCAAAATATTAATTCTCAGAATAAATTTTGAAAAGAGAAGGGAAGATTTTGGTCTATTGAATCAAAATAGTTCATATGTTGCCCCAAAAATGAGTAACATTTTTGGGGACAATAGCTGGCTCCAATTAGAGAACTTCCTTCAGTTGAAAACTTGGAACAACTGAGGGGAGTAAAAACTAGAATCTCCAGTGCCTTAAAGTATGCCATTGGGATATGGAGTCATGCTACCCAAAAAAGAAAAGGTGCCAAAAAAGAAAATGAACAACACACAATAGAAATAAAGGCTATACAAATAAATAGATGTATAGGTGAACTTATCTGATACTTCAAGAATTGAAGTGCTTCAGATGCTACCCATTATGAGGCAGAGAAAAGGGCATGCCATATTGATATCTTAATAGGAAACTATTTTTACCATGGAGTTGATGGATAGTGAAAGCGCCCCTCCAAAGGGAGTCAAATTTCCCATGCATTCCCTTTAGTTCTCTTCTCTTGTCCCACATCAAGACTTGATCTCTAATCTAAAAATCACAGTCTTTTGTTTTTTGGTCAAAGAGATTCTTCACCAAACTTTGATGGGTAGCAATTCAGTCCACCACCATAGTTCTCTACTCATCCAGCTTAGTCAAGCACATGATCCTCTTATCAATGGAGCTTTCATAAGTTTGATCCTCAATTATCTTGGCCAATTTCAATGCTGGTAATTCTAAAGTGATTGGTATCTCAGCATTGAGACCTTAAATAAGTTGGAAACGTGACATACCAATTGCCCTCTTGGGTGTTATTCTATCTACCCATAAAACATCAACCAATGCTTTATGCCATGTTCATTGGTTGTCATCTGCCAGCTTCTTGATGATAGTCACCAAGTTCTTATTGCTAGATTCAACTTGGCCATTCGTTTGTGGAAAGTAATTAGAAGAGTGGGAGAGGGTGATCCCATAGTAAAATCAGAACTGAGTAATCTCTTGGGAAGAGAAATAAGTTGCATTATCTGTGACAATCTTGGTTGGGACTCCAAACCTAGAAATGATGTTCTCCTTGAGGAAATTGTACACTACTTCTGAAGTGGCCTACTTGGTTGGAATAGCTTCTACCCACTTGGTGAAGTAATCTATGGTTGTGAGGCCATAATCATGTCCAGCACTTGAAGGTGGGTTTACAGCACCAATAAAATCAATTCCCCATTGCTGAAATGGCTCTTTTATCACTACTAGATTAAGAGGTAAAATAGCCAATTTGGGTTTTCCAACAAACTGTTGGCATAGTTCACATTTTCTTACTCACTTGTATGCATCTTGAAAAAGAGTAGGCCAGTTATACCTAGTTCACAAAATTTTATGGGCAGTTATAGGAGTAAAAAAATGTCCTCCATAGGCTAGATTATAGAAGGACTTCAAAAGTTGGTTATGCTGCTCTTTATCCACATAGCGAAGAAACACTCCATCAAGGCTCTTCTTATATAGGCCATTATCCCAAAGGACAAAATTGGCAGCTTTCAACTTGATATCCCTCCTTTATTTATAAGATAGGTGAGTAGGACACTCACCATAAGTAAGGAAATGAGCAATACCTAAATACCACTCATTCATGGTGGAGATAAATAGGACTATTGGCATGTCTTCAATTTCTCCTTCTCCATGCTTTGTTTATTCAAGTCTATTGTCAGCAATCAACTGGCATAGACCCTTTCCATGCACCAGCTTCATTGGTTTGATGACTAGATCAAACTCTTAGATTTTAGTGATCTAATTCCCTCTTTTAGTTCCAAACTTCTGTTGAGTTAATATATATTTAACTGTGGTATCAGGAACCAGGGCAGTAACATGTGAATTCAGGATGTAGAAGTGGAAATGCTTCACTACCTTCACCACTGTGTAAGCATGCTTCTCCATGTTTGAGTACTTCAACTCATGAGCTTTGAGAGGATAGCTCATGAATAAAAAGGAGATTCCACACCTTCTTGGTTCTATTAAACTAGAATTGCTAAAAGTGTGTGTTCAAAAGCATAACTATATATAGTGAAATCCTTGGCATAATCTAGACAGACTAGAATTGGGGAGTGAGCAATGGCTGTCTTGATGTCTTCAAATGTTGACTTGCCTTCTGCAGTCCAGCTAAAGGTGGCCTTTCCCTTCATCATATTTATAATATGGTGAGTCTTTTCAGTGAACTCAGGGATGAATCTTCATAAAAAATTCACTTTTTTAAAGAAAGAGTGAACTACAGTTTTACTCATAGGCAGAGTAAGTTCCTAGATAGAATTGACTCTATTTGAGTCAATATTTATGCCTTCTCTAGACACAATATGTTTGAAAAGTTTCCCTTATATTACCCCAAAAATAGACTTCTTAGGATTTAAAGAAATGCCATTCTGATGACAGCATTCTAGCACTTGATACATATGGTGCACATGATCAGGGTGATGCTTGGAAAAGACTATCAAATCATCCAGGTATATTACAATGAACTTACCTATTTCATCTTTGAAATCAAGGTTAATTGCTCTCTAAAAAGTGGTGCCATCATTTATTAGGCCAAATGGCATTCTCTGATAGGAAAAGGTGCCCTAAGGTGTGGTGAATGCAGTCTTATGCTGGTCTACTTCACTAGCTTCAAATTGATTATATCCTGAGAAGTCATCTAGCATTGATAACATCTGAGAACTGGTCACTATTTAAAGGACTTGATCCATGATAGGCAAAGGATAGTTATCATTCAAGGATGACTGATTCAAGTTCCTAAAATCCATGTAGAGGCAAATTTTGCCACTCTTCTTCCTCATAGGAACTATATTGGCAATCCATGTGGAATGATGGATTGGGAAAATTATCCTAGCATTCAGCATTCTCTGTATTTTAAACATAATAGTACTTGATATCTTTGGATTGTATTGTCTAGATTTTTTATTGTAAGGAATTGAATCACTTTTGAGAGGAATCTCATGGTGAATTTATTCATGCGTAAGTGACTTTAGATCATCATAAGAGTATGCTAGGACATCCATATACTGATGGAGCAGAGCAGTGAACTTGAACTTTTCTTCCTGAGTGCAGCACTTCCCAATATTCAACATTTTAGGATCTCCTTTGGTACCTAAATTTACTTGATCAAACTCCTGGGAGGAGCTTGAATCTATTTGCTATTGTTTTATGAATCTTTCATGTTTTTCAAATAGCTTCTCAAGGGAAACCAAGCCTTTTGGGATTTTATTCCCTTTGAGTTGTAGGGATTTTTCACCTACATTTGTACTTGATTCAGGGATTGGTTCAAGCTTTTGAGGTTCACTACCTTCAAAGTGCAACTGTTCAAAGTTATCTTTTTGCTTCAAGAAGGCAATGATTTGGATATCATAGTTAAACACCTACCAATGATTGATATTATCAAGTAAACTTGGTCAAAAGACTAGCTCAATAGTGTACCTATCTCTTTTGATGTCTGGGTAAGGGACTAAGAGAGTTGCTAAAATAGCCAGTGCATCAGCTCTGTCATTGAACTCCCTAGGTATGGTAGAGATGTTGAAAGCATCAAAACATTCAAGTTGATCCTAGACTAGATTATAGTAATGGCACAATCTCTCATTCTTTGTTTGATATAGGTTTCTCACCTGACAAACCACTAGTTCAACATCTCCTTTGGCATGTAGGAGTTTGATGCCTTTGTCACGAGTAGCCTTCAATCTAAGTAAGAGAGATTCATACTCAGTTGTGTTGTTGGTGTTGCTAAACTATAACTTGTATGAAGAAGAAAAAATATCTCCTTGAAGAGATATTAGCACAATCCCAGATCCTGAACTGGTAGAGGAGTAACTACCATCAAATTCCATAATCCATACCTCCTCAAACACTAATTTTTCCTTGGATCCTTATTTATTTGGAGGGGGAGATTCCTCAGCACTTGTACTACATTCCACTATCCTTTCTACTATTCTAGTCGAAGGTATTTTTAGGCTATCACATTTGGGAGTTTCATTAGGTGTTTCATGGACTTCCTCTATGGTTAAGAAATAATTACCCATCCCTAAAGACTCAAATAGAATTTGAGCTTCAAATGTTGATGTCTGAGTAACCACGTATTTTGCTTCCTTCTCAGGGAGCAGCTTCTTCATGACACCTTTGATAGGGATCCTTGCCTCAGATAAGTCCATGCTCAACTTGCCACCAACATCTTTATATAAATTTCAACCAAGAAGGATGTCGTATGATGGTGAGATGTTGGCCACTAGGACAGTCATCTTGATTCTTTTGTTTGGGAACACTGCAAATGCAAATTGAGCATCCTTGATTTGTCCTAGCAATGGAATTTGTTTGTTCTCCATGGAGAAACATCTCCAAAATGTCTTGGTCAGTGTGAGACCAAGGGATTCTGCCACTTTGGTAGGCATGACATTGTTTGAAGCTCTATAATCAATGATGCAATTGCTCAGCTTGTGACTATTTATCAATAGGGAAACATAGAAAGGCTCTATTTTCCTAGGGGCAGCAGGAGGAGTAATAAAAAGATTGTTTGGGATGGACATGTTCCTAGGGGGACCATGAGTTACCTTCTTATCATCTTGTCTTATAGGGATGGTTTGGTTCTTGACACATTGAACCAACTTGTCCAATTGATCAGGGTTGGACTGCAGGAATTCAAATTCAGACATTTGAATTTTGGTTTTCTTATATGGTCAATTATATCAAATTTTTGAAATGAATTGGGAATAGAGGATGGGAGTTCATCCTTTTGGTTTTTAGAAGGAGGAAGATTGGTTTATGAATTTTAATTTGAAGGGGTAGGGATGTTTGATGTACTTACCTTCTTTGTAATCACTGGGTCCTTTAGCTGGAAAGGTAGAGTGGTTTCCTGCTTGGCAATTGAAATTATTGGTTGAGGTCACTCCTCTATCTTCTCTTTATCAGCTTGTTGGGCTAATTGATTCTTAAACAAGGTGAATATAGTGTATGTTCCCTCAACTAATCCACCTTCACTTTTAGGTTCATTTTGGTAATTCAAGAAACCAATGTTGGAGTTGCCAGCTAATTCTCCTTCTCCCTCTATGAAGAGATTAGCGTCATCTTCTAGGTTTAATTCAGGTTGGAAGGAGAAATCTGATTCTACCTCAAGATATCCAACTGCTGAATTGGTTGGAGGTACTTCAATGGCAAGGTTATTCCTCTAAGGGGGAGGAAGATGATTTCTGGCAACATTGCCTTGATATGACTGATTGGGGAATGTCCTCCTTGGTACATCTTTGTATGAAGGAGTAGATGACATTCCTTGAGCCATTTTCTTTCTGAGAGTAAGCAACTCATTCACCATTTTTTGCACCATTGGATCAGTGGTGACTGTAGGTGAGTATTCAAAAGATGAAGAGGATTTACCTTTATTAGGGTCTCTCCTTATCTTTCCTACCAAGATAAGGTCATCTTCTACTTCAATAGCCAAGTCCTGAGCAGTAGCAAGGTCTATGTGTCTAACCTGTCTCGGTAGAAAACTCACTTTAGGTACCTATGAGTTGATGAAGAAGCATTTGAAGTTCTTAGGTGTTGGCTGAGTAATGGTAGGAATCCAATTCCTCGACTTATCAAACTTGGTAATGAAATCCCTCATAGGTTCATGAGGTTCCTTCTTCATCTATGTGAGTTGGGCCAGCAAGACATGTGCATCTTCTGCAGGCTTGAACCTGGATTCAAATTTAGCTTTAAGAGTGTCCCAGTCAATGAATAACTAAGCCTATAGATGGTAGAATCAGTCTGTAGTAGCACCTTATAGTGTTTTCACAAACAACCTGACTGCTATGTCTTCATACTCCATGCCTATCATGCCATAGGCTATGCTGAAGGTAGTAATATGTTCATCAAGATAAACCTTCCCATCACTAAATAATTTGGGTAAATTCTTCCTTAAACTACGTAGAAATTTATGTAGAGGTGGAGTCAAATTTAGTGGACCAAAAGAGTTACCCCAGGGGCCTTGAGCTACCATTATTGCATTATGGAAAAAGGTGATAACAAATTTAGGTAGAGTACATATAGGCAAAGTTATACTAACAATAGAAAAAGTAGCTCTGCCTTGTGTTGGTGACCTAGTACGAGTAGGAGGAACACTCTTGGATCATTGAACTTGAAGTTGGGGAGGGAACAAATCAAAATTTTCTTGCTACACCAACTTAAAAATAGGGTCAACAACACCTTGAGCTCTCTGGTTTTTGGTATAACATGGAGTTTCCAGATTTTATAATGAAAATGGAAAAGAACTAGCCTTACTTCAGCTTGAAGCTTGAGGCTTCAAATTGCATGCTCTTTCCCTAGTGGAGTTGCTAAAAAATTGTTAGGTGAATATTTTGTCGATCAACTAAATGATGAGCAAAATAAGTCTTATCAACCATAGCAAGGGAGATTGGTCAGCTAGATTTGCAGGTTTACCACATCAAAAGGGGAAAAATCACTCCTCTCATCAAGGGGAGGTTCCCTATTAAATATGAGGAGCTATATACTATAAATATAAGCAAAAAATAACACTCAGGGTAGGGTAACACCATCCATCTCTCTTTTTTTAGAGATGATGCTTTACAAACAAAGGAAAAATCTTGGTGAAGACACTGAAGGCACTTCTCTTCTTTCAAAAGTGATTTTATAGGAAGCAGCAGGAGTTCTTTCAAGTAGTGATAAGTAACTAGTAACAAAAGGGTAGTAACTAGTAGGATGAACTGTAACACAAAGTCTACACCTCATCTACTCAAAGAGTGAAAAATAAAGGATAATGGTGGCACAAAGTCATCCCAAGATTCTTCCCATAGAAATAGAAAAATAGACAAAAACACTAAAGGCAACTACAGACAGCACAAAGTCTTTCTCACAGTTGGCTTCAGGACACCTTCCTGATTACTTCCACAAGTTTTGCTTGTTAGATTAAATAAATAAGATTGCTCCTACGAAACATACATAAGAACAATTCCCTAAAATAGCACAAGATATAATAGCACAAAGTCTGCAAGTGTCTTTCTTTCTCATTCAGATAAAATAATATGAACAATATGAGCTTAAAGTCTCAGTATTCACCTTTCAATTTTGGTAGAGTTTCACTTCTATAAAAGAAGTCTCCTTTTACATATGACAAGAGATTACAACATATAGATACGCAGAAAGGCTTGGCACTTCTTTCCATGAAAATGCCCATGCTACGGTCAATGCCTTCAATGCATCTTCAATTCTGTCAAGGGGCCATGCTTAGAATAGTGCATTGCCTTAACTATGGCATGGCCATCCAATTGATATGTTTCCTCCTTAGCATGAGTTGTCTAGTCATTTCCTTGGTGTTTGCACAGCTGTCTACTTTGCCTTTACTTCATGGAAGAAAAATAGGCTGCGTCCTTGATTTGGTGTGCTCAGATGACCACTTGATCCACTATTTCACCTACTAGAAATAACTCCCCTATAGATATTTCTAATCTTTTGTATTGTCCTCTCTTCCCTGTAGCATTTTGAGCTCTCAATCTCTCTCTTCAGTTGGTCGCTTGATTCATCCTTCAAGTTTCACGCTATATTTGAATTTTAATAAATATTCCATTACCTTAAATTTTACATCCATGGGAACGTCACTGGTTTCTATTAGCATGAACCCTATTAAACCATGAACCTTTGAACCTATTGAAAGTTCATTGGTTCATTCTGTCTTTATCAGTCTGTTGGTTCAATCGTTGCCTTTGTTTGCTTATTTATTTGCTTTGTCTAGTTGAACCATCCTTTTAAATGGTCTATGGAATCATCCATGTTCTTCCTTTGCTTGGATCAGTCTTTGAACCATTTGAACCGATTTAAACTATTGAACTTTGAACTCTTTCGATTCAAGGTTCAATCGGTTCATTGGTTCATCCTTCATTTCTTGTTTCCTTCTAAGTCCCTTTAAGTCCCTTTTTGAAGCTTCTCTTCATCTTTACCAAGCCTTTGGAACACTCTGAAGGGAAGGTGTCCCTTCGGGCTTTTTGAATGGTCCTTCTTTGAGTGCTGAGTGCCCCCCACAAGGGTACCTACCCTTTGATATCCTTTGGGTGGCCTTCATCCTTTATTTTCTTTGGACAATTTATCCGAAGGAAATCTTTCCTTGGCTTGGATTTGAACATTTTTCTGTTGGGATTTTGCTTCGGGCTTTTCCTTCAAACAAAATGTCCAAAGGAATTCCTTCAAACAAATTTTCTGAAGGAAATGTTCCTTTCCTTAGCCACTCATTCCCTTGCTTTCTATCGGGCTTCAATTTCTTTGGGCTTTATTCTCGAGTGAATTCCTTTAAACAAAATGTCTGAAGGAATTCCTTCAGACATTTTTTGAAGGACTTTTGCTTTAACAATTTTTTTCCATGGGAACTTTTTCAAAATAATTCCCTGTTCTTTACTTGATAATTTCCTCAGACAAAAAGTCTAAAGGAAATCTTCTCTTTGATCTTTGAATCAATGTTCTCTTCCCTCTGCAAGGGCACTTGCCTTCAGTTCATTTCCCTTCACAAGGGCACTTGATCCTTTGGCTTTCGGGTAGTCGCTTGAACCAACCATTTGAACCAACCGATTGAACCAACTTTGGTTCAATGGTTCAATGGTTCAATCAGTTCAATCTCTTTATTTTGGCTAAGTCTTTTGACCACTTGAACCACCCGCGCATTGAACCTTAGAACTATTGAACCCATTGAACCTTTGAACCAAAATGGTTCAAGGTTTAATGGTTCAATGGTTCAAGCCTTAATGGTTCAATGGTTCAAGCCTTCTTATTTTCATTAAGTGTTTTAAAGCCGTTGAACTATGAAGCGATTGAACTTGATGAATTTTGACAAAGCACTTAACTCTTTAAGCTCGCCGATGATGTTGAACTGATTGAACCTGTTGAACCTTTGAACCAAAATGGTATAAGGTTCAATGGTTCAATGGTTCAATCCTTGAGTAGAAGCTTGCCGATGAACATTTTTTGGTTGAACCAGGGCATTTGAACCAATCCAAAAATTTCCTAAGTGCTAAAAACTTGCTCTTTTGAGAGAATTTACCTAATAAATCCATTGAACCTATTGAATTTACTAATCCCTTAGCTAAAAAAGCTTGAAAAATGTAGAATCTAAATTCTCAAAACAAATTTTGAAAAGGGAAGGGAAGATTTTAGTCTGTTGAATCAAATAGTTCATATGTTGTCCCAAAAATGAGTAACATTTTTGGGGACAACAAGTAACAATTTTAATTTTAGAAATTTGTACATATAGAAAATAACTATTTTTTGTAAATACTAGGAAGAAAAGTAATTAACTCAAATTGGGATCTTTGTTAATTTTTTAATATCTAAATGTGTAAATCGATAAAAGATGTGACCATTCATGTTTAGGATCAAGAATCTCATCTGAAACTATTTTTGGACAAGGCTATCATAGGTAGATAGTGGTATAGGCTGTTGAAATCCATTGACTGTGGACTTTTCCTAGTTGACTATGATTAAAAGCTGACAAGAAAAAGATAGAGAAATTAAAACTTTGATAGTGACAATTTAGAAGTAGAATCTCAAAATATTCATAAATAAGACCACTATAATGGATAAAATTATTGGTCATTTGAGTCTATTGATATCAGTCCTGTCTTCATTGACTGTGATGAAAATATTTATTTTACCTCTTACACCTGATTTTGATGAGTAGACTAAGCTATTAAAATTTAGATTATGCCACACAAAATTTGTTATTTTATTTCTTTTATATTTGAAACTCTAAGGTCAATTCAAGATATTAAAACCTTGTAAAAAAAGAGAGCGTAATGAACTAATCTAGCCTCAATCATCCCCATGATGATTAAGTGCCACCTATATATCTAGTACTCCAAGATGGAAATCAAGCCCATGTGGTTATCCCACCTAGAATGATTATGCAATTATGCTCCTTGACTATGTGTATGTAGCTAGAAAAATGGCTTTGATATTTAACAATGATATTTTTTGATTTGATTCAATTTGATTTAGACTTGGCTTGTGAGTGATCTTAAATTTAGAAAGTATAAAGCAGATTTGTAGTAATGTGTAAGCTAGAATCCAAGTGATAGCAAGTGGGGATACATAATGACCTTTAATGTGTAATTATAGTCAAACCTTTTGATAATTTTTTTAGTTAACCTTGTGAAATAGATGAGAAGACCCAAAAGATTGATTCAAAATTTGGAAACTATCCATTATTTGCCATGAGATGTGACTACTCTAGGTGGATAGGCTTATGGCAGTATTCTTATCCCAAAAGATCAGAAATAACTATCATGAGTTAGAGATAGTCTGATGGTGATATCAAGCATTTTGAGCATTTGATTTGAAATTTCTATGTATTGATGATGAAAAATAAAGGGTTTAGCCTACATATATGTAAATGGCTTAAAATAATCATGAATAAGAGTCATGTGTTTGGGAGCAAGTCATATAATTTATGATGTGTTGATAATTATCATTGTAAAATATATGTGACCAAATTTATGTTTCTACATTTTTGTCGTGGCCATATAGTGATATCTTGCCTAGTATGTTCTCATTGAATTTAAAGTCTTCATTCTCTTCTACTTTTACTATGTTCACTGAAAGTGATCCACATGACAATATTTAATTTATTTATAGCCATGGGGTCATGGGGACACAAAGTTATATTCAAAAAATATTGATAAATCACACAGTAATTTAATAAAATCTTAAACATAAATAGAACAAGTTGTAATCTTACCACCATCATGGGGTCATAGAGATACATAGTGTCTCTTTTATTTCATTATGGTCTCAATGAAATGTGTGAATGCATTGAAACTTTTAATCTAATTTATATTCACATGCAATTGTTTTCTCCTATACACAATGAATAAAAGTACCTATGATCACATGTCATAGATAAATGACTGCTCATGAACTTGAAGTATAACATACATAAACATAAGTTTAATATGCCTCAAAAAAAATGGTAATCATGGTAATAATAAAGTTCCCCTCATGGATAAATATTAATAGTCTAAGCATAAGTCTAATAATATACTCATGAATAAATTATATTTAATGATGAACCAAATATAACATGCCCTAATACAAGTAGTGTTATAGCAAAAATATCAAATTAAATCACACACATGGAGACTTTAGCCAATTATATGAAAGATATAAATCATGGCAATGTAGGAAAGAAAACAAGGATGTTTTACATGATATTTATTATATAACAATAGAATATTTCATAAGTAAATAAATCTTCCAAGGAAGACACACTAAGCACAAAGGAATCATGCCACACATAGGGAAAATAAAATAAACACTAGCAAACATAGAGTATACAAAGAAACATAAAAATAAAATAACACATATCAATCAATCATAATAATGTGACACAAAGCATACAATGTAGTCAATGAACATGCGTCAATCATAGGAAAAACAAGTAAGGCATGAAAAATAAGAAGAACATGAAACAATCACATCAAGTGCAACCAAAACACAAATCATCCATAACCAAGCACAAAGTAACACCAGATTCATAAGGACTATAGTAATATCAAGACCATACATAAAAATATGAAGCACACAAAGGAACATGTAATATTAAATAAAAATTAGACTATATAAGATCACATGAAAGCTCATTATGATAAAATAAATCATAAAATTTATAACCATAAGCACTGCTAGGAGACACCCAAAATTACCCTAGATCAAGCATGAAAGGTGTCCCCATCCAACTATGAATCCATAATTATACACACCTATAAATACATTTATCTCAATAATGCCATCAATAGCATGTGTATAAGCAATATTTTTTATATATACGTAGATAATCATAGTATATCAAATTTTGTATCCAAACTCAAAGATAAAGGAAAATAAATTTGAGAAGACATGAAATACTCAAATAAAGAAACTAATCACATAAAGAAACAATATGATTTATCTAGCAATTATAGACAATATTTTGGTTAGAATAAAAAAATAGTACATCTCTTGTGCATCACATTGTAAGGGTAAAATCTTTTAGATTGTTGATCAAAATTGTATAATATGGGTTGGAAATATATTTAAGAGAAATATTATATGTTCCATACAAGAATGCCTTTGAAAACCATTTATGGTACTAGAATAAATTTTAAGGTCTATTTTTTGTATGAAATGACCTAAAAATAAAAAATATAGAAATATAAAAACCTAACTAAAAATAATAATACCATGTTTTGGTATTTTTCTGAGTTTCAAGTCATGAAAAAACATCTCAACCTATTGGCAGAATACTTATCATATGAGTCTTCACATCCTAATTCAAAACACTTCATATATATTCTAGTTTTATACTTTTCATTTCCTACTAAAATAGTTATAAAGGAGATATTATTTGAATTGTAAAAACAATGAATAAATTTTAATAAGAAATAAATTATTGTATCTTATCATCTCTTTACAAAGATTTTTACAATATTTTAATATTTATAACATAAATTACTAGTTTAACATCTCTTCTCAGAGATAATAATGCATGTCTCTTTTGGAGATATCCAATCATGTCTCATTTCAAAGATAATTGTATAAACCTCACAAATCCATGAATAAATTTAATTATTTATTTTTAATTCATTATTTATGTGTATTTTTTATTTCCATTCCTTCACGCTTCATTTTTCTACAATTCAAAATCTTATTTTATGCTATAATTATTTTAATTGAATTTATTCCACCTATAACACATTAAGTTTCCAAAATTCAATGTGTTTTCTTCCATATTCCTTATCAAACCTAAATAACATGAAAAGAAATAAAAAAATATGAAAGGAATCCCTACTAACCTACAACTTCCATTAGAAGTTTGTGTATTATGAAACATGTGACATCAATATCTAATGTGTTGTCATCACGTGGAAGTTAGTGCTCTCTTTTTAGATGTGTAAACACTAATATTTGATATTTGACACTTAGAAATATCAATATTGAGCTACATTTATCCTACATAACTTATGCATCTTCAAACAGTTCTTACTCACCATTCTCACACACCTACATGCTAGTGATGATCCTGATCCATTCTAAGTTTATATAAGTCACCTACATGAACACTCTAATCTATGTTACATCAAATAAATATCCTACTTAGACACTCCTATAATATCACAATCACATTTTTTTCTCCCAAATAATAGTGTTAGGCTTAGACAATAACATCAATGTTACTATCTTGAAGCTAATGTTACCTTTCTTTGGCTAGCAATGACTATTTTTTAAAATTAAACCCTTCTAATAGATTGGCCTATTCACCTAGCATGTATATGGTGTCATAAGTTATCAAAATGGACTCATATAAATATATTTAAAATCCACACTTATTACTCACTTGGAACTTATCTATCAATCTTCTGTAAACTAGTGCACACTTAGAAAATGTCTTATTATTACCAAATTAAAAATCAAGAACTAGGATTAGTCATTAACCAAGTCTAAAACACATCAAGCCAAGTTAGGAGTGAACATTAACAAGATCAAGTCTAGATTTATAGGTGGATTCATATATTAAAATATCATAATTGTACATTCACACCAAGGGGGTAACCACATGTAGCTTGAATACCCTCTTTAAAGCATTGGTTATGTAGGTAGTGGTCAATCATCAATCGATGTGATTGGGGTCAACTTAGCCCAATTACACTTCTTCACTTTTTACAAGTTTTCATCCTTCACAAGTGAACCTAAGGGTTAAAATATAAGGATGTTAATTTTATAGTTGCACATGTAGTCAAAGGTCATAGATTGTGCAAATAAAGACTTATCAGATAGACACATTGCATTATGCAGTCACAAAAGAAAACCTAATCAAGATAAAAACATCAAGCCTAGTCACTAACATTGATGGATGTACCTAGGCTTGATTTTATTGACACTACACGCATATGTAGTTATTTATGGATCTAGATTAATCACAAGTATGCTTCTAGTATGTTTCCACTCTCAAAATGCAATCGCAATCAATCATTCAAATAATTAAAGCTAAGTATATTCACCTCCTTAATAATTTTTATAAATAGTAAGTTACATTATCATATTAGTCTCAATCAACTACATTAATATTTATGATTTATTTACATATATTATAATTTGAATTAACTCTACAATTTAAGCCTAATGTAATTCACACTAATATTAAAATATCATAAATATATTGGTGAACCTGTACATTTCTTGAACATTGCCAAACCCTAGGTTTCCGTTAGGGTTTCATCCTTCTAAGGTTTCATAATTTTTTTCTTTCTTAGGGTTTGATACCTAATTTCTAATTTCACATATTATTTATGAAAATTAAATTTTTCTGTCTTTTACCCTAAGGTTTCATAGTCATTTCCCTATTAAGGATTCTTTTCCTAGGCTTGTGGTTTATCCTCTTGTTTGTGTGGCTCATATTAGATACATAAAGAATCTAATTTCAAAATGTTTCAAGGTTTTTTATAATCATATTGTGTGGATAAAAACATATTTTTGTTTTCCAAAATATTATACAAGTTTTCTAGAAATTGTAAGTTATTGTGGGCATCCTAGATTTTCACCCTAGCTAAATAAGGGGATTGTTCAGGTCCTCCTACTCAAATATAGTCAAACATGAGACTGATCCTAAGCTATGGGTATCTTAATAATGGATCATATCTCTAAATAAGGATGGATTCCTTCTAGATCTATCACCTATACTAAACCTAAACTAGGACTTGCTTAGAAAAGTGATAAAGATACAATAATATATGAAAGCATGTAATAATAAGGTGATGCACCAATAATTTTAACACTTGTAATTTGCATAAGACACACTATGAGACACATTCAAAACCAAATAAGATCAGTTCCACATGAGTATTTCATAATAAGGCATGAATCAGTTATCATCTAAACAACAAATTGTAAATTGCACTTATAATGACCTATGAGAACTACCAATCACTTTATGAAGGTGAGAAAACTCAAACATATACAAGGAACATATATTTACTTAAATACATTATATGAATTCATATAACACACTTCAATCTAGCTTGAAAAATGATATAATTCAATGTTTATTGCATCAAAAGGTGTTACAGTATAAATTTTGGCATAGCCAAATCAAGCCAAAGCATAATAGTCTATTCTCTAAATATGTCAGATATTTATTGTATAAAACTTTTAGAGAGTTATAAATGTGGAATAAGTTAGAACATATATAGAAAAAGGAAGAAAGAGAGGTAACTGTGATGTATTAGCACAAGTTTGAGGATGCTAACTCGTGGCCTTATCAATAAGGAACAAATTTTGTAAATGAATTGAATGCTCATTATCCTTATCCATCCACCTGAAGTCCTTATTGGAACTCCATGTCATTATTTATCTAATTTGCTGAGGAGGACCATGTTTTGGAATTGACATAATTATGCCACATTTACTTTCGGTGTCCATTGGTACCTATTTAATAAAAATGTAACTCTAATGATATGTAAGACACCTTTCGATGATTAATTTAGGTGAAAACCAATCCAACTATTGGTTTTCACATAGTCACAATATCTATGAAAACCTGTAAACTACTTGATCTTGGTTCACACTCACTGGTCCATCTTTGATATTTATATTTGGCTATAAGAGACCTATTTTGAATCTAAAACCTATGATAATCAATAAAATATTTTATAAAAATATCTTCCATACAAAATATAGTGAATATAGTCACCAAATGAACCCTATAAATTATATGAAATCAAACCAAAAGTCCATATTTAGCTTTAATAGAATCCATTTATGTTCTTTATACCTGAATACATGGATATGCCCACACCATGGCATTGGATCAAGCTCTTAATGGAGTAAATATGACCCTATAATACTTTTTTCATCTTGGTAAAAAAATTAGTCCTTTGGTTCGACCTTGTCCATCAAATATTGCTCAGACTAATCAAAATGCTCCAATCTATCTTCGCTCCCATTGGCTTCATAGATCCTTGCTATCATATCTTGACCCTTTTTAGTTATTACACATCATAGGATATAATTTAAAAAATAAACATAGGCCTTTAATTTCCTTCCATGAATATCTTTTGACAAGTTAACTTTGCCATTCACCATCAATCTTGAAACTCCAATGTTGAGCTTAAAATTGATGTTAACACGAACATCTTATGTTTTAGGTCCAAATTTGAATACTCATAAATTGAAATAAAAATATTTCATGTAAATTAAACTTACAAATAATGTTATTGACATGTAGAACTCCATGGCACTACAACTATTTGGCTCATGAGAGTTCATGAGATGCATTTATTAAATGCATAAGTGAACTGGTCTGTTTCTTTTTAGATGACGTCTTAGTGATGATTTGGTTCTTTAAATTGAAAATTCCATCTTTTATCAATATTTTAAGGCTCTAATGATCTTTTAAGGCTTGTGTAACCTGGTTCATGCTCCTAAATGCTTTAGACACCATGAAACATGCTTGGACCCTTCATCTGCAATTGTAGATATGTCCTTTGAAGATTAATTAAATCACACTTTAAGCCTACTTAAAGTGTTTTAAAAATATTTTAAAAAAATAAATGATCTCCACTTGAGTTCTGTCTGTTCCTCATGACATTGGGTCATTCTTCATTTAGGATCCTACTCAACTTCTGGACTAGGCCTATTTTGGTATGTGGACCAAATCTAGTCAACATATTTGGTGACTTAGTTGGGTAGTATGTCTGCTATGATTGAGAACTCAAACCATCTCTATGACTCTTAGACCATTTACATGATACATGGACTATTTACATGACTGCAAGATACCCACTTGACTTGCAAAGATAAATAATTCCAACAAATAGGGAAAGAAACAAACTTGAAAGGAAAACTAACCTAATAAACCAAAGACAACTAATCTAATGAAAAACTATGTAAATAAATCACTTATTTGAGAAAAAAAAACTAATGTGTTAAAACAACACTTAGATAAAAATAAGTACAAGGAACTTAGCTTCCTTAATACCAATGATTTAGATGTATCTCATTGATTGAGATATGAAGATCTTCACCATTCATCCTTATGAATTAGAAATCATTTTGAGATTTGCAGCTAGATACCGTGGATGGACCACTCTAAAGAGAATCAAATTTGGTGTGCCTTCCTAGCTTAGCTCTATCTTCATCCCACTTGAGGACCAAATCTCCTTCTTTAAAATTTATTGTGAAAGCTCCTTTGTCAAAAGCTCTTTTTACCATTGTTTGATGGGATTTCATAGCCAAAATGGACTAAGACCTTGTCTCTTCTAGATGCATTAGCTCAGTATATTTGATTTCCATTAGCTCATTCTCCAAAATCTCAATTTGATGTATTAGTTTTAAATCAGGGAATTCAAGAGAAATAGGCATTCTTGCTTCCTTACCATATACTAGTTTGTATGAAGAATTGGCTATTGACCTTTTATAGGTGATCCTATTAGCTCATAGAGTTGACTTCAATTTTAAATTCCATGACCTTTGATTATCTTCAATATTCCTCCTGATGATCTTTAACAAATTCTTGTTAGTAGACTCAACAAAACCATTGCCTTGTGGATAATAGTTTAATGAGGTACTGAGAAAAATACTATGTTGGACTACCCACTAGCTAATCTTAGACCCTAGAAAATTCATAGAATTATCAAAAATAATAGTTGAAAGGACTCCAAATTTGGTAATAAAACCTTCATAGAAGTCCAAAACATTGGTTTCATTGGCTTCTTTTAATGCTACTGCTTTTATCCATCTAGTGAAATAATCTATGGAAATTATTGTGTTCTAAGCTTAAAGGGGGGTTAATGAGACCAATAAATTCCAATCCCCATTAGACAAAGGGTTTATTTACTAAAACTAAAAGCTTAACTTTCCCAACAAACATAACACGTTGTCTTCATTTCCTAGTCCATGTATAATAATCTCCAAATAAGCTTGGCTAATAATACCCACCTCTCATTATCTTGTGGGTTGTGATCCTTGCTAAATAATGGCCTTCACCATGTTCATCATGGAATTTCTCATCTATTCTTTGTGTTTGACTTGGATCTATGCACCTTAGCAACATGCCATTGATATCCTTTTTGAACAACACATTATCAACAAGAAAAAGAATTGACTATAATCTAAAATATCTCCTCTTTGAAGGGGTCAGAGTAGAAGGATAAATATTATCTCATAAGAATATTACTATACCTTGGAACTAGGTATAAGATGAGGTCTGATCATTTGTAACTTATTCATCATTTGACACCATATCCACCCCATTGGCTTCTTGAAAATCTTGGGCTAGATGTTCACAAAGTCATTTGCCTCTAACTAGATATGTGACCTTGATCTCAACATCATATTCCATGACCTTGGTTATCCAACTAGCTCTCTTGTTATTTATATCCTTGTTCAAAAGGAAATCCTTCACACTTGGATGTGCAACCATCATATGTATCTTAATATTGGACAACAAGTACCTAAACTTTTTTGGAGACCTTATAGCTGAAAGTACATGCTTCTCAATAAAAAATACCCTTTTTCATATTCTTATAAACCTTGACTGAAGAAGGCTATTGGATTCTCTAAAGTCTCTTTATTCTACTACATGAGAATATTTAAAATTGTGTCAATGTTAGCATAGGTGTATAATAATAAATCATTGGTGAAATCAGGGTTCAGGAGTATAGAAGCACTGGCTATAGCTTTCTCGATCTCTTCAAAACTTCTTGCTCTTTCTTTAGACCAACTAAAAATCTAACCCTTATTTAGCATATATTTGAGTGGCCTAGCTAAAGTAGAAAAAATTAAAATGTACCTCCTTATAAAATTGCTCTTGCCTAAAAATCTTTGTAAGGCTTTCTTGTCTTTAGGCAAAGAAAGTACAAGAATGAAGTCTATCCTATCAGGATCTATGCTTGTACCATGTTTTATAATTGCATGTCTAAAAATCCTACCTTAATGAATTAAAAAAACACACTTTTTGGGATTCAAATACACCCCAAATTATTTTCACCTTTCAAACACTTGTCTGATGTGAATCATATATTCATCTACATTGTAAGACAAAACTATTATATCATCCAAATAAATAATTATAAACTTGTTAAGGAGACCCTAAAATGTCATATCCATAGCTTTCTATAAATTTTATCCATCATTGGATAAACCAAAAGGCATATTTATATATGCAAATGCCCTCTATTTTGTGGTGAACACTATTTTGAATTGGTATTCTTTTTTGACCAAAATCTAGTTATAACCACTATAGCCATCTAACAAAGATAGCCTTTTTGAACCTGAAACTAACTATAAAATCTAATCCATTGATGGCAATGGATAGTGTTCTTTAAGAAAGGCCTTATTTAAGTCATGGAAGTCAACACATAGTCTTATTTCACCATTCTTTTTTCACACTGAAACAAAGTTTGCCACCCTAGTTGAGTGTTTAATTGAAAATATTATAGCTGACTCAATGAGCTTATGTATCTCAGATCTCATCAAAGGTTCAAGATTTAGGTTAATAGACCTTTTTTATATCTAATTGGCCTAGTCTCATCCTCTAACTCAATGTAATGTTGAGCTAGATTTGGATCAAATCATTTAAGGTCACTGTACTGCCATACAAAGACATCTGCAAAACTTAAACATAACTCAATAAAAGATTCTTTCTCTAAAAATGTGCAAAATTTACCCAAATTTAAAATCTTACCAGTTACAATATGCACATTTGTATAGTGTTCTTCTTTGGTTGACAAAAAAAAAATTATTTTCTCAATTCATCATCTCTATTGAATATGTTTTCAAGGGTGACCAACCCTTTAGGCAAATTATGTCTTTAATACACAATCTGGTCACCATACTGTAGTAAGTGCTTGTCTTGGTTTTTTTAGGAGAATTCAAATTCCTCTTGTAAGAACCTGACAATCTAATTATCATATTCAAATAATTTCCAATTGTCATGGTTGTTTGGGACAAAGTCTTTATAATCACCTTGATGTGTGATTGAAATTTTTCATTCTTTATGTCATCTAGGATACTGAATTATGACCCAATGGCATCCAGTCTATTTGCATGTTTGTTATTATTTTTTGATATGGCTTGAATGTTAAAAGATTTAAAGTCTTCAATTAGGTCCAATATTATATGATTATAGGACCTAAGTAGTGGGTTATTTCATACATTAATTCCTCTAACTTGGTGAACTACCAATTCACTATCACCAAAGACTTGTAAGGTACTAACCTTCATCTTTCTTTCCCATTGAAAGCCATGCACTAGTGCTTAATATTCATCAACATTATTGAAAAACCCAAACTAAAACCTGAGAGAAGATAAATACCTTTGATTAGATAGATAAAGTAACAACATTCTATCACCAGTGCCATGTTTGTTTTTGGATCCATCAAAATACAGTTGCCACATGCCATCACTAGACTGATCATCTTTCATCAATGTTAGAATTGGTGTATCATTTTCATGAAGGTAATAAACACCAAATACTTATTCTTCAATTAAATTATATGGATCATGCTCATGTAAATTAGAGGCCTATTCATCAAGGAAGATATGGAAATCCATCTAGATGTGACTCAATTTTCACCTCACTATTTTATAATACCTTGTTTGAGATAACACAATTAGTGTTCACCATACTTGGCTTTTTGACAATATTGGGCTAGATGTTCACAAAGTCATTTGCCTCTAACTAGATATGTGACCTTGATCTCAACATCATATTTTGTGACCTTGATTATCCAATTAGCTCTCTTGTTATTTATATCCTTGTTTAAAGGAAATCCTTCACACTTTGATGTGCATCCATCATATGTATCTTATTATTGGACAACAAGTACCTAAACTTTTTTAGAGACCTTATAGCTGAAAGTACATGCTTCTTAATAAAAGAATACCTTTTTTCATATTCTTATAAGCCTTGACTAAAGAAGAATATTGGATGTTCTAAAGTCTCTTTATTCTACTACATGAGAATATTTAAAATTGTGTCAATGTTAGCATAGGTGTATAAGAATAAATCATTGGTGTAATCAGGGTTCAGGAGTATAGAAGCACTGGCTATAGCTTTCTTGATCTCTTCAAAACTTGTTACTCTTTCTTTAGACCAGCTAAAAATCTAACCCTTATTTAGCATATATGTGAGTGGCCTAGCTAAAGTAGAAAAATTTAAAATGTACCTCCTTATGAAATTGATCTTGCCTAAAAATCTTTGTAAGGCTTTCTTGTCTTTAGGCAAAGAAAGTACAAGAATTAATTCTATCATATCAGGATCTATACATGTACCAAGATTTAAAATTACATGTCTAAGAATCCTACCTTCATGAATAAAAAAAACACACTTTTTGGGAATCAAATACACCTTAAATTATTTTCACCTTTCAAACACTTGTCTGATGTGAATCATATATTCTTCTACATTACTAGAGAACACTATTAAATCATCCAAATAAATAAGAATAAACTTGTTAAGGAGACCCTGAAATGTCATATCCATAGCTTTCTAGAAATTTTATCCATCATTGGATAAATTGAAAGGCATATTTATATATACAAATTCCCTCCACTTTGTGGTGAACACTATTTTGAACTGGTCTTCTTTTTTGACCAAAATCTAGTTATAACGACTATAGCCATCAAACAAGGATAACCTTTTTAAACCTAAAACTAACTATAAACTCTAATCCATTGATGGCAATGGATAGTGTTCTTTAAGAGAGGCCTTGTTTAAGTCATGGAAGTCAACACATAGTATTATTTTTCCATTCTTTTTTCACACTGAAACAACGTTTACCACCCTAGTTGAGTGCTTAATTGAAAATATTATAGCTGACTCAATGAGCTTATGTATCTCAAATCTCATCAAAGGTTTAATATTTAGGTTAATAGGCCTTTGTCTTTGTCTGATTGGCCTGATATCATCCTCTAACTCAATGTAATGTTGAGCTAGATTTGGATCAAATCCTTTAAGGTCACTGTACTACCATACAAAGACATCTGCAAAACTTGAACATAACTCAATAAAAGATTCTTTCTCTAAAAAAGTGCAAAATTTACCCAAATTTAAGATCTTACCAGTTAAAATATCCACATTTGTATAGTGTTCTTCCTTGGTTGACAAATATTTTTTTTATTTTCTCAATTCATCATCTCTATTGAATATGTTTTCAAGGGTGACCAACCCTTTAGGAAAATTATGTTTTTAATTAACAATCTAGTCACCATATTGCAGTAAGTGCTTGTCTTAGTTTTTTTAGGAGAATTCAAATTCCTCTTGTAAGAACCTAACAATCTGATTATCATATTCAAATACTTTCCAATTGTCATGGTTGTTTGGGACATAAGTCTTTATAATCATCTTGATGTGTGATTGAACTTTTTCATTCTTTATGTCATCTGGGATATTGAATTATGACCCAATGGCATCCAGTCTGTCTGCATGTTTGTTCTTATTTTTTGATATGGCTTGAATGTTAAAAGATTTAAAGTCTTTAATTAATTCTAATATTATATGATTATAGGACCTAAGTAGTGGGTTATTGCATACATTAATTCCTCTAACTTGGTGAACTCCCAGTTCACTATCACCAAAGACTTTTAAGGTACTAACCTTCATCTTTCTTTCCCATTGCAAGCCATGCACTAGTGCTTAATATTCATCAACATTATTGAAAAAACCAAACTAAAACCTGAGAGAAGATAAATACCTTTGATTAGATAGATAAATTAACAACATTCTATCATCAGTGCCATATTTGTTTTTGGATCCACCAAAATACAGTTGCCACATGCCATCACTAGACTGATCATCTTTCATCAATGTTAGAATTGGTGTATCATTTTCATGAAGGTAATAAACACCAAATACTTATTCTTCAATTAAATTATATGGATCATGCTCATGAAAATTAGAGGCCCATTCATCAAGCAAAAGATCTGGAAATCCATCTAGAGGTGACTCAATTTTCACCTCACTATTTTATAATACCTTGTTTGAGATAACCCAATCAGTGTTCACCATACTTGGCATATATGGATCCAAATAAAATATTTCAATAGGTTCATAACTTATTTTTACTTTAGTACCATACCTAGTCCTAAACATTAAATAGGTCCAATCAACTGATAAATATCCTTGAATCTTTGAGGTAAAGTCCCTTGATAGATACATATCAAAATAGCGAGGTAAGTCCTCTACTACTACATCTTGTTGATTGGAAACATTGGGACAAGCATGTAATGTCAACTTTAAATCTTTAATTATGCCTACTATCTTTTTTGGTGATCCATCCAATTTCAATACTCACTTGGTATTTGGTTCATAAATAAGACCAAGTTAGTCTGTAATTTGTTTGGGCATGATAGTGCTACTTGCTCCACTATCTACCATATACTTATGGACTAAACAATAACCAACAATAAGAGAGGGTTTTATTTTATTTGACATTAGTTTTGTCTGCTTTTGTCATGTTATGTAGATGTCAATCGGGTTTCTTGGTAGGCTGGTCTAAATTGGCCAAGATAGCTCCTTATTTCTTAACTAGTTATTTAGACACTTTAAGAGTTGAAAGCTCTTGAATGAGCATATCTTTTTGCCCTAGAATAGCAAGTGAATCCCACATGGTAATGGTAATATTTGATTTCTACATTTGATCTATTATGCTAATGGGGCTCTACTAGCCTTTGGCTATAACTTTTGAACCACTAGTTGTTCTCTAATTAGAGGCATTTGGGGAACCTTTACTACCTCTACATTCTAAATATTTAATGCTATAAGAGCAATAGGTTGATCCTTGACACTTTTGGGAACAATGTTAAGAACACTAAAATTATTTCTCACATCTTGAGTTTCCTCAACTGCTCTTCTTTTGGCTCTAGTCATAGCTACAACTTGACCATTTATGTTACTAGTTTCACCAACTTGATTGAAGGCAATATGATCATCTAATTGCCAATTAACATTGTTGGCATTAGGCTGCCCTTGAACTCTTTGATCCTCTTTTTTAGGTTGTGGAGCTAAAAGCTTCACTAATGCAAATGGAGGAGGTTGTTGAGTGTTATAGTAACCAACGTCGGTCTGATCAACCGACGTTAGTCATATCTAGTTAAAAAGCTACCGACATCAGTCAAGAATCAGTTGACATCGGTCATCTCTAGATAGACAAGAACTGACGTCGGTCACTTATGCATTCTAGAACTGTTAGTTACACAAATAGTTAGTTTGATGAATGGTCAGTTTGCATGTAAAGACTAATTTTAGTCTTAAGTCTGCATTTTTAATTATTGTAATTGAGAAGTCTAATTATTATTTGTATGGGATCTATTTAATAGACCCATGGGGTTGTATTGTAATAAAGGACAAGGAAGAGATCCTTCTAATTGTAAGATTAGTTGATCTTCAAGTAGCAAGATCAGGGGAGATCTACATGGTAAGTAAGATCAGTTGATTTGCAGGTGTGCAAGATCAGGGAGATCTACTTGGAGTACTTTGAGTACTTGGTGGACTGGAAGTAGGCAACAACAGTTGAGTTGATTGTCACTTACTAGTGGAGGGAACAACTCGGTTATTGAGTTGTGGTTGTAATTGGTTGAGAGAGAGAACTCTTGAGGGAGAATTACTATACGCCCAAGAGGTGTGGGGAGAGTGTGATTTCTTCATTGTATTTTCTTTTGGAAGAGTGTTAATACAAGATTGTATTGTCTCTCATATTCTGTGCTGTTTCTGAATTCTAGTTACATATTACTTCTGGTTTAATTCTTTGTTTAGTTGCTTATACAAAGGTAATCAATTTTGCTCTTAATCCTGACACTCTCCTTGGAATTCCATATTCATGTCTTGATACTAACCACCTTAAAGAGAGGGATCTTCCTGTGTCATTTGTGGCATAATAATATCTTATGATATCAAGGCTTTATTTTGGATGTCATTTGGATTAAAAGGCTGCCAACCTAAATCTTGCGTCAAGTTATTTTGAGGAACAATAGCTTTTCAACTGGAAGGTACATTAGGATCAAGGGTTGCATATGGCTTTCTTTGGGTTATGGCTCCTTGATTTGGTAAGGTTTTCTATTGTCTTTAAAAACTTGATAAGGAGGTCTTTGGTTATTGAAGAACTGATAAGTATTCTAGTTTTGCTACTGATAAGGTCTACCTTGGTACTACTATCTCTTGATTTAAATGATCTCATTCCCAAAATCTTTTAGCACACTTTTTAGATTTCCAATCTCAATAGTCTGATTAGAAGGGATTATAACTTGGGATTTTAGAGATGGAATAGGGGCTATAGATGGAATTTGAGGAACTTGAGGAGGAGGAACAAGTTGTAATTTTGGGAATATGGGCATTAAAGTCCTTAGAGCAAGTTTACCATCTTGTATCAAGTTATTTTCTACTCTTATTGCAAGCTCATAACCATTTGGAAAAGTATTACCACCCATGGACTGTATCATGACATTGATATCATAATTGAGGGCTTTTAGATAGTAAAAAAATGCATACTCTAGAGATGGTCTAACCAATTCATGGATCCTAATCCATGTTTTTTTAATCTAAGTTTAAAATCAAACATGAACTCATGGGGGTACCTTTGTATGGTAATCAGTTATTCAACCAAAGATAGATGATCAGACTTTCCTTCAAATTGCCTAACTAAGGCTGCACCTAACTCATCCCAAGTAGCAATGGAGGTCAAAGTAAGATTCTTATACCATTGTAATCATTTTCCCTTAAAGGAAGCAATAGTTAATCTGATAGACACATTATCTTGAGTAACATTGTGAACAAATTAAAGGTTGGAAACATCCTAAATATGCTCAATAGTAGTAATTTTATCCCATTCTCCTGAGAAGAAAGGTATACTCTTTATGGCAGACATAGGGATGTCATCATATTAGGCCAAATTTAGGGGACTACCCCTATCAAATGGAATAAACACTTGATTCTTGACCACCATTTGGGCAAAAGGGATTTGACTAATGGGGACAATAGATTGGACTAAAAAAATAGGATAACCAACATATGAATGTTTATTTTGAGGATAAGGAGTTATCCTACTGAATCTTGCTTTTTTATAAGTAGAAGGCAATTTTATGTGTTCAAAAAGAATACCTTTACTTGATGACCTTGTAGTAACTTTTGGCATGAAAGCACTATCTAGATGATGACATAAGCTCTCCAACTTGAAGAATATTTAACTTTTGATGATGATAGATATCTCATGCTGATACAATTTCTTATCCTCAATATTCAAACTTCAATTATGCTAATGAAACTTGGTCCCACAAGGCATGTCAAAATTGTTGGTGTCCTAGATTTGCACCCTAGTTGAATAATGGGATTGTTTAGGTCTTCTTACTCAAATATAATCCAATGTGGAACTGATCCTAGGCTATGGGTATCCTAATAATAGATCAGACCTTTAGATAAGGTTGTATTTCTTCTAGATCTATCACCTATATTAAACCTAAACTAGTTCTTTCTTGGAAAAGAGAGAAAGATTTAATAATATATGAAATCATGTAACAATAGGGTAATGCACTAGTAATTATAACACTTATAATTTGCATAAGACACATTATGAGACACATTTAAGACCAAAGAAGATTAGTTTTAGATGAGTATTTCATAATAAGGCATGCATCAATTATCAAACTAGCATGAGAGGGAAGATATCCACTTTCAAGCTAAACAAAAAACTATAAATTGCATTTATAATGACCTGTGAGAACTACCAAAAACTTTATGAAGGTGAGAAAACTTAGACATAGACAAGGAATATACATTCACTTAACTATAGTATATGAATTTATAGAACACACTTCAATATAACTTACAAAATGATAGAATTCAGTCTTTATTGCATCAAAACATGTTATAGTACAAATTTTGGAATAGCATAAGAAATTTAAAGCATAAGATTCCATTCTCTAAAAATGTCAAATATTTCTTGTCTAAAACTTTCAGAGAGTTCTATATGTGGTAGAAGTTGGAACATTTACAAAAAAATGAAGAGAGAGAGGGAACTGTGATACATTAACATAATTTTAAGGATGCTAACTCATGACCTTATCAATAAGGAACAAATTCTATAAAATAATTGAATGCTCATTGTCATTATCCATCCACATGGTGTCCTTGAAACTCCATTTCATTATTTATTTGATCTATTGATGAAGACCATGTCTTGGAATTGATAGAATTATGCCACATCTATGTTGGGTGGCCATTGGCACTTGTTTAATGAAAATTTGACCCTAATGATATGCAAGACACCTCTCCATGATTATGTTTACATCTATATTTATTCCAATATCAAACACAAGTCCATTATAGGTGAAAACCAATCCAACTATTGGTTTTCACATAGTCACAGTATCCATAAAAACTTACAAACTGATTGATCTTGGTTCACACTCACTGGTCCATCTTCAATCTCTATATTAGGCCATAAGAGACCTATTCTACATCTAAGATAGTGAATATAGTCATTGAACAAACCCTATATACTATAAGATGTCAAACCAAAAGTCCATATTTAGCTTTAATGGTATCCCTTTATGTTTTGTATACCTAATTGCATGGCTATGCCCATTCCATAGCATTGGATCGAGATCTTAATGGAAAAAATATGACCCTATAATACTTTATTCATCTTGGTCAAAAATTGGTCCTTTGGTTTGACCTTATCCATTGAATATTTCTCAAACCAATCAAAATTCTCTAATCTATCTTTGCTCCCATTAGCTTTGCAGATCATTGCTATCAGATCTTGACCCTTTTAACCTCTTACATGCCATAGGATCTCACTATATAAATTAATGTAGGACTTTGATTTATTTCCATGAATATCATTTGATAAGTTGACTAGGTCATGCACTATTGGATCAAACTATTCAAGCTCATGCACACCATAGATCTCATTAGGCCCACTTTCCTATTAGTTCTTATGCACCATCAGATCATTGCTATGAATGAATGAGGGTTATTGATCTAGATTAACCCCATCTTATTGTCAGTGACTATGCAACATTGGATTTTTATAGGTAAACCCACACTATAGAATCTTTAGTATGGTTTCATCTCTTTAACAAGCTTTTTACTAGGGACTTTTCAACTAGTTTCACTCTAGTGTGAACCATTAGATCTCATGTGTCAGTATGCGAGCTCATACAAACTATTTGATCTTGATCAAATTTAAAAAATTTAAAGATTTTTGAACCCAAATGGTTACTTTATGGAGCTTAAATTTTGACATCTTTGTGCCTATATTTGATGTTTGTAAGGCCATCATTGATGTCTATGTGACTGTCAATCCTGGAACCCCAATGTTGAGCTTAAACTTGATGTTTGAACAAATGTCTTATGTTGTAGGTCTTACTTTGAATGCTCATAACATGAACTAGAAAGATCAAATGAGCATGAAACTTACAGAGCATGTTCTTTACATGTAAAACTCCATGGTGCTATAATTATTTGGCTTGTGAGAGTTCTTGAGGTGAATTTATTAAATGTACAAGTGAAGTGGCCCATTTCTTTTTAGATGATGTCTTAGCGATGGTCTAGTTCTTTAAACTTTCATAGTCCATCCTTTATCAATGTTTCAAGGCTTTGATGATATTATAAGTCTTGTATAACCTAGTTCATACTCTTAGATGCTTTGGACACCATGAAACCTACTTGGACCCTTCATCTACAATTATATACCTATCATTTAAAGATCAATTAAATCACACTTTAAGCCTACTTAAAGTGTTTTCAAAAGCTATATGATCTCCACTTGAGGTTTGTTTGCTCCTCATGACATTGGGTCACTCTTCAATCAAGATCATGCTCAGCTTATGGACTAGGCACATTTTGGTATGTGGACCAAATTTGGTCAATAGTTACTATTTTTAGTAAAATTTTCATAGAGGGCAAAGGTGTACTTATTTTTAAAATAATTTTAGGTTTTATTTATTTACTAGATTTTTCATTAAAAACCTTTTTTTATTTTCAAAAAAATCACAATTTTTTTGGAGTGGTTGGTTCTCTATTTAGCCCTTGTCAAGGCATTATCTATATGATTACTTGATTCATAAGGGTAGGCATTACTTGTGTCATCAATGATCATTTTGGGTTAAAATTAAAAATGAATAATCAAGCTAAAACCCCTAGTAGTTTTCATCCCATATATTTCCTATTGTTTAGCTATTCCATGTCTTATGTTTGTGATAATGAATGGACAAATAAGAAAACTTGTATAATTAATGATGTTGATTATGTATATGATTGTGAAGGAAATGATTATTATTATGACTATGAGTAAGGTTGGTAAAATAGTGATGAATATAAAAAATAATGAAATGAATAAAGTAATTTTGAAATGGAAGAACCTAGTTCCCCTAATTTTTTGCATTCTTCTAATCACACACTAGAAAAAAAAATAAACCAACAATAAATTACCTCAAACACTCTTTTCTAATATTACACATAATGAGAAAAATATATTAATATAATGTGTAGATGACATACATTTGAATGATCATGATGTTTTTCCTTGAAATATTATATCTCTATATATTGATATTCCTAATAACATGGAAAATGTCAATATACCCTTCCTTAAGTAAATGTTATACTAGTTCCTCTTTGTAAGTTCTAATGAGAAAAAATAATGTGTTATTCGTATCACTTCTCTAGAAATGGTAAATAATATGCATGATTGTGATGATTCTCTATACTCTCTTGAAAATCAATGTCACAATCTTCATCCTTGTCCTACAGAGAAAGGCATGAAGCTTCTATTAAAACACAATATGATGCAATTTATACTATTAATTTAGAAACATGATGTAATGAAATTGGCATGCTAGGTAATGAGTTTCAAATATGCAATGATGATAACTTAGAATGTAGTCATAAGGATTTATTGATAATGGTGATGGCTCCTTTATACTTATGTTTAGATTAGATAGTCAGTTAAAACCAATGATCATATCTTTCCAATCCACCACCATTCCTACTATCCATATTACCTTTATGATGCATGTCATAGGGTACCTTCAAAATTAAGGGCCTGATCTCACCATCTAAGTTAGATCCTATAACACTATAAGTCTAATATGAATGATAATGTTAGGTCAAAAAATTTTAAGTGGAGATGTAGGTGGAGGTTTTAGATAAATAAAAATAACCTCTAGTTTATTCTATATTTGGTGAGCATCTATAATATCTAGTGAATTATAACTTTACTGCACCACAACTATTGCATTTATCTTTGAAACATTGATGTTTTTTATTGGTTGATTATATTATCTCAAAGCTATAATAAAATTGGATTAGTTCCAAGATATAGAATTCATGTTGAACTATCATTTTGTCATATGACACCAAAATTAACTGAATAACAAAGCTTTCATAGTGAACTTATATGGAGAACCTACATAAAATCTTAAAACCCTCAAGAAAAAGAAATTTTTCTCACCAAAGAGAAGTTGTAGAAAGAGTATATTGCATTAGACATAAAAGCAATACAAAAGGTACATTTATAGGTGAAAGTTTGAAATATCCCAACATCTTCATACATGTGGGATAAACTTTCATTAATAACCTATAATAACCTAAGTAAGCTAAAATAGACCATATAGACAAAACTCAGTGGGATAAAAGTCTACACCAACACTCCCTTAAGTGTAACTTAGGTGGGTATAAGAATTGGGTCTTGACAATGAGGCTTGATGAGGTACCCAATCACAATTTAAATCTCATAAAATAGGTAAAATGATAGAATCCATAGGAACAAAACTTCTTCCCAAAAGAGAGCAAGGCAAGAAATAGTGCATACTCTAAGGACATCATGCACAACAAAGAATGTGTCCACAAGTAAGAGAAACATAGCACATAGAAAGAGGATAACTAAGAATTAAACATAAAATATGCTATATATGCCTATAGTAGAACTTGAAAAATGATGAATGACACTAATGAGATCCTCTACCTGAATACTAAATAAGCTCCATCCGTATCACATAATGTTTCTTCCCTTTACCAAAAGAAGAACATGAATGGTATACTAGAACTCTACCCATTCTACATTTGATGATGAAGATAGTAGTACAAATAAATTTGAGTAAATTCCAAATCAGAAGTGTGGTATAGGTCTAAAAAAATCATGCACAAGAACAAAATGCAATGCCACTAAAGTGAACTTATCATAAGAAGGTGTAATGAAGAGTGTATCACCATGGAATAGTGAATAGTTCAATTGAGTGCCTGATAGAACTCTAACCAAGGAATTGTACTTCTCATGCATAGAAAGAGGGCCAACTTCTCTATGTAATGATGGTACAATAGAAGTGGAGGCTAAAATAGACTATAAAATGCCTTATACCTATAGAATAGACTGCCTAATGTCTAATGAGTCTTGAATTAGTATACATGTACCCTATAATGTTGGAAGTGGACTAGAAGTAGATTGATCAAGTAATAACTCTTCAATATATGTATGGTGATAAGGAGATGGTGGATGTGTGTCTACATCACTACTATATTCATTTGTGCTAGAAGAAGAGTCTTTAGTCTCAAAAATGTGCTTACTCTCAGAAGTGTCATCAAGTATAAGTGAATCTGATGAATAATAATTGCATGAAATATTTGTTAAGGGAATGTCCATGTAAAGTGGAGAGCAAGGAAAAATAACCCTCAAAGTTGAATAAAATACTACAAATGAATTACACAAATCCATAAATTAAATATTCATAGTAAGAGAAGAGTCATTGATGCTCTCACAAGGTTTACTCTCACTATAAATAGTAAAGTCCTCTAAAGTACCAATATGTGATGGATTTGGATGAGTAACATCATGCATAATAATGAAATTAGAATTTATAAATGAGATAACTAAGGTTTGGCATAATCACATCCTGTAGTGGTGTCTCAATAGAAGAAAGAGCACAGTCCACCATGTATGTGTCATCACAAGAAGTAGGAGTAAGAGGAGAGAGTATAATAGTATTTGTAGAGATAACAGGAAGTGAAGGAGGTGTGATGTAAATATTAATATGATATCTAAAAATAGACTAGAGGATGATCCAAATAGTGCAAGGACACCTTGTATGCTCCACATGGCAATGAATATCCATGGAAACATGTAATAGTAAGGTGATAAAAACTTTGTCACAAGTGTTATCCCACTTATTGAATTGACTTGAGTCAGAAAGGGAATGAATCAGTCCATATAGGAATGAAGTGTTATTCTTTCTTGTGAGAAAGTGTTTCATATAAGCATGCCAAGAAGCATAGTTGGTCTTTCCAAAAAAATCACTAGTGTAAAATCAATTTTTCCCCATGAGTGTCTCTCAAGTGAAGTTGACATGACCAAGAGAAGACACCAAAGAAGTGCATAACTACAAAAAATAACTGTAATGACCCCATAGTTTAAATAACAATGCACACTCATGAAGAGGACATTAGGCACAACCAATAATACGTCCAAATGAGTAGTAAGTGTAGGAATCAATATAATGAAAAAAATAAGAACATACAAAAGAGACATTGTATAATGCACAACACCACACAATACCCCCTCTGAACTCTCAACAGTGACCCCCCATAATTTTTCAAAAACAAGCACACTCGTATAGATGTTGGACAGAACCAAAAAAATGTCTTAAGCAGTAAGTGTGTAAGTATAAAATAACAAGAGGAACATTGGATTTAATGATAATACATCCAATAGGTAAAATATATGAAAAAATAGGTAGCTATATAAGGCCCAAAAATATTTCTAATACAACAAACACAAAAAAACAAACACTTTGGAATAAGAAGATACTCAAATTTGAACTACCAATAAAAAATTGTGTTTAAAAATCTACTCACATGAAAAATTTGATGGTAATAGTGTTGAAAAAAATAAGATGCACAAATTTGAGAAAATTTTTGTGTTTAAATAGTTAAAAATTGGGTGCTAAAGTTAATCCCCCACTATTAGGAATCTGAATTTAATCCCCCTTTATGTGACCATACTATATGACTAGGGGGCTAATGGGTGGGGTCACAAACCCTTGTCTTAAAGTAGACAGTTACACACACATATCACAAGGAGTCTTTGACCTTAAAATTGATGCCTTGTTGGATCATCACTATGTTTCAAGAGAGTCTTTCACCTTTATAAATTGTGCATGTAAGTGTGTGAAAGGTCCATTTGTATCACCACAAGGTCAGAGGTTAGGCCATAAGACCTTGGGATTTGAGGTCGTGCAATGTGTGAGAATACATGGCTTTGGATTCACCATGAGGCTGAGGGTCAGGCTAACAAATCTTTAATAATACAAATAAATAGGCATGCATGTTTATGCAAACTATGAATCAAGGGTCAAGTTAGCTGGCCTTGGGCCTCATAGAGGCATGAGGTGTAGGTGCATAGATTTCCATGTCAATGTATTCACATTAGCCTAGGTTGGGTTGGCAGGCCTTCAGTCTTGTGAAGGTATGGAAACATGAATGTGTTTATGGGGCCATGTGACCATGTGGAAGAGGGCCTAAAAATATTCTAAGTCAAGAATTCTACAAAAAAGTTTTTAAAACTAGTCAAAAATGGTGAAAAAACTTGTAAACAGAATTCAAATCTATGGAAATTAGTTTGTCCTTATATAAAACTAGAAAATACCCACTTGGTAATTGTTTTCACTTGGATTTTCACCCTTTGACATAATATTAAACCCTTTACAAACCTCTAAAGACCAAGTTTTTACCTATAGGGGTCTCAATTTAACTTGCAAGGTCAAATTTGGTCAACAAATTGGTGACTCATAGGTGTAGCATGCCTACTATGCTAACTAGACCAATAGCCTTATCAATCCATTGGGCTTAAGGAGTCATTTGAATTATAAAACATAAAAATAGGACTTTGACCACTTGACAACCATGCTTGATCAAGATAAGACCAATTGACTACCTCAACCACATAAAACAAAGGACACATAAAAATAAAGTAAATAAACTAATGAGACACCACACATATGCTCAAAACACTTAGGAAAATCATAAAAACAAACCACTATGTACAACTAATAATTAAGCATACCTCCCTTTCCAAGATCAAAAGGAAAGTTTCTTATATCTCCTTCTTCATGAGATGAATCATAGTGCCAAGCATGTTAATCTTTAGATTGGATACTTGATGGATCAAACCTATTTCTTGGCCCTTCACTTGTTATGATTTGAAGTGAACCATCTTCAAATAGGTCCCTAATGTCAATATATTCCTCTTGTACTTGTACACATACCTCATATTGCTACCCACTCTTCATCTCATGATCAACTTACATCTTCTTTGTAGGCATGGTTTCAAGAGGAATGGTTTCATGTTCCTTGGAATATTAAGGCCAATAGAAGCTTGTTTTGACCTTCAAAGGCTGAGGTGAAATTTTATTTAGATATTCCATGACATTTTAAAAAAATTCATCTTGCTTACCATCACTTGTAATTAGCTCTAAGGAATTTGTAGACCCATTTAGAGACTCAACCTCATTGAAAAAAATTTCAAACTGCGACCACAAGTCCTCATCTTCTCTTTGATCAACATCATGAAGGGGAACAATAAGAGAATCTCCTTCATCCTCTTCTTTAGAATCCAAAAAGACTTCATCCAAGATTTCTTCTTTGACACAAAGAAGACATTCTTCATTATCAACCAAACAAGAAGACTCAACACAAGGACTAACCTCTTCCTCAGCATTTAGGACCTCTTGAGGTCTCACAAGTTGTATCTCAACTATCATAACTTGACTTTTCTTCTTAAGGGCTTAAATATCTTTCATCTCCTTCTCCTTCTTAGTGATTCCAAGACTAGGCATCTTAAAATCAGGTGACTTATCCCAATGAGGCTACCAAGGAGTTGTACTTTCTTCAATCAAGAGTTCTGAATTTTACTCAACCAAATGCTCCTCTTTAGGTTCCCATGCCATAGGCTGATCAAGGAAAAGGGTGATGGGGTGAGGACAAGATGAACTAGTTGGTGGAGGTGGAACATAAGATTCAATATCAGATTGAGAATGAATTGTAAGAGATCCTTTTGGAAGCTCTTGAGAAAGGACAGGCAAACTTTAGGATAAAATAACTTGGTTTTATACCTTCAATTTGACAATGAATTCATTGATATCTGATTTATCTTGAGGACTCTCTTGAGGAAGGGTATATGGGGTGTGTTTAGCAATAGGATCTTCTTTTGGGTCTAAACCTTCCATCACACCTTGACTCAATAATTTCATTTTCAAATCTATCAATCTATTTGGCTAGGTTCTCTTAGAAAAGTCTCTCTTTAATTTTATAGGCATCATCATTAGAATAAGGAGTATAAGAGAGCTGACATGGAAGATAAAAGGTCTCTTGAGGAAGGATGAGAGGGACTTGAATAAGATCAAGTTCTTTCTCAACTTTACACTCTTTATCAAGAATTTTATCCTCTTTCTTTCCCCATGATTACACTATCTTATTCTAACTTATGATGTTAGGATTTGGAGTCTCTTATTGAGATGGTGATGTAATTTGAGGAGTGGATGAAGTGTTCAAGAAACTAGGGATCTCTTTAGGCTTGGATTTTCCACCTTGTCTCCAACTTGGAATCTCATATCTAGGAGTCTTTTCTTGTGGTAGGGATGTAATTGGAAAGGGAAATGAGGGCTTAAATTATAATTCATTTGTTGATGATATAGACTATTACATCTACCTATTGGCTAACTTAATCTGCTTATCAAGATTTTCTTCAAAACTAAGGTTTTTCTCCCAAACTCTCTCTTCCAACTAATTAGGAAAAGGATGGCTTTGATAAGCTTGATTGGGCTCATAAGTAGGGGTCAAGTAGGACTGATAGTAATCTTGAGGAAGTGGATATGAAGGTTGATAGGTCTGATGAGGTTGATTCTCATGAATTTTTAGACTATCTTCCAAGGATTAAACTAGGCCACTCACATCTAGCATCTCACTTGTGATTCTTTGCCAATTGGCTCTCTCAATAGGTGTCCACTCTATTTTAACTAGCTCTAATGCATCTCTCACTTTATGAATAATATGAATAGGAACATCTTAACCATGTCCCCTTAATGTGTCAAGATCTAACATATACTTCTCATATCTCAAAAGAGTTTGCTTGAAAGTGGAAATGGACTAATTAGAGAAGTGACTAGGTTAAAAAGGGGCAAGATATGGAGAAAGCTGATTGTAGGGCTGATATAACTCATGACATGGCTGGAAATGGTCATATTAGAGTTGGTAAGAGTCATATTGGAATTGGTAAGGATCATGATAAGGCTGATATGGAATGCCATAAGCTTGATAAACCTCACCAACTTGTGTAAAACAATACTCAACACTAAAGCCAACCATGTAACTTCATTAAGAAGAAAGAACACAAGGAACAATTGTCAACAATATTCAAAAGGAATACCTGGGCTACTTGACCAGTTGATGTAACTTTGGATTCACTAGTGATGCTTAGATAAATGCCTCTAAATGCTTATGTGTTGAAAGACAACACCACAAATCTTTCAACTTCTTGGATTAAGAGTCCCATCGAGCATGTCAAAAACTATTATCACTTGGATTTGCACCCTTTGACATAATATTAAACCCCCTATAAAACTCTAAAGACCAAATTTTTACCTATAGGAGTCCTAATTTAACTTGAAAGGTCAAATTTGGTCAACAGTAATCTAAAAAACTAAGAAAAACCCAAAAATTATTTTTGGATTGAAGACTTCAGTACTATGAAAATACATGAAAACTAAGAAAACTACCTAAAACCCTTAAAATGGTTAAAAATTGTTGTCATGAAACTAGGTAATGTTTATAAGTAATCATAGGGTTTTGTCACCCTCTAAATCTAATGGTGATGTATATTTTTCATCTAGATACATTGATTGTAAAGATCTGTACAGATTTTTGATAAGCTCCACTAAAACCTTGAAAACTTAAATCAAGAAAATAGTAGGAATGCAATGAACAGATCGCACCAAGATTTGAATAGCAAATAACTATCATAATATACTTGATACCATGTCAAATGATGCTAAGATCAATTAAATAGTGAAGCTTATGTAGTGAACCTATATGGATAACCTACATAAAATCTTAAAACTTTCAAGAGAAAGAAACTCATCTCACCAAAGAGAAGTTGTAGAAAGAGTATTTTACATTGGCCATAAAAGCAATAGGAAAGGTATATTTATAGGTGAAAGTTTGATATGTCCCAACATCCTCATGCATATGAGATGAACTTTCATTAATGACCTAGAATAACTTAAGAAAGATAAAATAGATCATGTAGACAAAACCAAGTAGAAAAAAAGTCTCCACCAACACATTAGTAGATTTAATAGTACTTGGGTCTTTGTAGATACTAAAATTGAACATCTAACATCTTGACACTATATATTTGGCAAAAATATCTCAAAGGCTCTATCCTTTTATCCTATACATTTACACTACCCAAAAGGCTTGCATATACTATCTCTTTGTACCTAATTACTTATCTCTTAGTCAGACCCAAATTATTCTGATGACCCAAGCTTTTCATATTATTAAAAATGATATAAACATGTTATTTATCCTTCTCTAGTAATCTTAGATATGTACTTATTTTTTATCTCCTTAGATATTTCTGACCACCCACAACCACTTGCATCAATGGAGGTTTTCAGTATCATACATGGTGACCAATCACCAAAAATCATCTAATTTATAAAATTAACATGTCTTATGGGTCGGCCTATGTGTCTTATTTTGAGATATTCTCTTGTGTGTGTGTGTGTGTGTGTGTGTGTGTGTGTGTGTGTGTGTGTGTGTGTGTGTGTGTGTGTGTGTGTGTGTGTGTGTGTGTGTGTGTGTGTAATACTATCCATCATTCATTCATCACTTACAAGTCACTTACAACTCACTAAGGATAATACCAAGAAGCATTCATGTGAACAAACATACCCTTTTTTTCCTAATTTTATATTAGTCATAGGAGTAGTTCCCACATAAGTTTGAAGTAACCCAAGAACATCCCTCAAGCTATATTTTCCAAATTATATGTGATATCACTACCTACATTACATGTAGTATGTTGGACCATTATATCTCACACACATCCCACACATAGGGGAGAATTACATATGTAGGGATCCCTCTATGAAGTATTGGCTATGTAGGTAGTGCTCAGTGACAAAGGGTTACTGAGGTCATCTCGACACCATGAGCCCACTAACCCTTTTTTTATAAGTCATATGAAAGGTAAAAAAACTAGGGTTTGATAAATACAATAAGATTGAAACCCTAAGCACATCAAATTTAAGGTGGTAAATAACTCAAAATATTTAAGGTGGTCACATCAAAAAATACCTATTTTTTGTACTAGACACCTACAAACAAATCTTGACACCTGCATCGATGCAATAGTCTTAGATCTGATGGTTGTTTTAGATCTCATATATTAATATTTCAAAAATATGATGATTGTGTCAACATTATTTTCCACCCCAATTCCTACTTGTTCCATACCTAGATCTATATTAGCATTAGTGTCCAGCTAAGTATCTATTTGTTTCAATTATCACAATATATATAAATAGTTGTACTTCCTATATTTATCCATATTTCAAAATATGTATAAAATCATAAGATTTCTGAGTTTTGCATTAATTGGTTTACTTTATAATTAGGTTAGAATTTCATGTTTATGCTTAAGATAACATAATTTCCATTGTTTAACTCTAGATCCCCTTGTTGACACAAAATTTGAAATTTTTGGTAGTCGATAGTTTTATGTTAAATAGGTTAACTTTAGTGAGACTATTGTATTACAAGAGTTAGTATTGGTTAGATTCCTTAGTATTCACTTGAAAAAGTAATGCCTATATTTATAGTAATGCAAGCACATTACACAGAACAAAATATTTCCTACTCTAACTCTTTTCTTTTATATATATTGTTATAACCATTGGCTATAATTTTTCATATGTTTTCTATTCTATACCACAATGACACAAGTTACTATGCTCTGTAACCCTTATATAATTTATCTCTATTTTATTCTATTCTTCATAGATTTATCTATCTATTAAAATGATGTGGTATAAATATTGATCCAAATAACATAACTCAATGGTCATGTCTGTGTCAAACATGCATTTTTTCTAACCAAGTCACCCTTTGTATTTGCAAAGCCATTTTTCTTACCACAAGTTTAGTCAATAGAATCCTTTGTTTTGTTGACCTAAATGATAATTATGTTGCTACGATAATGAAATCAAAACTCTACAACACATGCAAATTGGTTCTTCAATTGATAGAGAATCCTATAAACATTTTCTCATATTTTATATATTTGTCTCATCCTTGAGATAAATCTAAGTGTTGACAGGTACCAAAATTTCTTCAATCCGCTTAAGTGTAACATTTTTTTTGGAATTGCTATAGTACACTACTAGAGATCATGGAGTTGATGCCCCTTATTTGGGAAAATGATATTGGTACTTGTTTACCATAGTCTGATCAAAATTCTCCCAATATAAAATGACCTTTTAGCCTCCACAATCATATTCTTTGTGGCTACATTTTTATTTGCATCTAAGATTATGTCATTTGGGACAAGTTTTTTCCAATGAGCCTAGGTAATCAATATGTATCTTAATTCATACCTCCATTTTATCCATTTGATTGATTATGTACCCACTATAATTCTCCATTTATTCATATATGGATATCCATTCTCTTTGTTTATCCTTGTAGCATTAATGCAAGGATATCATTTTAGCCCGTTCTATAGTGAAAAGTATGTGTTTAGGCCCAAAATTTTTTGAGGATGCACTCAATTGTTTTTTCATTTCCTCCAACTCAGATTTCTTATAATGTGTCTATAGGGGCCAACTAAGTGAGTAAGTGAAATAGGTGGATGCATATTCTAATTTCTCCTTCATCTTCCCTAATTGTTCTTTGTATATTGCTCTATTGGCCTGATTTTCTTCTAGAATTGGCCCTTAAAACACTATATTTTATTCTTATCTAGCCTCAATTTGATGAGGCCTCTATCCACTTTATTTTATACATGGTTGATAAAATTTTCCATTATTTCTAGTAGTTCTTGTTCCACTAGTAGATTTGTGTCCGGATCAAACTGTGGTCGAGCAGTGGTCAAGGAAAATAAACTTTTCTTAATTCATTCCTCTAAGTTGGTACACCATGTCATCCAATCCCCTTTGGAACTTTAGATAAAAGTATAACCTGCCATATCTTTATCAATTGGGGTTAGGTTTTGTAGTGTTACATTAATTTCCCTCTTTCAATAGGTTAGAGAAAACTTGATGGCAGTAGGATGGCAGAGGTCTTTATCTTGTGCTTTGTCATTTCTACTTTGATCCATAGGATTTTCTACAACATTCTTGCCTACTCTCATTATGCTCAATAAATGTGGTGCAAGCATTTGGGTGGTATCCATTGTACTTGGACTAATCTCCTGCACCTTTCATTTCTCCTACAGAACCCTTGTTTGTTATGTTTTCCTCTTTTTTATATTTCCTACATGTGTGTGTCATGTTTCTATTTCTATTTTATTTCTTCCAACATTTCATTATTTTTTCTTCTAATTTATTTTTTATTTTCTTCTTGATTTTTCCTTTCCTCTTCTCTACTTTCTTTTGCTATTCTTTTTTCATAGTGTTTTCTTGTTATTTCCTTTTCTGCTCTTCTTCTTATGCAAGTTTTTTCTTTTTTCCTCCACTACTCTTTTCTCCTCCTATTCCTCTCTTCTTTTTTCTTCCTCAAGTTTTTATTTTTCATGTTTTTCTATTTTTAATTTTGTTTATGGTTCCTTTGCTTATTCTATTTTTTTCATTTCTACTTCCTCCTTTTTTATTTATCTTTATCTTCTTTTTCTTTCTCTAACAACTGTTTAGCCTATTGGGTAGTAAATTCTATAATCTCTTGAATTTTTTATTTTCTTCTTCGACTTCCTATTCTAGTTGCTTACATTTTTTGGATCATTTATTCTTATAGTGATTGAAGTTTTCTAATTTCTTTTCTTTTTTCTAAGGCTTTAGAGACTAGATTTGTCTTATGCTTAGACCTTAACTCTATTTGTTGGAGTTGTTGCAGTCTTTCCTAGTCAATTGGGGATATTGAGGACTCTGTAGTGGTTTTATGTAAATCATTTTTTTATATTTCTCCACCGTAATTTTAGCCTCTTTATTATTTCCTTTGGTTTGAATGAGAATGGTTTACAATTATTATGGAAGTCTATCTATAACATCATCTAAAGTATATGGACTTAATTCAATGTAGTCTACAATTGACCTTATCACTCTACTCTATCTGATAGGGTCTACATTTATATGTAAACTACGTACTCTACTTATTCATCTTTTTGTGTGACATACCTATAAGGGTGTTCATAACTGATACCTCTATAGTTGATTCTTTATCGTTATTCTCCATAATTTTTATTATAGCCTCTTCTTTAGGAGACTCTAATTCTGAGTCTATTACCATATTTTTGGCTTTAGATTTTCCCACTTTATATTTTTTCTTTCCCTTATGTTCTATATGTGGTGACTAGATCCTTCCCCTTTTTCTTCCACTTATCTATTAAAGGGTTTTTCTTGCAATGAAGGATGTAGTATGGGACATCTCAAGTTCTTCTGTTGTATAGATTTTTTATTTTAATCTTAAGGATAAGTCTCCACCATGTGAGACTTTCCTCTTCCTGAGTGAGTAAGGAGGGTACCCTTTTCTACCATCTCTTCTTCTCCCACCTATTCTCCAATGGTAGAGTCCTTGATAATTAATGTAGTTGTATCCTCTTCTTCTTCCTTCTCTTCATTCAAAGCCCTCAAATTAATAACTTGTTTTTGTGGTGTGGAGGACTTATGGGTACCACCTTGAGGCTTAGATGCCTCTGCTCTCCCTAACAATAATGGATCCTCACTTGTTTTAGTTTCCACTTCTTCCTCTTCTTGTTGAAAACCCTCCTCTAGCTCACTAATTTTTTTGGTGCCCTAGGATCTAGTGGGAGACTTTTGGACCCAATAATGATTGCCTTAACTTGCTCATCAGTAAATTCATAAGGTAAAGGTGGAAGAGGTACAATTGTTTTAGTGAAGGTTTAATGAAAATATTATCTATGTCTACCATAAATTGAACCTCTGTAAAATATTTTTGAAAAATTACCTTAGAGATGTGAAATCTCCCCTCTTTCATACTCTTAATTATCTTCTCCCATTGTAATAATTTTTATGCTTGTTATAATCTAAGATACCTTTCATTTCATCTAATATTTGGGATCTTATGGGTGTATCTTAATTCCATTCTACCTATCCCTCATGCCCCATACTGGTGTGTGTGAAATACATTATAATTACTATCAGTAATGAATCGTAACGAAAGTCATGAACAATTTTGCCTTTCTTAATTTTCCTCAGGTTTTTGAAGTATTGTTCATGTAGTGCAGTGGCCAAGTCATATTATATTTTAGTGGAGATCATGTCATAGAATATCTAGATGTTCCTTGCCATAAAAAAATCATGTATGTTTGTGTAGTAAACCTTCTATGTGATGGCCTTTGTTACAAATTTGATTTTTAAGTCCTTCATGATCTAAATTAATAGATCTATATTATTCACTTTTTTGTCTGTCAAGTCATCAAGGGAGTTGATACTCACTTTTTTATTCCCATCATACTTATGATTCAAGTGTCCTTTATGTAGGAGACCAATAAATATTTGTATCACCTTTGATGCGATGTGGTATTGTTGATCCAAATAGAGAATATCTTTGTATGCCTTGCTCAACAACACCTTAGTTATGATTGACATCAGACCAAAATATAGAAATTGAATCCATGCATCTAGTTTAAATTTTAGTTTGACTATGTATTCTAATTATTTAGTTTGTGGGTTTACTTACATTATTACACTTATTTCTACCTCCATAGTTGTATGATCAATTTTTACTAAATGTGTCTTGATATATCTGTATGTATTATCTACATGTGTGACAAGGATGAAAACCTTTGAAAATACACCCAATGGGTCCATTTTTTCATATTTGAGTGAATGATTCTTATATTTAGGTTTTTTAATATGCTTGGTCATGACCACCTGAGGAATCTCCATATTTGTACTAAAAAAGTGGTTTTTAATGGAGTATGAACCTTTTGTTTAAAATTTTTGTAATTTTGATAACTAAGTGATTTTGTAATTTTTTTGTTTTGGCCAAACCCTAGATTTATAACTATTTTGATTTATATATTAATCACATTGAGCCATTTTAATACATTAAATCATATTTATTATCCCTATCCATTCCTCTATTTTTATTTCTTTTTTGTGTAATAACATGTCTTATCATGCATTTATTTTATTCTTATCTTTTTGTGATGTTCATATTTTCATAGTTGTATTATACTTCGTAGTTGCCTCCATACACATGTTTGATTGTTTTTAGTTTATATTGGACTAATACACTTATTTGATTTTTCATTCTACGAAGAAAAACTCAACTATAATTATCCTATGTTTACCCTGCTCTATCACCACCATTTTTCTAATTTTTTTACAAATGTGTATTTTCATGTTCTACAAATTCCTTTGTTTTGAAGAACAAATTGAGTTTATTTATTTCTCTAACATGTTTTTATCTTAACATCATGTCTTATTTTATATTATAGTTGAGTATTTGTCTTGTCCCTATTTTCCCTTCTTTCATCCCTTTTTTATGTCGTTATACCTTTCCCTGGTGTTCACAATTTGTATTTGCAAATACAAATTTCAATTGTTTTCATTTTGTACGATGATTGTCTCTTACCAATATGTATTAATACTAACCACAAATCCAAAAGTTTACCATATTTGTTTTATCACTCTATGGAATAAACTACAACTACTTTCTTGTTAGAGTAAGGGTTTTCTTTTTCCCCATATTTATTTATTATGAGTTTTTTCTCTCACTTGGAGTTTTCCTACTCTCATGGATAAGATTGGTAAGGTGTACTTGGAGTTACATTTTGACTAGATGAATATGAAGTAACTCTATTGATCGATTATTTTGGGCATAAGAGTTATCTTCTATTATTAGCTTTTTGACCACCTTTCTTGGGGGAGTTACTCATGTACTCCTATTTGTACATATCTCTTGGTGAGCTATATTTCTATGAAAGATTAGTTTTAGCTCTTATCTTATTTATGCAATATTATCATGTATGTGATTTCATTTTCTTGTAGCTATTGTGTTATGTACATGCTTGAATCATGTATATCATAAACCTATGCATTTACTTGATCCATAGATCTTGACATCTACTCTAATATGGTATCAGAGCCACTCTGAAATTTGATTGTCTAGTTTTTTTATTGTTGTTGGTTTTATTTGAAATCATGAGATTTATTATTTGTAAATAAAAGTTAGTTTTCACAATCCATTTGTGGGAGTTTTTCATCTTTGGTAGAGTCATTTTTTTGTATAATTAGTTCATTGACAGCCATTACCATAGTTTTTGTGGTATTTTTATGACTACGTGTTTTGTGTGCCTTGGTGTATTTTTCTAAAAAAAATTGTGTGCTTCTATAAAACCTCAGGTCTAGTCTTTTATATTTGGTATCGACATGTGTTTGACCTTAGTTTGCATTTATTTTAGATAGCCCTCAGCTACAGTATTTTTGCCTGTTGAGACTACTCTTATTGTTAGCGAGTTAGAACTACCATCCCATGTGTGTGCATAGTTTAGAAGTAGCATAAAAAGACTCTTACAATTTTAAAGGCTTGAAAGTTTCTTCCAAAACAAATTAATTCTATTCAAGTTTACAATAATTTTTTTAGCATATTAAATTCTTTTTTTATATAACTTGATTTAAAACAAGGTCAAATAGGCTACTTTTGTTTTTATGCAAAAGTAATGCATAAGAGGATTGGTCAGGTTTAGCATTATTAGTGGAGATTATTTGTTATATTTTATAAAACAATATATTATGATAAATATTTATAAAAAAGTTTTATTCATTTTTCACTTGTTCACATTGTACTTGCTTCTTTGGATGCATTATCGACTGAGTCTGATGTCCTCTTTTATTTGTAAAATCTAATATTTTGACTCATTGCACTAATTACTCAAGACACACTATCAACTAAGTCTGATATATTTTGAATGTGTATTTACAACATCTGGGGGGAGTTCACCATTTCATAGTTCAGGGGGGGTGTACTATAATTTTTTTGGGTCACTATTTGCATCTTGCTTGCATTTTCATTTTTACAACAACTTCAACTTGCACTACTACTACAACTCATTTCTACACTAATGGATTCAAGTTCAATCAACCCACTAACTCCTTTTAACTATCATGAATGGAAAATCAAGATGACAATCATTCTACGGAGTAAAGGTTTGTATAAGATAATCATGGGTAATGAAACTAAACCTTTCACATATGCAGATATAATTAAGTGGTCTAACCATAGCAATGAAGCATATGGGTTATTATGTATTTTTGTAGCACCTTATCTCTTATTTCACTTAGAGCCTATCAAATCACCTTATGATGTATGGACCATTCTAGGTAAACTATTTAGAGAGTAATATGTGATGAGAGGTCACGAGCTTGAGAATGAACTTATTATCTTAAGTCCTTAAAATTTTGACACCCTTCAAGATTTCCTCACTAAGTTTAAGTCTTTGAGATTGTAGTTGAAATAATGTGAAATAAATAAATAATATGACCAACTTATTGTTTCTATACTCTCTAAACTAAGTCCTATCTATTCAATCTTTGTCTCTACTTTCCATGCCACTAAAATTACTTTGGGCACTGCATGGAAAATGCCCTCATTAGATGCTTTCATTATCAACTTAAATAGAGAGCAAGATAATTTGATCCAGATGGGCACATTGAATTCCACAAAACCTCAATCCATAATTGATGGGAATAGAAAAGCAAAGATTTTAAACAAAGAGAATAAAAATAATAATAAAGATCAAGATAAGATGAAAGAATCAACCTCTTCCAAAACTAACACTTAAGCCTCCTCTTCTAATGATAAACCTAAAAAAGAGAAGGTTAAGTGTGCCTACTATAAAAAAATAGACATGATGAAATCAATTGCATAAAGAAGCAAATAGATCACCTAACTCATCTCCTAGAGAAGAACAACATAGGTGTTCCTAAGTCTATCAATCGTAATTCATCTACCTAAGATTCTACTAAGGTAAAGGGTAGAGGGAAAGAGAAAGAAAAGGATAAGGCTCTTGTAGCAGTTTCATCTTTAGCATATTCATGGGTTATTGACTTAGGTGCTTCTCACCACAAGGGATATTCTTTAGAGCCTTTTAGCATATCTTCTATTAGTTTGGGTAATGACACTTTTGTACCCATTTTAGGGAGAGCGTCTATTGAAATGAAAGGAGGAACATTCAATAATGTTCTAAGTGTCATCTTGAAACCAATCTCCTATCAGTATGTTCTAAGTGCATGAGAGTTGAGTTTTTACTAGATTCAATTATCATCAGGGAGTTGCATAGTGATTCTACAGTGGTAGTGGGTATGATAGATCACCAAGATAGGTTATATATCTTCTCACATTTTGCACCTGATTCTTCTCTAAAAACATTTTTAAGTCATTCAAATGGATTTATAAAAATATGACATAAGTGGTTTGGCCACCTTAACTACCATTATCTTAACCAACTTATCAAAAATGACATGGTCATAGACTTACCTCAAGTCTAATTCTATAATGGATTTTGTGAGTGTTGTTATCTTAGAAACCATCTTGATGCAAAATTTGATAAAGGCAAAGCTTGGAGGGCTTCACAAGTATTGGATTTAGTACACAATGATGTATTTGTGCCTTTTCCTAGTCTATCTTTTATAAAGGATAAGTACATTCTCAGTTTCATTGATGATTTTTCAAGATATACATGGATCTAATTACTTAATAAAAAGTCTGAAGTGTTTGAATATTTTCAAGGCTTCAAGGCACTTGTTGAGAAATAATCTAAGAAATCCATCAAGATTTTTCAAACTGATAATAGAGGTGAATATGTCAGTAATAGATTTGATAATTTTTACACCATAGAGGGGATTGATTTTCAATAGATAATTACTTATAGTCCTTCACAAAATAGAGTTATAAAATGCAAGAAAAGGTCCTTGAAAGAGATGGCTAGCTATATGATTCCCTCTAATTCCTTGACACCTCATTATTGGGTCAAAGCCATTAATTACGCTCATTATATTTAGAACAAGGTTCCTCATAAATATTTGAAAGGCATAACACCATTTAAATATCGGAATGGAAGGAAACCTAATGTTGAACACCTTAGGGTTTTCAAATCTCCAACTATGACATGTACACCAAAGAAGATACACAAATTTATGTAACCTCAGTCCAATCCTTACATATTTTTTGGTTATCTAGATGGTGTCAAGGGGTACCACATTCTACATCCAACCACACATGAGTTGTTTATAGAGAAAAGTGTTCAATTTCAAGAAAATCCTAAAGACTCAACACTTGACACTTATTCTCTTTCATTAGATTCACTTAAACTTGATGATTCTATTTTCAAATTAGATCATCCAAAGTATGTTCCTAAACTAGGGTCTTATTATTCTTATTCCAAATATGATAAAGAAGGTAGTGATGTGGATTATTATACATCCAACTCTAGTCATGTTTTAGAGGATGAGTATTCAACACCTAACTCACCCACATCTAGGCCCTTTGAGCCAAGGAAACACTTTAGAGTAGAGGCACTTGGGTAGGGGATCCAAAAGATGATAGTCATACTCAAGTAGATTATTAGATTGGTCCACATGCTTACTTTATTTTAGATTTAGATCCATAAACATTCTGAGAGGTGTCAACCATACCTGAGTGGGATAGTTCTATGTAGGAAGAATACTCTTCTTTGATCAAAAATCACACTTGGGATTTGACTTCACTTCTTAGGGGAAGGAATATGGTTCGATGTAGGTAGATATATTAGACTAAGTTTATAGCAAATGGTTTGATTAATAATTATAAGGTGGGATTGGTTACCAAGGTTTTTTCATAGGTAGCTAACATTGACTACTTAGAGACTTTTGCACCTATTTCAAAAATAAATTTGATCCAACTCACACTATTTATAACCATTGGTTGGGATGTACACCAGATGGATGTGAAGAGTGCCTTTCTTCATGGAGACCTTGAAGATGAGATCTACATGGAGTAACCACCTAGGTTTTTTTAGGATTCATCTTTAGTTTTTAGACTTAACAAATCCATCTATGGTCTTAAATAGGCCCCTCAAGCTTGGTATGTCAAGATGGATTCCTTCATCCTTATGTCAAGTTTTACCAAATGTCATTCAGACTCCAATGTATACTTTTTATGATAGGATGATTATTAACTGATACTAGTCCTTTATGTTGATGATCTTTTGATCACCGAGAGTTCTTCATCATCTATTGCAATGGTGAAGACAAATCTACAAGACATATTTGACATGATAGACTTAGGTCTTCTACATTACTTCTTTGGCATTGAGATTTCATAGTCTGATTCAAGTATTTCACTTACATAACCAAAGTATGCTCTTGATATTTTGGCTTGGTTTCACATGGTTGATTGTAAGCCATCTTGACTCCCTTTCTATAAGGATTCAAACTTGAGGTTGACTTATCAACATGTTTAGTTGATGCCACTTGATATTGACAACTTATTGACAACCTCATTTATATAACTCATACTAGGCCCAATATTGCATATGCAGTAGGCATTATTTTATGATTCATGTAGGAGCCCTATGAGTTACACTAAAAATTATCCAAGTTCATACTCCACTATATTCAGCCTCTTATATATTAGTATTCAGTATAGATTTGGCATAGAGGTTAACTTGATTGATTTTATAGATTTAGATTGGGCTGTCGATACGCAAAATTATAAGTCCACTTCAAGTTATAACTTTTCTTTGGGTTTTGGTCCTATCAATTTCTCTATCAAGAATAAAAATACTATTTCTATACCATCCATAGAGTTAGAGTAAAAAAGAGATGTTAATGTAGCTAATAAGGCTATTTAGTTTTAGGGGATTCTATCTGAGTTTGGCATTCCTTTTAGGTAGCCCACCATCATCTATTTTAATAACTAGAGTACCATTCAGATATGCAAGAATCCAATTCAATACCAATGAACCAAACACATTGATATTCACATGCATTTTATTTGGGAGCTTATTTATGATCAGGGCATCTACTTGAGATTTTGAAAATATTCAAAACAAGTTACAAATATCTTTACCAAACCCTTCACTAAGATCAGTTTCATTCATCTACAAGCTCTTCTTGGGGTGTGGTCTACATTAGCAGTAGTGTCATCTTTGAGGGGGGAAAGGGGGAGTTTTAATATGGGTTTTCTCATTTTCTTTACTTTTTGGGATATTTCTTTATATTAGGTACCTGAATAGGCATAGTTGTCGGGACCTATTTTTTTACACTACCCACCTAAGTTTTGATTATGGGGGCGGCGTGGTGGGTGTTAGATTAGGGGTTTTCTTTTTTCCCATATTTATTTATTATGTTTTTTTCTCTTACTTGAATTTTTCCTACTCTCATGGATAAGCTTGTTTAAGTGTACTTAGAGTTACATTTTGATCAGATGAATAGGAATTAACTCCCTTGACTAGCTATTTTGGATATGGAAGTTACTCTTCTATTATTGGCTCTCTAAATGCTTTTCTTAGGAGAGTTACTCATAAAATCCTATTTATATATCTCTCTTGGTGAGTTATATTTTTATGAAATATTGGTTTTGACTCTTTTATTGTTTAAGTAATATTCTTGTATATGTGATTTCATTTTCGTACAACTATTATGTTGTGTACATGCTTGACTCATACCTATCACAAACATGTGCATTCGCTTGATCCAAATATCTTGGCATCCACTCAATATTTCCTTCATTTTTTTGTTTAAACTCTTAATGCTTTGTAAAATTTATTACTATAGAATCAGATTTTATTATGCACATGATAAGTGTCCTATCTAGTGACTACTCTCTATCCTCTCTGTATTGTTATAGGATTTTAGTTTTATGTTCTCATTTTTTTTCAAAATTATTTGTTTCCCTCTTTTAATTCCTATGTATTATTTAGTGTAAATTTCCCACTAGTATGTTTTGATAGCATCAAATAACCAGTTATCGAGAAAACTATTTTCAAGATACCATAGTTGTTTTATTTAAATTTCTCATCTGTGAGAATAGTGACAACTCAATGGGGAGGTGACGCAATAGAAAACCATAAACTTAAGCATCTAGTATAGGGTACCATGGTACCTTCTACCAAAAATTTAATTATCTAGAAGGATAGTGTCACCTTGTAAGTTATTTTACTGATGTTTTTATTTCCCTACATCATAACTATCTACAATGTAGGGTTTTAATCAAGATTCATTTACAAAGCCTTATCTCATATTGAATGTTAGTGTTCATAGTTTCATTTCACCTGAGTCCAATATATTCTCAACCATGTAGGACCCAAGCCATCTTATTTTTTATTTTTTCTAACTTTTTATATTTGTTGTCATGGATTAAAACTTTATCTCCAATTTAAAATTCTTTTATCTTTATGTGCCTATCATGCCAACATTTTTTGGTCCCTTTTTTACTGTGTTTGGTTATATGTTGTTAGAAACCTTTTTTCGTATAATTTTTATAATTCTATAAATCTCTCTTAAATATGGCATTTCTCATTCATCTATAATGTTACCACAAGTCTCAAACTTGATAGTATGTACTATATTGACATCACTACTTCTAATCCATATACTAGTTGAAAGGGGTAGTATCTAGTCAATCATTTGTAAGTAGTGTGGTAAGCCCTTAAGATTTTTAGTATCTTGGTATCTCAATCCCCTATCTCTATATTACATACTTTTTTTAGTAATTCTATAATACTCTATTGAATGTTTCAATGGTGTCATTTACTTGTGAATGGTAAAGAGTGTTTTTGTCATGTTGGATTATAAAGTGTTTCAACAATCCTATAATTGTGTTAATGACTAAGTGTTTCCCTTAATCACTCATTATGTGCAAAGGGAATTCAAACCTTGTAATTATGTTTTCATACAAAAAAATTACAATAGTCTTTGTGATACAATATTTTTTGAGAATAGCTTCTGCCCATCTTGTGAGATATTTTTCTCTAGTGATAATGAACCTAACATTAATTTTTATTACTATAGGTTTAATGGGACTTATAAATTCAATTGCCCAATTTTCAAATAGATCTATTACCAAAACTAAGTAGAGAGGAATATCATCTCTAAAATTTAGTTTACCCACACTCTGTCAGATATCACAACTTCTTATGTATTTGTGTGTCCTTGAAAAGTGATGGGCATCATAAGCCTGTTAATAGTATTTTATTCCCTATTACTTCTCCATAGTTGTGTCCTATAATTCCATCATGTGTATCTCTTAATATATTATTTCACTCAAGAGATAATGCTACCCACTATAACAACTCATATCTTCCCTTCTTATATAGTGCCCCTTCATTCAACGTGAAGGGAAATGCTTGAATCATTATTCTTGTCTTTTGTAATGTACAATACTCCTCTAAAAATTCTCCACTAGATAGAAATTATGCAATTCCTTCCATGTCTTTGGGCACTAATTCTATGTGAAAGAGGTGAGTTCAAATAAACTCATCATCAATTGGTATTATATCTTTTCTTGTGATTATTTTTGATAGGTAGTCAGGTCCATTATTAACTTTACTAGGTTTCACCATAATTTTGAAATCAAACTCTTGGAATAACATGATATAACAATAAATTATTCCTTATATTATTAACCTATTTATCAAATAATTAAGTGGATCATGATCTGTAAAGAATGTGAATGGGGTCACTAATAAGTAATGTGTAAATTTTTGTACCACATAAACCGTCGCTAGTGCTTCCCTCTCTGTGTTGGAATGATTTCTTTATACCCTTGTCATTTTCTTGCTAGAGAATAAATTAGGTGGTTTATATTTCTCGATGATTGTGCTAGTACTACTCTTATTACAATTCTTGATACATCATGTATATGGAATGGACTCTTCCAATATATAAATACTAAGATTGGAGCATCTATAATCTTACTCTTCAATGTATCAAATGACTCCTGACATTGTCTGGACCACTCTAGTGGTTAATTATGTTATTTTTTCAACAATTCCTTGATGGTTGCACTTATAATTGCATAATTTATTATGAACTTACAATGATATCTGGTATATTTTAATATTTTTATAACCTCTTTTTTTATTTTGGATGGTGGTAGGTTGATGATTATGATGATTTTAAGTAGATTTATCATCAATCCTTCTTTACATGTTATGTGGCCTAATATATTTCCAAAAAGAATAACAAAGATGTATTTCTTAAGATTTAGAGAAATGTTCAATTATCTACATCTTTAGAACATCATATGTAGTACTTGTACATGGTCCTTGATTAATCTATAAACTTTCCAATCATCCAAGTATACCTCCAAGAACTTATGTATGAGATCTCAGAATGTATTTACCATTATGAAATTGAATACAATCGGTTCATTATTCAATCTAAATGGCATCACTGTATACATAAAGGGTCCTCATTATATGGAAAATATATTTTTTGGTAAATCATCTGGTGCTATCTTGACTTGATGTATCTTAAAAATCCATTGATGAAGGAGTAAATTTCTCTTCCCACAACACTTTCCAATAACTCTTCAGTGAATGGTGTTAGGAATGGGCCATGCAGATAAGCCTTATTTAGTTCCTTATATGCAAGGAATATACATATATCACTAGTTTTCTTGTTTTGTATTACCATGGGACTTATCCATTCAGGATCTTTTTTAAGAATTATAATATTTCTAGCTAGCATTTTGTCTAATTCAGCCTTAACCTTCACCATTATGTTAGGATTTAGTCGATATGGTCATTTTCATAGTGATTTGATATCCTATTTCAAATGAATATTCATGGTATCCATATCTTAATTCATTTGAGTTTAGTGAATGTTTTTGGAAATAAGTCTTCAAATTCCCTCAATAGTTATAAAATTTTATCCACTTCTTCTGCCTAGTAATTTCCTACCTTTGTTATTTTTGAATTTTCTTTTGTGGTAATATTTTTGTTCCTAATTATAAGAGGTTGGTAGAAATATTATGTTTTATCTTCCATGGTGTCAAGGAGTTTTATTTCTCCTTATGCAATATCATTTTTTATATTTTCAAGTTTTCTTCCTCATCCTCTTTATGCTTTGTAATTTTATGATAATATGCCCCCTGTTCGTGCTCTTTTATTTTCAATTTTTTTATATGATTTTTGGTGATTCTCACACAATTGTTCCAATTTGATCCCAGTCATCCATGTGCCCTAACGGTGTTTATTCCATTTTTATTTTGGATAATTGTTGTTCGCAGTCAAGTCTTCCATAAATAAAAACATTTTTATCTTTTATAGTGCCCTACAAACTCAATTGAAAATTCTAAAAAAAAATATTTTCAAGTCTGTCCATATACTCTTTCCCTTTCACATCTCTTGATTTAAGTATTATGTTTTGGAGATTGTGTCTAATGTCTAGAAAAAGAATTGTTCCCATAGGCATTTATTAGTCTCCCCTCCTGCCTTCCATACTTTTTCACATACTTCAATATGTCATTATAGATTAGTGTCCCCTATGTAACATCTTATCTCTATAAATTAACTTCATGAATTTATGAGCCTAGTTGTAATAGTACATAAAAGTTTATATAATTATGGATGGTTTTTCTATGAGTGTGCCTCCATCTTGTGGTAATAATAGTGAGTGTATCATCAATTACTTTCATATGTATTTATTCTTATGGAAATACTCTCATCATTTGTTGTAAGTATTTATCGACCAGTGTTATATTGATAAACTTAGGTAGTTTATTATGTAAATCTCATTTTATGTGATGAACTCTCCTTCCCTGCACTAATAGATTATCTAATGCAGTAGTAATTTTCCCTTTGTGGAGTGTTTTTCTTATAAAATTTACTTTATATATTGTATTTTTTGGATCACCATATATGACTATCTTAATTTCATCCCATGAGGGTGTTTCTCCTTCTTCTACTATTAGCTCTTTCTCCTCATTAGGTTATGGTTCAGCTTTTAGCTTTACAATATTTTTAATAGTATACACACCAACAAGGTTATCAAATTCATTGTAATCATCTTTCAACCATAGTTCCTCTGACCATGTTGCTACCATTCCTACCTACAATGTAAATGGACTACTAAACCATGTTTTTCAAATGTGATTTATTCTTTTTCTAAGTCTAATAAGCCATTACAATCCATAAACCTTTATAAGTTTAGCAAAGTTAGGTAGTCAGTATCATACATATCGATCACCTCAACTTCTACACTTTTATTTATTCTCATAAAATCAACTTTAACATTCTGTAAGGTGTCAATGGGTAATCATGGAGTACTATCATCCATGGTGATATCATATGTTGTTGTAACAAATTATGGTGTTCCTAATAGTTTCCACGTGCTCCATGGTAATACATTTATGTTTGTGCCAAGGCTTAAAAGTGTTTTCCTAATTTTATAGTTATTTATTTTGATATTTAGAAGAATGGTAGTCTTTTTCCATTTTTTATTTATTCTAAAAATATTTTTCTTTGACTTGCTCTTTTTAGTTTTCTCCACCCTTTGTACTTGATGTTCTCTTTGTTGTTTGTTCCAATAGTTACAAAATTGAGTAAGTTTGGTTACTAGGTCTTGCTTCTCAACCAATTTCATTATCCTTTTTAAATATTCAATCTCATCTTCATCAAAATAAGTCTGCTTAAGCTAATTCTTATCATGTTTTTTTGTTATATTTTTATACTTTTTTCAATAATTTTATCATGTTCATTGATATTAGGTTTATCCTCTTTCACATTTGTGTTGGATTTTGTATTAGAATCAATGACCACTTATTTTATTTTCCACATCTTCATACCACTTCTAGTGTTTAGTACTACTTGTGGTGGTAAATTATCATGCATAATGTGGAGAGATTTCTTATATGATTGCTCTTTTTGATATGATATATTTTCTTAACATTATCTAATATATTTAGACATGGTTACTCTATAAGATGAACTTTTATCTTTTTCTATTATTTTCTCTTCTTCCTTCCCATGGTGAATTTCATTACACCACCCTTTCATGTCTTGGCCCTTTTATACTTTTTGTAAGTGTTTAGTCCCTTTTCTGAGTGGAGATTATTTCATTTGCTCAATTTTTTTTTCCACCATTTTTCTAAAATTGTGATGCTTTTAGATAGGAAAATGGATCATGGATTCCATTTTTGTAGTAAAATCCACACTCTATCTACAAATTATCATCATAGTTCCTAAAACTATGCCCAATCTTTCCACATTTATAACATATTTGAGGGGGTGTTTATTGATTATACCCTTATTATAATTTTGATTATATCCTCTATCACTTTAGTAATTTCCCTTTCTATCGTATCCTCCTTTATAACCACTCTAACCACTTCCTCTGTAAGCCCTCAAATTATTATTGTAGTATTTATGTTGAGTATTTTAAAATATTATATGGATTTGGTATGTTTAGCCAGGGTGTAGTATGCTAGCATTGGTGATGGGTAGCTGAGGTGATGGCATGATGTATTATTGTCATTCTTCTCTGAATAGTGTCTTGTACATCCACAAGTGCATTTATAGCAATAAAATTATGATTATAATGATTGAAAGACCCACAGTTGATGGAGTGCATTATTTTATTTGTAGGGGGTACTACTTCTAGCATCAACCATAAGTGTTGTGGATTTTGATCATAGACTCTACATATTCTATAGTAAATCATTTCACCATATATAGCTTGCTAAATTGGTGATGTCATTCATGTATTTTTTTGTGTTGATCTTATTTCCATTACTCTTTTTTCCATATCACTATGCGGACATTATGTACTAAAATGGCCCTCTGTACAGTAAGTAGTATACCAAATTCCTGACCTCAGTGACGTATGCTTATTGTGAAATAGTTAAAAATCATCTCCCTTACTCTGTATCTCCTATTTTAATCTCAGTTGTTCTAATTCTAATTACAATCTTTTTGCATTGTCTTTTAATGAGGTATTCATATCTCTTCTTCAGGACTATACTTCTAGTCTTGATGAAATTTCTAATGTTTTCACAAATGTATTTAAAATTTCTCCATCCATGTTGGCATGAAGACAAGGAATTAAGTCAGATATAGACAATTTTATCCTTTATTTTTCATTTATGCTCCTCTAGTTTCCACACTATGGACTTAAACCATTGATAATAATATTTTATAGATTCCTTTACTTTATGAATCAATTCCTTTATTTTTTTAATGCTCTCCATCGATATATCTAGTTAGTGAAAATAACATTTAAATGTTTTTTGGACATCAGCCCATGTAGTGGCATGTCTTAAGTAAGTCTTCATGTACCATTTAAGTGCATCATCTGTTAATGACCCAAAAAAATCAAATAATGTTACTCTTTCATCAGTAATGTTTTGAATTCTCTAATATGAGTCTAATATGAACAAATATTCTTCTGCATCCTTTGTGTCTTTGTTAAACAATGGTACCTTCATCCTATTTTATGTCATTTTAGTGGTTTGAAATGTTTTATAAGTATTGATACTATGATTAGTACCATTATGCATCTGATTTCTTGAGGTAATTTTTCATGTAATACTATCATAATTCTATTTATGTTTGTCTTTCTATTGTTTAACCAAATTATGGTTATGACCTTTATCTATTTGTAATTATTCATAAAGTATCTTCTTCCTAATACTTCTACTTGATTCTTTACAAATTCTCTTATGTTTTCAATCTCTTGCATGTGGCTCTTATATTTATTTTCTAACTTGTCTCCAATAAGTATGTCTATTCTAAGAGTTGGATGTACATGTCTATTGTGAAGTGAAATGGGGGATAGTGATTGGTCCAAAGGTTTCATTTCCTCTCAAGGCCTCTTATATTTGAGGTTTTTAGGGTTCACATCAATTCAGATCTTTTCTTCCTCATCTTCTATCTCTAATTAGACTTGTCTCATGCTTTCACTAACTAATCCTCTTTTTATTGAATTATCTTCTTCCTTATCTCTCTATTGTATTTATTTATTATGTCTATCCATACTTATCTCTAAATCACCTTTCTCTTGAAAGTTATAATCTCTCTCTTCTTTGATTTTTTCTTTTATGTTATCTATAAAACTTTCATGTTTACTATTTACTATCAGGATACTTTCTATGGATAATATCTCCTCCCTTAGTTCTAGTCTTAAATTAACATCTCCTATATTAATCCTCATCTCTTCACTTTTTCTTCTACTACCCTCTAGGTCTCATCCACTATAGGCCAAACTACTCATGACCAATTGGTCTTCCACACCAAAGGTTTGGAATAGTTTGGGTGTTATGACCAATGTGGCTAATTATGTTACTCGTTATTGCATGTAATTCATCACCTTTATTGGTGTATGATATAAAAGTTCTTTTATTCTACTTATTTCACTTGCCTCATATGCACCTTCCTAAAGTATGAATACTAACTCATCTATTTTTGTCATAGGGATAATATCAAAATTTTCAATATTAGGACTTTCACTAGTCAAGTCCATATCACATTTCTCTATTATTTTACTTCTCATCATTATTTCTTCTATTTACATTTTTTAAAATATTTTTCTCAACCTCTAACTAATTTTTCTCATTTTCCATCTAATTCTTCATCTTCTTATTAATTATTTTCTTTTAACTATATTTAATTTATCCTCTTACTACTATTTTTTTCTTCTTAATTAAATGACTTTTACTTGATACTTACTTCCCTAGTCCCTTACAACTTATTTAACCTCCCCCAAATATTTAGATAAAATATTTTAGGTAGTCACATCTTTTGAGTATCTCCCTTCTTTTTTCATGCTATCCCTTAGGTGTCTAGCCCTAAAAGAACTATTTACCCTCTCTTACTAGCTCTCTCTTCATAAATATCTTACAGATGAGTAGCAATACTTTATTCAAAAAATGTTTCTTTATTCCTTCAACAAACTCAACTTTCTTAGCATCAAATCTTGTCTAACCTTGTATAACCCAAACTATAATGAATGAATTGAGAGTTGTCTCTAACAAGTGATCAATAAATCGATGGCATCTTTCTGTATATTTGACTTTTGATAGTATCAAAGGCCACAATAGTTGTGCAAAAAGGACCCAAAATTCTTCTTTTTATGGTTGAAATAATGTTATCTTGACTTCTGATATTGCTTCACTTGTTCTTATAACTTCTGTGTGAAAAAGATAGTATTTTTTCTCACCAATCTTATATTTCTATTAGTGTAGGCTTCTAAAACTCCAAAGGATACTCCCCCTGGACATTAGTCTACTAAAATTTGTGTGGCACCATCAAATATTGGCATAAAATTCAAAATTGTTGATTGTAGATAGTTTTATGTTAAGCAGGTTAATTTTAATGAGACTAATGTATTACAAGGGTTAGTAATGTGTTGAGTTGTGGAGCTAAAAGCTTCACTGAATGTGAAAATGTGGAGGTTGCTGGTTTACACAGTTGTCGATGTCAGTCAAACTATCGACATCGATCAGGGGTCGACTGGCAGTAACCGATATTGGTTATGCATCAGCTGACGTCAGTCATCTCCAGATAGACAGAGATCAACATTGGCCATCTGTGCATTTTTAAAACTGTTCTAATTTTAGACGAATAGTTAGTTTGCATGTAAAGACTAATTTTAGTCTTGAGTCTACATTTCTAATTATTGTTTACTTGGGGATCTATTTAAGAGACCCATGGGGCTGTATTGTAAAGTAAGCAAGATCAATTAGATCTGCAGGGTGCAAGATCAAGAAGATCTACAAGGTGAAAAATCAAGAAGATCTGTGGTATTGGAGGCAACAATAATTGGGTTGATTGTCACAATCAAGAGTAGGCAACAATGGTTGAGTTGATTGTCACTTGGAAGGTAGGCAACAACAACCATTGGGTTAATTGTCACTGGAGGGAACAACAACTCGATATTGAGTTGATTGTTGATTTTAATTGAGAGAGAGAGAACTCTTGAAGGAGAATTATTGTACACCCAAGAGGTGTGGGAAGAGTGAGAGTTATTCATTGTATTTTCTTCTAGAAGAGTGGTAATACAAGATTGTATTGTTTCTCGTATCTCTTATTCTTTGTTGTTTCTGATTTCTAGTTACTTATTACTTCTAGTTTAATTTCGTGTTTAGTTGCTTATACAAAGGTAATCAATTGTACTCCAAGGAGGATCCTAATAATTGGTATCAGAGCTAGGATCACTAACAAGTGGTAGAGCATGTTAGTGTTTATTGATTATAGGTTCACTCACAGGGGTTTCTATTTGAGTGGGAGTAAAGCAATGGCAGAAAAAAGTAAACTAAGAATAGATAAATTCAATGGCAAGAATTATCAATTATAGAGGATGCAGATAGAAGATTATCTGTATCATAAAGATCTATACTTACCGTTGGGTGGGGTTTCAAGTAAGCCCATATATATGCAAGATGAAGAATGGAATGTTCTTGATAGAAAGGCTCTGGGATCTATAAGGTTGAGCCTAGCATCGTCTATGATTTCTAACTTATCACAGCCAAAGACAATGGTAGAGTTAATGGAATCTTTGGCAAATTTATATGAAAACCCCTCAACTTCGAATAAGGTATTTCTTATGAATCAATTATTTAATTTGCAAATGCAGGAAGGTGGATCGGTATATAGTCATATTAGTGATTTCCATGGTGTAGTAAATTAGTTAATTTCAATCAAAATATTTTTTGATGATGAAATTAAGGCTCTCTTAATCTTATGCTCTTTACTTGAAAGTTGGGATAGCTTGGTAATGGCAGTAAGTAATACTGCGTCTGCTTCAAATATCTTGAAAGTTGATGATGTTGTTAGTGTAATCTTTAATGAAAAAATTTTAAGAAAAAGCACAGGAGAAACATCAGGTAATGCTTTAAGTGTTGAAAGCAGGGGATGGCAAAGAGAGAAGGGCAAGCAAGAGAAATCAAGGTCAGAGATGGGAAGTAGATCCAAATCTAGAAATGGAAGTATCACCTACTAAAATTATGGAAAGAAAGGACATGCAAAGAAATATTGTTGGTTGAAAGAAGATCAGCATGAAGGTAATAAAGAAGCAAATGATGTAGGTATTGTTGCACAGGATGCTCTTATATTTTCTTTGGATAGTCAGGTAGAATCATGGGTTTTAGATTTTGGTGCTTCTTTCCATGCAACTCCAAATAGAGAATTTTTTCATGATTATGTCCATGGAGACTTTGGAAAAGTTTATTTAAGGGATGGTGAGCCTTGTCAAATTGTTGGCAAAGGAAAAGTGCAGTTGAAATTATAGAATGGCAACACATGGGTGTTGAAGGATGTCATGCATGTACCCATCCTGAAGAGGAATCTGATTTCTACAGAAAATTTGGGTGATGAGGGTTGCACAGTAAATCTCACAGCTAAATCTTAGAAAGTTTTCAAGGGTGCACTTGTATTAGCTAGAGGTAATAAAGTAGGTACACTTTATCTATCTACTTGTATTACTGATTCTCCTTCTATTTTATCTACTTCAGATGTAGATGCAAAGATGTGGCACTGTAGGCTTGGTCACATGAGTGAGAAGAGAATGGATGTTCTTAAGTCAAAAGGTAAGCTTTTAGATTTGATAGATCTAGATTTTTGTGAGCATTATATTTTTGAAAAATAGGAGAAAGTGAGGTTTCTCAAAACTAGGTCAACAAAGAAGAAGCACAAGTTGGAGCTTGTTCACACAAACGTGTGGGGACCAGCTCAGGAAGCTTTTATTGGAGGATCATAGTGCTTTATTTCTTTCATTGATGATGCTACAAGAAAGGTATGGGTTTATTGCATAAAGAAAAAATTTGAGGTTTTTGACACATTTAAGAAATAGAAAGCCTTGGTTTTTAAGGAGAAGGTGATGGACAGTGATCAGCTCAAGAGGCTAAATAATTTCAAGTAAGGCAATGTTGATTTGGACAATGTTATGATCCAAAATGAGCTCATGGGTAAAAATCATCACTCATAAGAAAACACAGACACTAACGTCAGTCAGGTAGAGATCGACGTCGATCAGGTAGGAACCGATGTCGGTCAGGTGAAGACTGAAGTCAGTGATGTCAGGCAGGTGGAAATCAACGTCAGTCAGGTGAGAACTAACATCAGTCAGGTCGATCAAGTGGAACTGACATCGGTTAGGTGTAGACTGAGAGATGATTGGGATTGGTCACTGTTAGAATGAAATTTGGGCAGACATCAAGCTGTCAATGAGTCTCAAATGCCCATGAGGAGGTCTGAAAGGGTAAGTAAACCTCAAATTCATTATTCCCTTTTTTTATACTACTTATTTCTCACTGATGGTGAAAAACCAAGAATTTTTGAAGAGGTAATACAGGTAGAATCTAAGAAACAATAAGAGCATGGCATGAATGAGGAAATTGATTCCTTGGAAGAGAACCAAATGTGGGATTTGGTTGAGTTGCCAGCTAGAAAGAAAGCATTAAAAAATGAATGGATTTACAGGTTAAAGAAAAGAGAAATGGATAGGTGAGATAGAAGGCTAGGATATATGGTCTTGAGCAAGCTGCAAGACAATGGTATTTGAGGTTTGATAGGTTTATGACAAAGCATGGCTTTAGTCAATGTCAATGTGACCATTGTGTTCATTTTACTAGATTGGATAATGATAGCTACATTATCATGTTACTGTATGTGGATGATATGCTTGTTGTAGGTTCACACATGCAGAGAATTACTGAGCTAAAGGTAAAATTAGCTCAGACATTTGCCATGAAGGATTTAGGAGCAGCAATCCTTGGCATGAGTATTTCTAGAGATAGGGAAAATTACAAGTTGATTTTGTCTCAAGAGGATTATGTGAATAAGGTAGTGGAGAGGTTCAATTTGTAGGATGCAAAATCAATAAGCACACCTATGGCTGGACAGTTCAAGCTAAGCAAAGAATAGTGTCCTAAATCACATGATGAAGTTGAGTACATGGTATGTACTAGACATGATATTGCCCAAGCAGTGGGAGTTGTCAGAAAGTTTATGGCCAATTCAGGAAAGAAGCACTGGAAAGCAGTTCAATGGATTCTTAGATATCTGAGAGAGACCAGCAGTAGGCATTTATGCTATGCAGGGTCAAACACTTCTCTACATGGGTATGTATATTTGGATATGGTAGGTGACTTGGATAGTAGGAGAAGCACCATAGGATATGTGTTCACTGTTGGTGGAATGGCAGTTAGCTAAATTTTAGAGTTGCAGAAGGTTGTTGCAGTTATAAAGGCTAGCAAGGAAATGATATAGATGACTTGGTTCATGGAAGAGTTGGGAAAGGAGCAAGAGAGTTGTAGATTGTACAGTGATAGTCAAAGTACAATTCATTTGGTAAAGGATTTAGCCTTTCATTTAAGAACCAAACATATACAGCTTAGGTACCACTTCATTAGATAGGTATTAGAGGATGGACAGTTGAAGCTGGAAAAGATTCATACGGATAAGAACCCTATTGATATGTTAACAAAGCCGGTAACAAAGGAGAAGTTGAATCTTCATTCAACTTTTTTTGGTCTTCAAGATTGAATTTGAAGATGGAGAAACAAGCCAGAAACAAATTAAAAGATGTTGCTATATAGGTACAGGTACAAGTGCAGCTATTTATCTTTAAGTGGGATATTGTTGAGTTGTGGAGCAAAAAGCTTCACTGAATGTGCAAATGTGGAGGTTTCTAGTTTACATAGCTGCCAACATCAGTCAGACTACCGACATCGGTCAGGGGTTGGCTGGCAGTAACTGACATTGATTATGCATCAGCTGACGTCGGTCATCTCTAGATAGACAGAGACTAACATCGGTCATATATGCATTTTCAGAACTATTTTAATTTTAGATGAATAATTAGTTTGCATGTAAAGACTAATTTTAGTCTTGAATCTACGTTTCTAATTATTGTTTGCTTGGGGATCTATTTAAGAGACCCATGGGGCTATATTGTAAAGTAAGCAAGATCAATTAGATCTGTAGGGTACAAGATCAAGAAGATCTGCAAGGTGCAAGATCAAGAATATCTGCGGTATTGGAGGCAACAATAATTGGGTTGATTGTCACAATCAAGAGTAGGCAACAATGGTTGAGTTTATTGTCACTTGGAAGGTAGACAACAACAACCATTGGGTTGATTGTCACTGGAGGGAACAACAACTCAGTATTGAGTTGATTGTTGATTGTTGATTGTAATTGAGAGAGAGAGAACTCTTAAGGGAGAATTACTGTACACCCAAGAGGTGTGGGAAGAGTGAGATTTCTTCATTGTATTTCCTTCTGGAAGAGTGGTAATACAAGATTGTATTGTTTCTCGTATCTCTTATTCTTTGTTGTTTCTAATTTCTAGTTACTTATTACTTCTAGTTTAATTTTGTGTTTAGTTGCTTATACAAAGGTAATCAATTGTACTCCAAAGAGGATCCTAACATAATGGTTATATTTCTTAGCATTCAATTTAAAAATAACCAGTACCTATATTTATAGTAATGTATGCATAATATACATAACATAATATTTTTTAGTCTAACTCTTCTCTTTTATATATATTATTATAACTGCCAAATATAATTATTCATATGCTCTCTATTATATACCATAATTACACATGTTACTCTACTCTATAACCCTTATATAATTTATCTCTAATTTCTTCTATTATTCATAGATCTATCTATCTAACTATTATAATGTTGCGGTATAAATATCGAGCCAAAATATCACAACTTAATGGTCATGTCTATGTAAGACATGTTTTTTCTCTAATCAGGTCATTCTTTGTATCTGTAAAGCCTTATTTCTTATCATAGCTCTAGTCGGTAGAATCTTTTGTTTTGTTGGCCTGGATGAGTGTTATGTTGTTGCAATAATGTAATAAAATCTGTGGTACATGTGTTTGGTTGTTCAATAGATAGAGAATCATGCCAACACCCTTGTTTTAGATTAAAGGGTTAAACATTATGTCAAACCCAATCCTTGACCATCAAACCCTAGTTGACCTAGGGTTTCCTATTTCCCAGCTTTATGATGTCTATTTTTAAGAGATCTAAATTTACAAATCATATTTTTTTAACCTTCCTAATTATTTCTTCCTTTTTCATATGTAAGCAATGGCAAATGCTTTTGATATGTATCATAAGAAAGCTTTGATAATCATCTAAATACAAATTAGGAATTAATTGATACATTTATATATGTTACAAGAGATGAAATCAGTAAACATGCTAAAGCTAATGTATCTACCTCTAGTGATGGTTATACCCTTGGTGGTGCTACCATGGATGAAAGTCCTCTTTCCAATCCTTTTACTACTTCATGCATTCAAACATATGGTGGATATATATGCTATACTCTCAAACCCTTATTTACTGAATGAAAGAGTGTGTCAATATCTCTGAATAGCATTCAAGTAATCAATGTCATTTCTTGTAGAGAGAGCTCCAAAATTCTAAGAGAGGAAAAATATGCATTACCCTGTCTATTGCAAAATGTGAATGAGTAAATTAATCTTCCAAAAAGGAAAAGTGGGGTACATATAAAAAAAATTAGGAAAACATGAGGAAGCCTCTAATTTTCTTAATTAACTAATTAAAATTAAATAAAATTTGCCTATGGACTCTTTATAACTAACCTAAGGAAGCTTAAATACATAGAAAAGCCATACAACCATGTATGAAAAACCTAATGGGAAAAATCACTACACTAACACCCCCCCTTAAGCGTAGCTTAGGTGAGATGAGAATTGGGTCCCATCATTGAAAGATTGATGAGGTACACAAGTACATAGTGATGAACCTCCATAGGAGGAAGAAGAAGGTGGAGTAGCCCTAACCCCAATGAGAGATCACAAATGAACAAATTTACTCTCTATGAAAGGCTTGGTCAAAATATCTACAATCTGATCTGATGTTGGATAGTATCAAAGATCAATGACTTGCTCATTTATAAGCTCCCTATTGAAATGTATGTGAATCTCTATGTGCTTAGTCTTTTGATGTAGAATCAGATTCCTACAAATCTAGATAGTGCTTTGGTTGTCATAGTAGATTATTGTTGACTTATGAAACTGGACACCAAACTCAGTGAGAATCCCCTGAAGTCATATTGCTTCAGTGGTGGTATTGACAGCCCTTTTGTATTCTACCTATGTGGATGATAAAAAAATTGCATACTACTTCTTATTTGAACAACTTATTAGACCGAAACCAAGTGAGAAACTATAGCCTAAAGTGGATTTTTGACTTTGAATATCTCCATCCCAATCTGAATCTATGCATTCAATTAATTTAACCTCTATTCTTGCTTCGTAGTGTATCCCATAGTTATGCAAACCCTAAATGTAGTGAAGAATCTACTTTGTTGCTTTCCAGTGCAATTCATGTGCCTCCTGCATAAATCAAGAGACCAAACCAACTACATAGGATATGTCAAGTCTAGTGTGTGTGAGATAGATAAGACTACCTATGAGTTGTCGATATAGTGTTGCATCAATGAGTGGTGTAAAATAATCAACCTCAAGCTTCACACCAGACAAGAAGGGAGGAGGATATATTTTATAATCAGCCATGTTCAACCTTATAAGAAAATCAAGATAATAATTGGATTGTGATAAAGTTATCCTAGAATATAATTGAATGGTTTCAATCCCAAGAAAGTAGTGCAATAATCCCATGTCTATCATTGAAAATCTATCTGATAGTGTAGTTTTCACTACTAAGATAGATGATTGTGAGTTCAATGTAATTAGTAAGTCATCCACATAGAGAATGAGGATCAACCAAGAATCATCCTATCGTAAGATGTAGACATTTAGATCTGAGTGGCATCTGGTGAACCCAATTGTGAGGAGAAAGGAGTCCATCTTAGCATACCATGTTTGAGGGGACTATTTGAGTTCATAGATAGATTTCTTGAGTCTACAGACTAAGGAGGTATCTTCCACAAAGCATTGTGGTTGCTCCATTTATATCTCTTCTTTAAGGTCACCATGTATAAAATTACTCTTTACATTCATTTGGTGAACACCCCATCGATGTACGGCTGTGATGGCTAGAGTGAGTCTTATAGATGTCATCTTGGCTATAGGAGCAAATGTCTCAATGTAGTCTATGCTAGGCACCTGAGAAAACCCCTTTTCAACTAGATGAGCTTTTTACTTATCAACTAACCCATCTGCACCATACTTGATCTAATAAACCCATTTATTTCTAACCAATTTTCTTTCTTTAAGAAGAGGAACCAAGTCCCATCCTTTGTTCTTGATTATAGAATTGTACTCTTCCTGCATAGCAAAATCCTATTTTGGAATGTCAAATGCCTCATGAAAGGTTTAAATTTATGAGACAATGGCCAAGTAGGCATGTGATGTCCCCTAAAACTATGATTATGTTCACCTTATATTTGATATATTTCTAACCCATCCTCCAGCACTTTGAAGTGTTTGTCTAGCTCAAATTAGACCAGAATTATATGAGATTGGAGAATCAGGGGGTGAGTCCTCATCATCTATAGTGTTATAAGGAGAAGAATCCTCATCACTACTCTCATTGCTTGAACTTGAATAAGAAGAAGAGTCATCATCATCATCAGGAGGATCTTAAGGTAGATCTATGTCACTGTCTAAAGTGGAATCATTATCTAGTGAGACTTTTGAAGAGTTTGGAGTGCTAGGATTGTGTTCAAGTGAGCCATCTCAAAACTTGACACTCCTTTCAGTGAACAACTCATGATTTTTAGGATGGAGAAGCCTATATCCCTTAACACCCTCTACATACCCCACAAAGATGCAAGACTGACTCTGAGGATCCATTGCCTTACATTTCTTCTTAGGAACATGGGCCATTGTTGGTGATCCAAACACTTGAAAGTGATCTACTATGGGCTTGTGATTGTCCCAAGTTTCAAAAGAAGTGATTCCCTTCAAGGCTTTATATGTAACTCAATTTTGAATGTAGCACATATATTTGATTACTTTGGCCCAATACTGAGGAGCAAGAGACTTTAATTGAAGCATATAGTTTGCCATTTCCTTCAAGGTATGGTTCTTACATTTACCCACACCATTCTGTTAAGGACTATATAGAACTATGTGTTACATTTAAATCCTCTCTGATGTGCAAAACTACTCAAACCTATTGTTGACATACTCTTCTCCATTGTTAGTCCTTAAGATTTTGATGGAACATGTTGATTGCTTCTCGACAAGTGTCTTAAAGTCCTTAAAGTGATCAAAGACTTCAGACTTTTTTTTTTGAGAAAAAACACCCAAGTTTACCTCAAAAAGTCATCGATGAATGTGAGCATGTATCTTTTCCTATTGAATGAAGGTTTTGGAAATGGTCCTGCTAAGTCACTGTGGACTATCTATAGCTTCTGTTTGGCTCTCCTTGCTTTTCCCTTATCATATTTCTCTTTTGGATGCTTACCAAGAATGCATCCATTGCATAGTCCATATAATAATTTGAATTTATTAAATCTTGAAACCATGTCTTGATGACTGAGTTGCTCCAGGTAATGGTAGTTTAAATGGCCAAACCATTTATGCCATAGTTTGCTCACTCCATCTACATGAGTAACCAGTACAATTGAGGGCTGATCTAAGGCAAATTGTGAGAAGGTATATAGGCTATATTAATGATTGGTTTTCCTATGAGCCACTATGGTGTCACTATGTAGCTCCTTGATGACTACTAAATTAGATATAAACTCAACTTGCTTCCCTGTACCTATGTGAGTGATTTGATAAACTGACAGAAGATTGGTGGATAGTGAAAGAACACATAGAACATTATTGAAGGTCCCATCACTTCTACTAATATTTTATCACTAAATTATATTGAAGTGTCATCACACATGGAATTGAAGGCACATAACATGGCTCTATTTCTAAAAATAGATCCTCTGAGGAGGCCATGTGATAGGAAGCACCCTAGTCAATAACCCAAGTCAAAGTCTAAGAAGCTAATGCAATAAATACCTTGCCCTTATTTTTACCATTTTTGGTGTCTTTACCTTTTGTAAAATATTGTGTTGATATGTTCTAAAATGAGGATTCAAGAATACTTATGTTTTTCTTCTCAAGCATCTTAGTCAAGGTGTCAATCTTCTTTTTCATGCACTAAGATTCATCATGCCCAAGTTTCTTACAAAATTTGCATTTGAGTTTCTCCTTCTTAGGTTTCCCACTTAAGGAGGACTCATTTGACGATGCCTTAGGCTTGGCATCTAATTTTTTATTATTCTTGTGCTCATGATCAAGTTTAGACTGTTTCTTCTCATGTTTGCCACTGTTAAGAGGCTTCTTTTTGTCTTGATTGACAATCAAGGCATGTGATTTTAAAGACTTTAGTGCACCCATTTGAACTAACTTATCTTGCTCTTGATTTTGATCAGAAAAAAACTCATCAAATGATTATATTTTCTAAGTGGATCCACGTGCACATTTGGTAGCATGAAATGTAGAGACAAAAACTGAATAGTCATGACCTAGTTTTGTAAGCATGGATAGAATCAATTGGTCATCTATTTTCTCAATGTCACATTATTTCAACTACAATCTCAGTGATTTAAAATTTGTAAAGAAGTCTTGTAGGGTGTCATATTCACTTGGGCTCAATGTGATGAGCTCATTCTCTAGCTCATGACCCTTCATGATGTTTTGTACTCCAAAAAGCTTATCAAAGATTATCCAAACTTTGTTTAGAGTTTTTATAGATTCAACATGAAATAGGAGGTTAGGAGACATTGATAGACATAGAAACATATAAGCCTCATCACATTTTTTATACCACTTAACATTTTCTATATTTGTATATAGCTCAATTTCCTCACCCATAGTAATTTGATAGAGTCCTTTACCTTTCAAAGCAAGTTGCATTTTAGACTTCCATTCTAGATAGTTAAATGGTGTGAGTGGTTCGATGTTTAGATCCATTAGTGCAAATTAGAATGAGATAAATTATAGAATTGAAATGAAATCAAAAAATAGAAAGCACACTATACAAGTACCCCCTAAACTATCAAGAATACCCCCCCTAAAGTTACAATGCACAGACGGTCAGTCTTAGACATCAATAAAGTTGAGAATGCATCTATGAGTAATCAATGTAAGAAATTATGAGAGGGACATCAGGCACTACTAATAATACATCCAAAAAGGAAAGGTATAAAGGTTTAAAGAGAGTTTTAAGCTATTACACCATGTAAAAAATGGATGTTACAACAATCTTAAAATTATCACCAATGCATAGCGCTCAAGAAAATATGCACTTTCAAAACAAATGGCACCCAAAAAGGAGCTACAAATTGAAAGTTATAGCACTTACTGGTTCTTACTCCCACATATTCGTGGACCCTTTCCAAAAAAAGAAATAACTTAATTTTATTTCTTCATTACCTTTCACCTCAAATTTGATACCCCCTTGAACATCACATGGGTTTATGCAATTACTTTACTTCAAGTTTGTGTAACTACTTTGCTTCAGGTTTGTGTAACTACATTACTTTGAACTCTCTGATAAGTAAGACTACCTGAAAAACCAAGATTGGTCTAGCCAGTGCAAATTGAGTTATTAAACATGTATTAATTATTACTTATAAATCAACTAATGAGTAATAAGTAATCACTCTTAGAAAACACATATTGGTCTTCCTCAGTGCAAATCAGGTTCTTCCAACCTTCTTTAATTATAAAGTAAATAAGTAATAAGTAATCAACCTTGGAAAACCCATATTAGTCTTCCTCAATGTAAATCAAGTTCTTCAACCTGCTTTACTTATAAATTAAATAAGTAATCAACCTTGGAAAACCTGAATTGGTCTTCCTCAGTGCAAATCAGGGTCTTCAACCTGCTTTACTTATAAAGTAGATAAGTAATAAGTAATCAACCTTGAAAACCTTAGATGGTCTTCCTCAATGGAAATCAGGTTCTTCAACCTATTTTACTTATAAAATAAATAAGTAATAAGTAATCAACCTTGGCAAACCCAAATGGGTCTACTCCAGTATAAATCAGGTTCTTCAACCTGCTTTACTTATAAAGTAAATAAGTAATAAGTAATCAAACTTGGCAAACCTTAATGGGTCTACCCCAGTGCAAATCAGGTTCTTGGAGAAGTAAGACTACCCCAAAAGCTCAAATTAGTCTAGTATCAAGTTGTCACATCGAAAAAACTTGATTACTTCAAGTTGTTGACCTATAGAAACTTGAAATGGTCTATACGCAAGTAATCACACTAGAGAAACCCAATTACTTCAATTAATCACTTAGGAGAAACCTGAAATGGTCTATGGGCTTAAGTAATTGACCTTGGAAAACTTGATTTAATCTATGAAGTGTAGATTAGGGTTTGCAAGGTTGATTACTTGGTTCATATGGGCACCGTACCAGTTGAAAGAAATCATTTTTTTAGAAAATCTATGAAATTTATTTTAAAACTAAGAAAACCCCATTTTAGATCTCAAAAAACCTAAAAAATATATGCAAATGGATTTTTCATCAAAGGAATTTTGACATGAGTTTCAAGGCAGATTAATAAAATGCCTCCAAGGTCAAACATGGTGGCCAAGATAGAAGAAAACCCAGCAAAGTGAATGCATGGAGGATCTTATTAGGGAGTCTGATGCATGAGACTATTAAGATAGATTTGGTACCATGAAAGAGTGTGCCAAAATATCTAAATAGTGTTCAAGCAATCAATGTCGATTCCTATAGAGAGAGCTCTAAAATTTTAAAAGAGAAAAAATATGCATTAACCTATCTATTGCAAAATGTGAATGAGTCGATTAACCTTTCAAAAAGGAAAAATGGGGTACATATAGAGAAAATTAGGGAAACATGAGGAAGCCTCTAATTTTATTAATTAACTAAAAAAAATTAAATAAAATTAACCTATGGACCCTTTATAACTAACTTAAGGAAGCTTAAATACATAGAAAGGCCATATGACTATGTAGGCAAAACCCAATGGGAAAAAGCACTACACTAACACTGAAGATAACATTACTACTATTATGGGTTGAATGCATATATCAAATCAAATGCCTATTTATACCAAGCTATGTCTTCACACCCTTTGGTGTCTACTCAATTAATCAATTTAAATCCCAATGGGTCTACAATAAATTCTTTGTTACAAATCATAAAAACTTTGAGGATAAAGTTTCAAATGTAGAGAATAATGCTTCAAAATCTTCTCATGTTATAGATTCTCAAGATGTCTTGCATAATCCTATTGCACCTAATATTTATTTACACACTTTACCACTGGGTTTTGTTACACCTAAGTTCACATTATATGATGGCAAAGGTGATCCTGAGCAACATCTTTGATCATTCTTTTTAGAATCTTTTAAATATGCTACAAATGATAAATTATATACCAAACTTTTTCTACGAAACCTCAAGGACTATGATTTGCAATGGTTTTATGATTTATTGGTATAATCAGTGAAGGCTTTCAAACATCTTATGAACCAACTTATAGCTCATTTTTTTATAAATATTATCAAAAATATCTCATATGCTCAAATTACACAAATCAAATAAGGACCTAACAAACTAGTCATTGAGTATGTCTTGAGATATAAGACAATGTTGTCAAAAATGATTAATCAAATGATAGATAGGGAACTAAAAGATACATTTAAGCAAAGCTTGATTACACCTCTCCATGATTTCATTGCATTTAAGAAGTTTAAATCTTTCGATGACTCACGTCATGTTGTGCGTGATCATGAAATAATTTTTTTCCTTAAACAAACTGAAGTATGTAACAAATACAATGTCTAAAACAAATACCAAGTTTCACATCAAACCAAGTTATAAGGTCAATTTTAATGACATGAAAAAACAAAATATTAAAATTGTTAATGTAACAGCACTACAACCTAATAGGTTAATTTTATCCAATGCATCAAGGAGATATTTTACAAGTTTACCATAATCTCCTACCTCACTTCTTAAGAAGTTGGTAGAGTGTCATGTCATAACTCTCCATTCCCCTATAAAGGTTGATATGAGTAGACATTTACCTAGAGGATATGATGCCAACACATATTATGATTTTCACTAGGTCCCTAGCCATTCTATGAACCAATGATATACATTGAAACATAATATTTGGGACCTTGTCGATACACAACAAATTACCTCCAGGTGACCACCATATTCAAAATATCTTCAATAATCCATTACAGGAACATAAAAAGAAAACACCAAAATTTCAAATGATATATCATACACATCCTCCTCCACCACCATATGGGCACCCATTAGATGAGATTATTATAATTTTACATAATATACATGTCATCTGGATTCTAAACATTTTATTATGTTTGATGATACTAAACTTGTGGATGATGACACAGATATTCATGTACTATATATCAGATCATATATTGATCACCATCCTATCTTTAGTGTCGTGATCAATAATTGTTTTGGTGAGAACATTTTCACCATAACCTTACTTACCCACTTAGGATATACACATGATGATCTACATCCTTTGACTAGAACTGTCATAGCCTTTAATGACACATCTAAGCATGTTTTAAGTGAGATAGATTTACCCCTACTAGTGGGTCCATCACATGTGTCCACTCCTTTCCTTATTATACCTCATATGGGCATGTTTGACATATTTTTGGGATGCCCCTAGATATATAGACTCCCTAGATATATAGACTTTTGGCAGAATTATCTACAGTACATGGGTGTATTAAACACATTCATAATAATAGAGTTCTCAAAAAATTTAGAATACCATATGAATGTTTGTTTGACTAAAAGAATATTATTCCTATACAATTGATTTAAAAACCTACTAAGGTTAACCTATTGTAAAATGGTATGCAACATTAAATCCCCTTTCAAAGGCAACCGACACTTGAGAGACCATTACATCAAAGATATATACTAGATTTTGAAAGATTCTCATCTACTACTATGAAACATACGTAGTTATCTTCAGCTACCAAATATTTTTATACTACTCCTACTTTAAACAAATCTAATAACAATAAAAATTATTTCCAAGAACTAATGTACCTACTACTTCTACTTCACAACCTCATACTACTATGACAAATACACACAATGTCACTAGTTCTCTAGTGCCAAATATGACATGTATATACGCTCCTTAGGGGCATCACCAATATGATTTACCATATTCAGAGTACCCAAAACCTGATGATCATCCCTTAGATTGGATCATCAGATAGCATTTGTACTTTCAAACATTTCAAAAAAAATCAAATAACCTAGAAAAAACCAAAAATATTCAATGAGTTCCTAGTTGTATTGTTTCCTATACACATGTTTTTTGCTCCATATTATTAGATGGAATATCATTTATTTTATATTCACATGCTTCTTTTTTATTTTGATTATGATACAGGCATACACCAGCTACATTATCTATGCACATTGGACCTTTCCTTCCTCACATCATAAGGATGTTAGGGGCATCTACTTCATTGATCACAACTATTAATCTAGGTTTTATCTACTATTTGATCACCTTACATTATCATTTTTGAGCTTATATTGCTAACACATGCCTATATCCATGCTCTTATTTTTCTATTTTTATTGATATGATATGTATCTAATGTTTTTTTCAAATGCATGTTTATAGGGACTAGTGTGCTAGGTTCATGTTGGTTGATTATCATCTGTCCTAATTCATTTCTAACACTTTCTTGAGTGTGTCTTCCTTTATTGAAATTGTCTTCTTGAGAATTTTAATATGTTCCATTACTTATGGCCACATGTCTTTGTTTAATTATTTCAACATTTCAATATATCTCTCTATGTTGTAAGTAGACATTTAAATATGTCATTGATATGCTTTTTGACATTTGTATAAGTCATGTCCCTTTTATTGTGTGGCATTTTAACATGCACCTTGTATAAGTTTTCATTAGACCTTTCTTATTTTAATTGATTTTAAGTACTCTTCTATGTGTGCTTGATTGTGTTTTGAGCTTGTATTGTTACTATGTATATGGTACCATGATCTACATCATGCATCTTAGGAATTGATGTGATCACATGATATACACTTCAATGTTTTATTTATCTCAACATACTCCTATATGTTACATGATATACACCCAAATTATATGATCATCTTATTCTTTTAAGGTAAGGTGACTAACAGTTACATATAGTCACCTCAAAAAGGGGGCATATTAGTGGCAAAATGTTATAGAAACATGTCCTCTACATTTTTAGAGTGATCAAATTCACCAGGTTATATGGTGGGGGCATGACATAAGATCGTGTCCTCCATAATTTCATAATTTCTATATTATATCATGGGGGAATGTCATATGGGCATGACCTATACAATTTTGTAGAATTTTAATCACCAGATTATTCATATACACATTTTTGGTAGCATTATATACACTTGATATTGTTATTTTACACATTGGTATTGTTACTATACCTATATTTCACTTTCAAGCATATATGAGATGTATATGCCATAGAAGGGCACATAAAATTATAAGTACAATCAATTTTTAAACTTCAAATAATATTATCAACTATTATGGACTGTTATGGAGCCAATTTACTAGAGTAGTTAGTTCACCTTTGGAAGGTTGAGTTGATTAAATTTCTCAATCTTACCAAATTCACAAGTTAGGCTTGATTAAATTGTCTAACTTAATCATAATTATATGTTGGATTTGATTAAATTATCCAACTTGAATAGATATACAGTATGAGTTGATTAAATTTCTCATACTCTCTAGTTTATGCACATATTTGGGTTGTATTATTGAGATGAAACAAGCTCAATGGTCATGTTTCAACTCAACATTACACTTAGGTTGGGTCATATTGTCCTTCAATCCCTTTATATATTTATACTTACAAGTTCATATTTGTCCTAGTTCAGTTCAATGCTTCAGACTGGATAATATTTTCAAATCCAATTGCCAAAAGGTAAGATGGATGCATCAACATACATGTGTACTCCTATCCTTTATCTCTTCAATTTAAAGCATTTTAACTATTTCAATTTTATATTTCATACACTGATTATATATTATAACATGCTCTTGGTTACTTTTTAGTCACCAACAAATCATTCGAGGTGGGCTCACATAAAGATAAGGTGTGTCTACATACCTAGGTAAGTCTCTTTCCTTTAACTAGTAATTTCATTTTCATGCATTACTAGATTAAAGAGGGGGTACATGTAGATATTAAAACTAAACATCTAACATATCAATACTATACATTTGGAAAACATAGCTGAAAGGCTTTATCCTTCTATCCTAGACCTTCCCACTACCCAAAAGGCTCATGTACACTACTTTTTTATGCCTAATTTCTTATCTCTAAATCCAACCCAAGTTATTCTAATGACCTAGACTTTTCATACTATGAATTTTTTTATAAACTTGTTATTTATATTTCACTACCAGTCTTAGACCTATACTTATTTTCTACCTCCCTGGATAGTTTTGACCATCTGTAGACACCTGCATCACGGAGGTGTCTAGGATCCTATGAGGTGTAAAGTCACCAAAAAGCATCTAATTTGAAAATTAACATAACTTATGGGTTAAATTAAGTGTCTTATTTGATATATTCTTCGATGGGGATTAACATATATACCATATTATCCCTCACTCATTCATCACCTATAAGTTAGTTACAACTCACTAAGGATAATACCAAGAAGTATTCAAGTGATTAAACTTGCCCTAATTGTATATCAGTCATAAGAGTAGTCCCTACATAAGTCTTAAGTACCCCAAGATCATCCCCTGAGCTATATTTTCCAAATTATATGTAAGATTAATGCCTGCATTTCATGTAGTATATTGCATTATTATATCACACACATTTCCTACATGTGTGAGAGAACTACATATGTTATAATCTCTCTATGGATTATTGACTATGTAAGAAATGCTCAGTGACAAGGGGTTACTGAGGTCAGCTCAACACCATGAGCTCACTAAACCTTTTTTTCCACAAGTCATTTGAAGGGTGAAGAAGGGTGAAGAGCTAGGTTTTGATCGATACACTATGAGTGAAAACATGTGCATGTGATTTGAACACATCAGAAAGAAGGTGATAGATAACCTAGAACAATGAAGTTAGTCACATCATAAAAGACATATTATTCCATACTAGACATCTATGATGAGATCCTAATACTACATCGACACAATGGTCCCATATCTAATGGTTGTGTCTAGAGCTAAGAAAAGAATATTTATAAAATTTGACAATTGTGCCATCACTATGGTCCAATCCATTTCCTACCTATTCCAAACCCATTTTGTATTAGCATCAGTGTCTAGTTAAGTATCTATTTGTTTCAATTATTGAAATATCTATAAATAGTTGCACTTTCTATATTTAACCATATTTTAAAATCTATATAAACTCAAAGGATTTATTATCTGAGTTTTCCATTAATTGGCTTACATTATAATTAGGTTAGCATTTTATGTTTATGCTTAAGCTAGTCTAATTTCCATTGTTTACCTCTAGATCCCTTATTCTATATTTTAGGGTTAAAAAGTCTCTAGGTTTGGCAAGACACCAAGTACACATTTATTTACCTATTAACCAAATCCTAAATGCTAAAATGGACCCTATAGAGATACCACTTCCTCATGAATTTATTTGAAATTATGATCTTTAATCTTAACTTTATCCTAGTTTTCTTGAGGAATTGACCCTATTTTCCACCCTAAATTGGTCAAAATATTCATATTTTTGAATTTTTATGGATCAATCAATCCATTAATAGGGGGTCTATGGTTGACCGATACTGAAAATTACCATTTGGATATTACAATTCTATTTCTAATCTTTGGTCATATGTATAGGACCAATTTATGTATTGGCCATAATCTCAAATAAATTTTTGGATCTCACAAAGGTATATTTATAGGGGAGGGTCATATATGTCTTTAAAAATCTCATTATACTAGTTCTTACAATAGTAAAATCTCTTTTGTTTTCTAACATAGAACACATTACATTAAAATAATCATCTCCTAAAGGAGCATGCATAAAGGCATGCACATTTTTTAAAGAACTAGTTAATCATAGGGTTACAATATGAGTGGTACCAACATACATCTAATGGGATAATTTCATAAATTATACTTTATTTCAATTTGATTTGTGTTCCTGATGACCAACTCCACCTATTACCATATTTTTTCAATGACAATAATGATGAGTAATCACTTTTTAACACACTCGTCATCAAGAAACATATGATGGACTCATTTTAATAATTCCATAGGTACAAAAATTCATATGAGATAAGTACAACAATAATCTACAAAAAATATTCTTGTATGCACAACTTTCTCTATATGCCTTCATTAGGCCTTGTATGAGAAAAATGAACTTTTATTTGTTCACAACCTTCTGAACTTTGATTTGTCTTTAAAAACACCTCAAACATATATTTTTATCCACTTGAACTAATACAAATTTTTCAAGCTCCTACTTCACTCCCAACTACTACTTCCTTTGTTAAGTGGCCTTATGCCCTTGTAGCCCTATTTTGATAGTCTTTTTGACATATTTTCCAACACATAAACTTATTTGACAAAAAAATTATCTTTATGAGTACCCATTTGACCCTTTTATTTTATCCCAATTTTTTAATAACCAACTCAATTTATGTCACACTTTGTTTTCACTTTTTATAGTTTTGTAATTGGACTAATTATGCCTTGTATAATTGTTCCTAACTTCCACACGTGCCAACCCAAATTGAAAAAACCTAAAAAATATTGTATAATATTAATAAAACCAAAATACATATTAGTCCAAGTTGATATAAAATTCCACTATGTACTTTTATTTATAAATGAGTTTCCTTATTTTGACAACCTAGGAAAACATCATTTTCATGTCTATGACTATACATTTTGACTTTATGAGATTTATACAAGGTTTAAAATAATAAAATTAGTATTTAAAGTTATAATTTTACAATATATAACTTTTAAAACCATTTATGACCTTACATCCATCATAAATTTCACACAACATGAATTTTTGTCTAGAAATCATAGGTTGTCCTGTCACAGGGCAACAAGCTTAAAAAAATCATAAGTTGAGAAAAAAATAACTTTTAAACCTAATTCAAATTTAAAATTTTATTTTTTTGTGTCTTATAACTTTTGTATTTAGACACATACCATATATAATGTATGGATTTTCTCAAAATTCTTTGTTTTTAGACTGCAAACCCTATTTCTTAGCTTGAGAGACATCCATAAAGAAAATCATTCCTTTCATCATCACTTCAAAAAAAAAATTGTGTCAAACTGATTCTAAATCAACATACCTTGATTCATCCATGATTATTATCCTTACAATAACTTTCCAACATGATCAACCACCCATCATCTAGACTATTATACTCAAATGGCATAAGAATACATTAAGAAACATGCTTATAAAGGCCTTGCACATACCAAAATCAGAACTTACAAGGTGTAAAGGCACTCAACTAGCCTAAAATCCTCAAATATTCCTAAATAACATTATTTACATATAGACAACACAATCCATTATGTAAAAAATGCTTCTTAGAGGCTTAAAACCTCAAGATACTCCTCAACAATTGTCCTTCAATGTTCAAGAATGCTACAAATGACTCCATAGGTCTACAATTTATAGTTTTTAGGCCTCCTTGATAAGTGGATCAACCCATATTATGAACAAACTGACTTTTCTTATCTTTTAAATTTCTAATAATATCTTCTTTATCTTCTCCTCTATCTTTTCAACCACCCTCTTATCTTGTTATTTGCCTTAATTGCCCTTGTCCAACATAGGCATCATCCTCTACATATTGAGGGTAGATTAGCATTTACATTTATTTGATCCAAATATAAATAAAACATATTTATGACCCTCTAATATCATTATATAAAGTCTACACCCTTTCATTTAGTCCACAAGGCTTACAAGTCTCTTTTCAAGATTTGAATTTTTAAATGGAAGGTTTTGGAGGGAAAGTTGAGTTTGGCCTAGACTTGCATTTTAAGACCTCCTAGATGTTTATACACCATTATTATAATTATATTAAGACTATATAAACTATATAGGGCCTATTATTCCTTTTACATGCATTTAGAAGCTTATCATGGCTTATAGGCCTTCACAAACAAGGCTTATTGATTCACTTAGGCTACTTATGTACATATTTACAAGAATGGGTTGATGCTCCTGCATTAGTTCCCATCCTACACCTTAAAAATATACATTTCCATATTTAATATGTATTTAAATCATTATTCCCTTCCATAAGTATAATTTATGAAATGAGTAGAAATAAAAAATAATTAGAAATCTAATTTTGCCATTATTTATTCTTTTAATATTTGTCTCATCTGGTTGGGATGAAAATGTTTGAACCTTAGTAATAACAATAAAAAAATATGTTACCTTACTATTTGGACACGTCCTATTCTTATTTGATCCAAATCCATTCTAAGTTCATATCAGTCACCTATATGAACACTCTAATCTACACTAAATCAAATAAATATCCTACTTAGACACTCATATAATATCACAATGGCATGTTTTTCTCCTAGACATTAATGTTAGTATTAGATAGTAACATCAATGTTACTTTATTGAGGCTAATATTACCTCATTTTCATAGTAATGATTATTTTTTTAAATTAAACCCTTCCTATAGGTCGTGCCATTCACTTAGTATGTTTATGGTGTGGTAAGTTATCAAAATGGACTCATTTGAATAAAAATCAAATATAGACTTAGTAATCACTTGGAACTTAACTATTAATCATATATACACTATTTCTCACTCAACAAATATGTTTTATTTTTACCAAATTAAAAATCAAGAACTAAGATCAATCATTAACCAAGTAGGAAACACATCAATCCAAGTCAAGAGTGAATATTTTCAAGATCAAATCTATATTTATATGTGCATTCATATAGAAAAAGACCACAAATATACATTCACACTAAGGTGAAGAACCATGTGTAGCTTGAGTTCCCTCTTTAAATTATTGGATACGTACTAAGTGGTCAATCATCAAAAGATGTGATTGGATCAACTTAGCCCAATTACACTTCACACTTCCTCACTTTTTATAGGTTTTCATCCTTCACAAGTGAACCTAGGTTTTCAAAGAGAAGGATTCTAATTTTATAATTTCACATGTAGTCAAAGGTCATATATTAATAAAATAGAGACTTATCAGACATATGCACTACATTGTGTGATCATAGAAGGAAAAACCTAGTTAGAATAGTAACATCAACCCTAGTCACTAACATTGAAAAATCTATCTAGGTTGGATATTAATGAAATTGCATACATATGAAATTAGTTATGAATTTAGATGAATAAAAATCATGGTTATAGTATGTTTCCACTATTATAACATATTCATAATCAATCATTCAAATAGTAAATCTAAGTATCTTGATACATGAGCATCAGTCCACTTTTTGCAATTTTGGTTTGTTATTGTTAATTTTGGTTTGATTGAGATGTTTAAAGGGTTTTTATAGGTCATAAAATTAACTTTTTAATTATTTATAAGTTTTTATAATAGGATATATTAGTTAGAATTTAAATTTGGCACTTTCTCGCCAAATTCAAATTTTTGAATGGTTATGTTTAGTTTTGAAGACTTTTCACAAAATTCAAGTGATTGTTATGAATGGTTATAGGTGTGTTAGGTGTTTATACATTATTAATGAGTCTTTAAATTTTTAAATCACCTTGGGTCTCACTATTTTCTATGTTGGTCAATAGTCTTATTAAACCAATACACCTCAAGTCTATTAAAGACCTATGTTGGAGGTTCTTGAGAAGTTAGAGGTTTTATAGGAATATATAATGCCTTGTAAAGATTGAATTAATTCATAATAGAGGAAGGGAATAATTTTTAATGATATAATAATGGAGAAGGATTTTTCATTTACAAAAACAAGAAGACAATCCTTAGAATTTTATGCATTCACATAAGATTGATGCCTTTTCAATGTAAAACTTCAGGTTTTGATGTGTTTTATAGTCTCAAATAAATATTGATAAGATTATTAATGTTATTTTTATTAAATATTTGAAATTTAATATTCAATCTTCACCATATTAGATAGGAATAGGAACAAGGATCAGTTTGCACAACTCTGTGATGTATTATGTGTTCTTCTAGTAGGTTGGGTTTGAAGAGACAAGTATTGCATTCATATTGTATTAATTTTATATTGGAATACAGTGAATAATGTTATATGATGATTAAATTTTTTTTTTAATACTTAAAATCATAGGACAAGATTGAATCTTTCTCAAAAATCATAACTCTATTCAAACAGGCATGTACAAGCTTCTTAAGAAGGCTTTCTCCAAGTTAGATTTATCAACATTTGACTCTTTTGTCATTGAATGGATAAATTTTTAATTTATTGAGTATTTATTAAGGTGTAACATACCTTATTAAATTTAAATAAAACTCTTAAAACACTTATAGATCTTGAAATTTAACTTTTTCTCTCTCCCGACTTGTGTGAAGAAGTTAGTGAAGAGGAATGACCATTTCATGGTTTTGGTATGTGGAGATTAAAAAAGACATAAAAATTTTACATGTGTGATGGGTTTTATATCATAAAGGTGATTCAAACACTATATTTTCATTTTGGCACATGTGGAGTTGTTTATAGCCAAAACACAATTGTGGACCTAGGAGATGTAATTGACAAAGAAAGGGCTTGAGATTTTTTACTTGCATAGTGAGATGGATTATAAAAATTTGTATGGTTTTGTAAACCATTAATATATATCTAAAAATCATTTGGTTTGATCTTAATCCTTGTGTGGTAAAAAAGAACTCAATAAAACTGCCTCTAGAGGGTTACAAGAAGAGGCCTAAAAATAACAAAATCTTAAAAATAGAGAACCTTCCCTTTTGAGTTGGAATCTAAAATTTTTTAAGTTTTTATAGGATGATACTAGGTATATAAATATTAAATTTTTTTATCTATAAGTTTTTATATTTTTTTTAACATCCAAAATAGTGTCTCAAGAGGGCTAGTAGAGATTGGCTAAAGAAGGAAAGATTGTGTTTTAGTTGTTTTTATCTAACTCCTCTTCATTGGTTTGGTATCACATCAAGTTTTATATCTAAAAGATATTTAATTAAGGTGTAATATTATATTGTAATATTGAATTGATAATGTTTTGGTCATCTAGCTTGCAGAGTGACTTTGGATAACTTGAAAGGTGATAAGACAAGGTTGTTAAACATGGGATATATCTTTTAGTTAATCAAATTCCTTTTGCTTTAACCACTTAATCATACATTCAATATATTAAATAAAACTAAAATCAATAACATGCACCACATAAGAGAGAGAGAGAGACCAAATTTTACGTGGAAACCCAAAGTGGGAAAAACCTTGGAGAACAATCTCAAATATATAAATGAGCACCAACTCAAGTTTTAAAAGTTTGAAAGCACCAATTTTTAGGAGCACCAACCCATTTTCTAAGCACCAACACAAAAATAATTTATGAGCACCAACCCACAGGAGCATCAACCCCTTTGTGTATAAAACACAAACTATCTCTCAATGTTGATTTCTCAACAAATGATAACACACTACTATATCTCTTTCTTTTCTCTCCTCTGCTCTTCTAAAATAGATATAAAAATTAAAAACCATGCTCTTTATTTCTTATTACAAATGGCTTCTCAAGCCTCATTTTATAGCATTCTAAATGACCTTTGGCATTCATCCTTTGTGAACTTTCAATTCACATGGAAAATGTCACCAAACTTGCATAACCCTTCAAATTCTTCCATAAGAAAAGTCACATGGTGACCCTTCATGGGAAAATGCATCTTTTCCCTCTTTTATCTTTATCTCATGACTCTTAAAATTCCTCAAGGTGATCCTTCATGGTAAAATGCATCATTTTCATCTTTTGTCTTTAGTGATGACTCTTTGAATTCCTCATGGGCCCTTTTGTGTCTTTATTAAACCAAAAATATATTCGTTAATATTTAATTAATATTAACACACATTAGCCAAGATATGAACATTAAAAACACCTTTAGACATTAAATGTTATGTTGCTAGACTTTTGAAATCAATGTCAATATTTCCAATAATCTCCCCCTTTGTTATTGATGGCAACCTCAAACTAAAACTGCAACATTCTAAAAACCTATACAACACATGCCAACCTAAAACTGAGACCTGCACAAACTACACACTGAACCAAATGAAAACATACCATAACTTGCCCTTACTATAGCATCCTATTTTTTGATACTATTTTTGTATCTATTCCTATATTTCTCCTCCATTGACATCAATGGTAAAGAGTCTGTCCTAGAGCTAACACTTATCTCCCCCTCAATTGATATACAAATTATTCTGTCAACTCACCTTCATGACATTTATTTTCATGCAACACAACCAACATCCACCATGCTTTAATTTTTTATAAAAAGTGTCTCTTTGAAGCCTAGAAGAGACACCCCACACAAAGGGTCCTAAAAAAAAAATCTCAAGAGATGCCCACATCTCCTTTGTTACTTCCATGATCTTCTTACATCTTTCTCTTAGAATCAATTTAAGTATGTCTAACTTCTTTGACACACTATCCTCAACATCCATGATGGTGTTCATCTTCGCAAGTCTTTCAATTGTCTTATCTTGACATGGCTCATGTTCAAATGTAACAAGAGATTCTATTTGATCTGTAAGTTTTTTAGGACTAGTATTCATTATCTTTCCTGATAACAAGACTTCCACATAGTCCTTCTTATCTGATTCTTTCTCCATTGTAGCAAGTAATCTATTCTCACTCTTAGACTTAACCTAATCAACCTTTACTATCTTAGGTCTCCAAACCTAAGTTTGGCCTTTCTCATACTTTCTAGGGGCTTCATATCCTTTGTCATACATTGAGGATCTCTTTACTCCATTTGGACATAATTTAGCAATATGGACAACCTTATGACAACAAAAATAAACAACATTTCTCATACCTTTTGCTTGAAGATGACTGAAATCTCTCTTTGTTTGATTGTTTCTCCTCAAATAGTCTCTTTCCCTATGACCAACATGATGACAAATAAAAAAATGGCCATAAAAATAATTGGAAAACCTGAAGGCATTGGGTTGCCTGATTGGCTTCTTCAATTTTCCTTTAAAACTTGCATCCTTCTCACCTTGGATTGATATTTCATGATCTTTCTCAACCTTGATTATGAACCTCTCATGTTTATCCTTCAAAGAACCTAACTCAACCTTCAACTAATTACACTCTTATTCTCTTGATTTTAAACTTGAATATGCAACCTCTAGCTAATTCTTAAGATCCTGAATAAACATCTTATCTTCTTTTGCTTCTATATCCAACTTAGAATCCAAAATACACACCTGATCCTTAAGAGCCTTGACCACAGATTTCAACTCTTGATTCTCCCTCTTCAACTACTTGGCCTACCTTGATCTACCTTCGAGTTATTAAACTCTTTCCAAAGGAACCTAATCTGATACCAATTGTTAAGCATGAGATATATCTTTTACTTAATCAAATTCCTTTTACTTTAACCATGTAATCATACATTCAAGATATGCAATAAAACTAAAAGCAATAACATACACCACACAAGAGAGAGAGACACAAAATTTTACGTGGAAACCCAAAGTGGGAAAAACCACAGAGAATAATCTCAAGTATATAAATGACCACCCACTCAAGTTTACAAATTTTGCAAGCACCAACTTGCAGGAGCACCAACCCCTTTGCTGAGCACCAACCCACATAAGCACCAACCCCTTTTGTGTATAAAACACCACTATATCTCTTCTCTTTTATCTACTCTCCTCTACTCTTCTTAGCTATATAAAATCAATTACAATAACAAGAACACCTAAAAATAATAGAGAATGAGTTTTCAATTACAAAAATGAGAAGATGGTCCTTAGAATTTTGTGCATTCACATAAGACTGATGCCTTTTCAATGCAAAACTTAAGGTTTGGATGTGATTTGTAGTTTCAAATAAATCTAGATAAGAGTATTGATGTTATTTTGATTGAATATTTGAAATCTAATAGTAAATCTTCACCATATTGGATAGGAATAGGAATAAGGATCACTTTGCACAACTCTATATTGTATTTTGTGTTCTTGTAGCAGGTTGGGTTTGAAGAGATAAGTATTGCATTCATATTATATTAATTTTATATTGGAAGATAGTGAATAAGTTTATAATATTATTAAAAATTTGTTTTAAGACTAAATATCATGGTAAAATATTTAATCTTTCTCAAAAATCACAACTCTGTCCAAATAGGTCTATATAAGCTTCTCAAGAAGGCTTTATCCAAGTTAGATTTATCAATATTTGATTATTTTGTCACTGAAAGGGTAAATTTGTTATTTATTGAGTATTTATAAAGGTGGAATAGACCTTATTAAATTGATATCAAAATCTTATAATATTTATTGCTCTTTAAATTCAACTTTTTCTCTCTCCCAACCTGTGTGAAAAAGTTAGTGAAGAGGAATGACCATTTCATGGTTTTGGTATGTGGAGATTGAACCAGACCTCAAAATTTGATGTGTTATGGGTTTTATATCCTAAAGGTGAATCAAACACTATATTTTCATTTTGGCATGTGTGGAGCTGTTTATAGCCAAAACATAGTTATGGACATAAGAGACCTAATTGACAAAGAAAGGGCTTGATATTTTGTACTTGCATAGTGAGTTGGATTTTGAAAATTGGTATGGTGTTGTAAAACCTTAATGGGTATCTAAAAATACTTTTTTTTTATCTTAATCCTTGTGTGGTCAAAAATAACTCAAGAAAACTGCCTCTAGAGGGTTACAAGAAGAGGCCTAAAAATAGCAAAGTATTGAAAATAAATAACCTTCCCTTTTGATTTGGAATCTTAAATTTGGTGAGTTATTAGGAGATGATACTAGATATCTAAAAATTAAAATTTTTTATTTTTAAATTTTTTATTTTTAAATTTTTATATCTATCTTAACATCCAAAATAGTGTCTCAAGAAGGCTAGTAAAGATTGGCTAAAGAATGAAAGATTATGTTTTAGTCATATCTTGATCTCCTTAATACTTTATAGAAATAGTAAGTTACATTATCATATCAGTCCTAATCAACTACATTCATATTCATTCTTGATTTCCATATATTATAATTTGAATTAATTCTACAATTTTAGCCTATTGTAATTCACACTAATCTAAAAATAGCATAAACATATTGATGAACTTGCATATTTCTTGAACGTTATCAAGCCCTAGGTTTTCATTACAGTTTCATCCTTTCTTATATGGTTTCATGTTTTTTTTAATTTCTTGAGGTTTCATACTTGATTTCTAATTTCCCCTTAGCCTCTATGCAAATAAAATATATATATATATATTTTATCCTAGGATATAGTACTCATTTCCATATTAGGGATTCCTTTCCTAGGCTTGTGGCTTTTCCTCTTTTTTGTGTGTCTCATATTAGATACATAATAAATCTAAATTCAAAATTTTGTGTGGTTTTTTTGTAATTGTATTGAGTGGATAAAAAATCTATTTTTATTCATCAAAATATTGTATGGGTTCCCTGAAAATTCTAATTTACTATTTTTAATAAATTTTGTTTAGAGGAAAAAGGGTGTACTTATTTTTTAAAATAGTTCCAAGTTTCATTTTTTTCCATTAAAAACCTCTTTTTATTTCAAAAAATCCATAGTTTTCTTGAAGTGGTTGGTTCTTTATTTAACCCTTGTCAAGAAATTATCTCTATGATTACTCATTTAGTAGGAGTAGGCATTACTTGTGTCATCAAGGATCATTTAAGGTTAAAATTCAAAATGAATAATCAATCTAAAATCCCTAGTAGTTGTCATCCCATATATTTCTTATTTTATTGCCATTCCATGTCTTATATTTATGATAATGAATGGACAAATAAGCAAACTTGTGTAACTAATGATGTTAATTATGTATATGATAAATATGATTGTGAACCAAATGATTACGATTATGACTATGAGTAAGGTTGGTACAATAGTGATGAATATAACAAAGAAGGAGATGAACAAACTAATTTTGAAATGGAAGAATCTAGTTCCCCTACTTCTTTGCATTCTTCTAATCACACACTAGAAAAACAAATTGACAATAAATTACCTCATACACTCTTTTCTGACATTACATGTAATAAGAAAAATATATTAATACCATGTGTAGATGATATACATTTGGATGATCATGATGTTTTTCCTTGCAATATTATATCTCTATATATCGGTATGCTCAATAACATGGAAAATGTGGGCATACCCTTTCCTCAAGTAAAATGTTATACTAGTTCCTCTTTGTAAATTAAAATGATACAAAATAATGTGATATACTTATACCTTATCTATAAATGATAAATGATACACATAAATGTGATGATTCTCTATACTCTCTTGAAAAATAATGTCACAATCTTCATCTTTCTCGTACAAAAAAATGTGAAAATATTTTTTTTGTATGAATCTGTTGTCACTCAATTTTTCACCCTTGGGTAAGTATTTCAAGACTTCTCCAAATTTATGGGAATATGGGATTACCCCTAGGATTTTGGGTTGCCTATATTAGGGGTAAACCTCTATATTGAAGGGCTAGCTCCCTATATTTATATTGATTGCTCATTACCTATACTACTAGCTCATTTGGATGAAAAGGAAGAGAGAAAACATAAAGTAAACCTATTCTAATGAGGTGATACACCAATTTTAACCTGACCACTACTAACCAAGTGTAATGACACTTCAAACAAAAACATAATCTTCACATGACACTAATCCAAATCTACCTCTTAAATTAGTATTTCTCATGGAGGTTTGTGAAGCAAAATTAAACTAAGAGGACTAAACAAAAGGTCATGACATGACACTAGTGGAGATACAATTCACTAAATTCATGAAAACTTCATTAGAACACTTCAAGAGACTTGAAAAAGACTTTCAAAGCTGAATATAAATGCAAATAAGGATAACATGCCAAGGAAGAGAATCTATCACTTAACAAGATCAACTAGTCTAACATATAAATTGAAATAACTCATAGAGAAGATAAACTAAATTATTATTTATTGATCAAAGGCTAAAAATGAGTAGATATTTACCATACTCGGCTTATGGATACAAATTTAGCCAATTCAAGCTAAATATATAGCACAAGTGAGAGATAAGAGAAGAAAGGTGTAGGAGAGAGAGAGTAGATAAGTTTCTATGAGTTAAAATAAGATGAGGAGTTATGGAACTACCTCAAAAGGTCTAAAATTCTATGTGTATCTCCTTTGAATATGTTCTAAACCTCCAAGTTGCATGGGAGTTGAATTTTTTGCTTGACACCTTGACTAGCTCTTGAAAACTTCCCTTTGCCTTGGCATGTTGAAGGACAAGTGGCCTTCTTGATGGTCAAATAAGTTTATCCTACCTCTTTACTCTGATCTTGACACCTCTCAACCAACCCCATCAATTTTTCTTTGACACATCATCTCTATCTCTTGCAAGGTGTCTAGAGTACTCTTCATATCCTTAGGCCAACTTTGTATGCAAGTGTCAAAACTTGGATTTGTCTTATTCAACTCATCCAAACTTTTTGGATTACTTATTTACATAATATTGGACCTAAAAAAATCCATTTTAAGGACTCAAACTATCCCTAATAATTCATTCTCTATCAAAAGCCTCGATTTGACCTTCTTATTTGTAGCCCTAAAATGATGCAAACCTCCTTGTGTGGAAAAAATTATAGAGGATAATAAGAATATAATACAATTTTATAGGATGCATTATGTCCTTATATCTCTATTTTCAATTTCATGCTCTAAGAGTGAGTGGAGATATCTCTTTTTGCCTTTTCTCTCTCTTAACTAGGCCTCAATTAAGCCTCCCTACCAAGAGACTAAAAAATGGCTCTACAGGATCCCAACACATGCCAAACCCCAAATAATCATGTGATTTACTTATAAAACATCCTCCTTGTTCTTCATTCCAAATTTGAAGATCTAACACCTTGTACGAACCTATCTTCAAGCAAAAATCAATCTTTTTAGGCCTATTCTGTACAATTTTGTACAGTCCTATACCAACTAATGACATGGGGTGATGCTCAATGGAATTTTGAAGATTTTATGGGTAATTTTAAGTTCTTATAATCTATATGGAGGCATATCATTTGATTTCTCTCTCATCAGGTCCTTATAGCTCTTTTAGGCAGCCTGAAAGTGCCTTAAGTTCTTAATGATAGTTCATACAGACCAGGGCCTGAAACTATAAATAAATTCCATAAAATGGAATTGTACTAGGGTATTTAACTTCCCCTAGGATATCAAGGTCCCATGAAATTTATCTGGACCATATTGAGCAAAATAAACTAGCCTCTTAGGTTGGTAGTGAGCATTCTGTGAGGTTTGAGAGCAAAATGGGTGAGTGAGAACTTTACTGAGTTTGGTTTGAGTTAAAATGACCTCAATGAGGCCTATTATGTTAATCTTGACCTATTCCAATGTTAATCTTACAACCTTTCTCCATCAATCCTTTGTTACATGTCATTGGTTTAGGCCTAGGGCTTGTGAGCCAAACTACCTAACTCATCCTAGTTGACTGCACTCCCTCATTTATCTCATTGTTAGGGTCTAAGTTATTCATGGATTTATTTTACATATCCTTCATCATATTTTAAATTATCCATGTTCATCCCATCTCTAACTCACCTAATTATCATCTCTTCAAGGTTGCCTATGTAAGCCTATGTATGCACTCAAGCCTATGTAGGGTTTAGAACAGGGTATGTCAAATTGTTTGTATCTTTATTGTTTGAGTTTTAAATTATGATGAGATAATTTAATAACTATAAAATCAACTTAAAACACTTTAATCTCCATCATATCTTTTGGAATTATCCCCTCAAACAAACAACTTTCTCAAGAATGAGCAAGGAGGCATATTCTTACCCTAACTGAGCTAATAGGGTTTTATTGTTTGTCTTTAGGTCTGAAGGTCAAATGTGGTTCCATTGATTCAATAAAAACACCTTAAACTCTCTACCTTTCCCTCTTAGACACTGCATAGGCCTTTATCTCTCACTAAGCTAGCACACTCTTATCAAAGTGAGTAGACTTGTATGTGTAAGGACTGTGTATGCAGGGTTTCCAATGTTTGTTTATCTTCAAGTGAGTCAGAGAATTGTGTGGGTTTATATAAATATTTTGAAACTATTTTTCATATATTTCAATCCTCCTTATATTCTTCTCACAGACTTTAATACCTTTTCAAGAAACAAATGGTTTGGTAAGGTAGGACTGTGTTGGACTATGTGTATGTAGTTTAGGCCTATGACCCATTTTTGGTCTCTTTCATTATAATATTAGATTATAACATCAATAAATTGATAACCTAAGTTTTATTATATCCTTCAAAACATATACAAACACAATCTTAGGTTTTGAAACCCCTAAGTCATCCAAACAAAATTATAGGTCTATGTGTCTCCCTATATATAACCATTTGAGATGGTCTGCAATCTTGGTGCTTTAAGATCCCTTCTTACAACATTATAAATATTCAAACCCTATCATGTCATTTACTTAGATCCTCATTCAAATCCCTTGAAATCTTATACTTCATTATCATTCATTATTCACACAGTCTATCTTCAAGTGGTTGTAGGTGGTTGTTTGAAGGACTTTGACTACATATGGAGCTTCCTAGGTATTTTTCTTATCATATTAAAACTCCCAATGAATCCATACTATTGTGACTGAGGTCTTAAGACATTTCTCAATGCCTTGGATTCCAAACATTACCAACCTCACTGTCAAGACCAAAGCTCTTAACAAGCTATAAGTGCTCAACATGAGAAGGTATAACTGTACAGTCTTGAATTAGGGATTTTTCACTACACCATAATACCTACAATGGCTCAAAAATATAGATATTATTTCTCACTTCATTCTAAGTTCATTGGCATCCTCAGGGCATCTTCAAACTTGGATTCTGTACCTTCACTATCTACATAGTCTGTAGGTGCATATTTAGGAGAGTTTTATTAGCTCAGTCTTCAACCACACTTTGGCTCCAAGTGCTTTGGAAACCTCATTGATCTAATGACCTCTTAAAATTGAATCCATTACCTTTCTTCATGTCTAGTACATTCAACTTGAGTGTTAAAACCATTGGGATTCCATGGAAATATAGACCTACAGGCTTGTAGGAGATGAAAGAATAGACAACCTTGTGCTTGAGAGCTTTGAAAATTGAAAATATGACTGTTATGGGTCAAAAACCATTTTTTACATTACACAAACACATCTAAAATGTAAAATATAACTCCCAAATCCTTGGAAACATGTAAAACTCACTCAACTCAATTGAATTATTATGCAGGCACACAGACACAGTCCACAATAAGAATGAAGCTATGACCTTTTTTGGAATTGTACTAAATGTTCATTTAATCACAGGATATGAATGGATTGATAATGATGGTATGATACCATGAATAACCATTTAGATGTATTAAACACCTAAAGAACCTATACAACATAGAAAATTTACCAATCACTTCAAATTATGCACATGAATCACTTTGCTTGCCAAAGGACCATCCACACATGCCAAAATGATGAGTAAATGTGTATGGGACATAAATACCTTTGATAACTCACTCCAATTGGCTTCATTCATCCAAAATATTCACACTTGTTTTGGAGTTACTCAAAACTTAACCTATGGGGATTTGATCCTTCAAAAATTAGTCTAACTCCTTAACAATTATTCATAAAGCTAAGGACACCAATATAACAACCAATTATGTAAATTATAATCGCATAGGTTTCCCAAAATTTAGATAAAATATTAGCCCCCAACTCAACCTTTATGACTTGTACCATCTCATTGAATTTGGTCTTCATTAGCTTATGAATGGAATGATGGGAGAGAGAAAGATATTTTGTAACTGTGAGAGTTCAAACTTCATTCCAAAATTATTTTTACCTATAGAATCTCAAGAGATGTTTTGAAGCTATTTTCACTCGTAGGTGACTTCAAGAAGTCTGTACAACTTCCTTAACTCTTCAAAATGGCATTGAATTTCAAAAATCTGACCTTTCTATGACATGTTGATAGGTGTGTCAATTGTGTAACTGCTCCAAGGACCTTATAAGGTGTGTGGTATGTGTTTTTTACTTAGGGGACTTTGACATACACAAATTTTAGCCAAAAATCTAAATGTTATGTATTTTCACCACCTTCAAGCTAGCAAATGAACCTTAGACATTCCAAAACTTCATGGAAATGTTGTTATAAGATGATTAATACATAAAATGACTTTAATAAACCCCTAATCATCTGTGACACAACTTTACCATGTCTTATCTCTCCATGACATGAATAAACCACTCTATGACAAAAATATGACATTACCTTAACTTCTTCAAACTAACTGTAGATAACGCTAACAAGGTTATATCAAGACTCTAGGGATCATATAAATTGTGACATGACCACATGACAATACCACATGAAAATTTGAAATTAGAGGGGGTGAAAAATTTGTCTTGGGGTCAAATTTGGTGAATAGAAGCTTCTATTGAAACACAATATGATGCAATTTCTACTATTACTTTATAGACACGATGCGATGAAAATGGCATGCTAAGTAATGAGTTTTAAATATGCAATGATGATAACTTAGAATTAAATCATAAGAATTTATTGATAATGGTGATGACTCCCTTATACCTATGTTTAGAGTAAATAGTTAGCTAAAACTAATGAGCAAATATTTCCAATCCACCACCATTCCTATTATCCATATTACCTATATGATGCATGTCATAGGGTACCTTAAAAATCAAGTGTTTGATCTCACCATCCAAGCTATATCTTGTAACACTACAAGGCTAATACGAATAATAATGTCATTAGGATCCAACCTATTACACAAATTTTAGTTGAGTCATATTATCCAAAGGTATTTTTCATGCCTAAGTTCAAATTATACAATGGTATTAGAGATCCCACTATCATTTAACCAAATATACTCCTTATGGGAAATAAAATAATAATAGATGAGTCTTATTAAAATATTTTTATCAAAGTCTAAAAAGAGATGCTATAAATTGGTTTTATAGCCTCCTTAGTGGCTCCTTACCTTTTTTAAGAAGTTAGAGTAGATAATAAAATTGGGCTTCTATTGTTAACAATGACAAGCTTGACACACAGTTACCACATATGACCTAAGCACATAAACAAGGTTTTAATCTGCCATTCTCTCATAATTACATGTTATCCTATGATTTAACCATTTTTTTCTATTGTTTGACATTTATAATAACCTTGTTGTCTAATTCAAACCTACTAAATATCATGTACAAAGATCTCTAGAATTTCAGTTCAATCTACATGTGTATCGGTTGGTTCTACCATATTCAATTAGTATCATTAGTTAATACTGCCTTGATTTTCCAAAATCAACCCTCTCCCAACAATGGCTAATTTTCAAAATTAAATTTCTCCTTAGGGTCGACCTATTTTTCTAGTGCATCAGTGGCATGAGAAATTGTCCAATTGGACTCATATAAACAAATCAAGGTCTCATTCAAAGAAAGCATTTTCAAGTATCAAATCCAAAGCATTATATATATATATATATATAATGCTTTGGATTTGATACTTGAAAATGCTTTCTTTGAATGAGACCTTGATTTGTTTATATGAGTCCAATTGGACATATATATATATATATATTAACAATGACAAGCTTGACACACAGTTACCACATATGACCTAAGCACATAAACAAGCTTTTAATCTACCATTCTCTCATAATTACATGTTATCATATGATTTAACCATTTTTTTCTATTGTTTGACATTTATAATAACCTTTTTGTCTAATTCAAACCTACTAAATATCATGTACAAAGATCTCTAGAATTTCAGTTCAATCTACATGTGCATCGGTTGGTTCTACCATATTCAATTAGTATCATTAGTTAATACTGCCTTAATTTTCCAAAATCAAGCCTCTCTCAACAATGGCTAATTTTCAAAATTAAATTTCTCCTTAGGGTCGACCTATTTTTTTAGTGCATCAGTGGCATGAGAAATTGTCCAATTGGACTCATATAAACAAATCAAGGTCTCATTCAAAGAAAGCATTTTCAAGTATCAAATCCAAAGCATTATATATATATATATATATATATATATATATATACATATACATATACATATACATATATATACATATATACATATATATATATATATATATATATACATATATATATATAGTGGATGAACACAATTATACAATCAAACTAAGTGGAAGAACTATTTGTGGATTGATTTCTCTCTTCAGAGAATCAAATATGTATGCAATGGTCAATCATCAAATGGGGTTTATTGGATTCAACTCAACACATTACACTTTCCTATTTTTTCAATTTTCTATCCTTCACAAGCATACCTAAGGTTTTAAGGCAAAGGAAATTGATTTTTAGAGCTACCACATCATCATGGTGGAGGTTTGCCAATACATAACATACAATGATAGGCATTAGTGACCATATGGTCATACTTCCTCATTTTTGCACATGTTAGTACCAACATAGGTCAATATGGATTAGTGATATTGACCCAAATCGGCGGTGCTAACCCTACACAAATAGAGAATAAGTTCCAAAACCAAATGAACCACAAACTTACCTTATCCTAATTTTCACTTTCAAAATATAAACACAATCATACAATTGCCTTAAAAAGCTAAGTATTCATTTATTTGTTTTACTTATTATATTTAACATATTTTACTTGTTAAATCATTGCAATCAATTTCAATCTTTTACATTTAGATATATGTTTGAATGCCATATCTTAATATCTAAATTACCCTTCAATTTTTATCCTATTAGGATTAGTTTTGATTGCATTATCTAAATTAGAGTAAAACATATTGATGAACTTGTGCACATTAATCGAATCATCCTTCTGATATTTCATACTTTTAGTCTTAGGGTTTCAAATTTCATTTCTAATTTCACAGACACACACATATTGGCATAGGGTTTCAAGATCTAATTTATTTTATTTTCATACACAAATAATATTTTCACGTGTAGTCCTAGATATTCATTAGGGTTTCATCATTTTAGGGTTTCAGATTTCAAGCCTTAAGGGATTCATTTTTAGACTTGATTTCTTATTATTCCCTATAATATACATTAATCATGACCATTTTTAATGAATATTGTTGGTTAACACAAGTCATGAATGTACTTTTTTCATTTTTTTCTACATAGATATTGTGTCTTAATTGGATCAATTATGTAAGCAAATGGGTCAAAAGGATCAAATTTAAATACACTAATAACGCTAATATTAATAATGAATAATTTAAACCCTTCCTTAGAACCCATTGTCACAACATCCAATTCAAGATGCCTATTATCCCACTAGATAGAAAAGGGCATGGATGCCTCCTTTATTCCTCCTAATATGGATTATATAGAACACACTATCCACCCTATTGATGGACTTATCATAAATGTTGATATTGTTAATAAAACTACTAAAGATAACTATCCATAGATGACTAAGAACTCATTGAATATATTAACATGAATGCACATCAGATTGATGCAATGTTATATATAGTAAGATATGAGTAGAACATTTTGGCCCAAGATGCCACAATAGGTTTTCAAACCTCTACTATTGGTATTATCCTTATTCCTATACCTTTTTTGACCTATGTGACATCCACCCAAGGTTTGGGGGCAACACGAGGACTCTAACATATTTCCATACCTATCCTTATACATGCAACATTTACCCATCCTATGATGAATACGCATGTTCCATCACCAACCTTTACTACTACACATTCCATTGACTAGACTATTATAGCTTTACATGCTAAATTATTGCAACTATAGCAAGTTCCATCGATAGCTAATCATTCTACGGATTCACATGATTTGCTTCCTAAACCATTATCTCCTAAGACAGTAGCATATCCTTTACCAGTAAGTTTTTTAGCCCCTAAGCTTTCATTATATGAAGGTATATATGAACCCGAACCACCTTAGATCATTCTATGCAACATGCTTGGACTATGCATATAATGAAAAACTATCGACCAAGTTATTTCCAAGAATTCTCAAGGACTATGAACTATGATGGCTTAGTGATCTTCCTCTCAAATCCATATGAGCATTCAACCCCTTGGAAAATTAATTCCTAGCACATTTTTCCATCAACATTAATGAAAATCTAAATTATGCATAAATTTCTAAACTCAAGCAAGGGTCAAATGAAACAATCAGGGATTATGTACTTCAATACAAGTTGTGTTAGCCAAGATAATGACCAATGTTATGGTTGATTTAATCACACTTTCGTTTTTTATATCAATCGCATGTTCCATAATCCTTATTCTTATTTTTTATTATTAGTTCTTGTTTAATAGATACTTTTGTATATTCTCATAATTTATAATTCTTTACGTGATAATTTTAAAAACACTTACACGTGTAATTTATTATTTTGATTTTGTTGTTCATTTCTAAAAATATGTTCATATTAATTTATCTCATTTATTGATTTTATGACTTCCTTCCATTTAAAGGAAAAACGTCTTCTCAAGTTATTTTTCATTATTTTATATCTTACCTTTGCATTTGACTTAACAACTAATCATTGTAATTAATTTAGGAATAAAAATTTGTCAAATTCACTAAGCTAATTTTCAATTCTTAATTTAACTTTTGTACTTGTATTTTTGTTTTTATTTTCACTTTGGTTATTTACTTTTCTCATCTCAAATCTCATTCTTGTACAGGTTTAGAATAAATAGTAGTTACATACTAAAACTTATTATTATTATTATCTATATTTTTATTGTATCTTATTTTATTATTCTTATTCCTTTTATAAGTTTTCTAATATTTTATAACTAACTATGAACTTTATTTTCATCCTGACATCTTCTACTTAAAAAAACCCTAAAGTTTGTAATCAACCATCATTCTATTCTCTTCCTAATGATGGATCACTAAGTGTTATTCAAAACGTCGATTCAAAATCACTCACATAGTTGGATCCATAAACACTCCCTTCATTCAAAATTAGCTAAGTATTATGTTTATTGTCATATTTTTTTATAATCTGAATTAGTGCATAGTTTCCATTATTTTATATCGCTTAGGTGTAAAATAAGCAAAATATTTTGGTAAACACAATCATTGTTTTGAACACAAAATCCCTAGGTTTCCTTTTACATTAGGGTTTCAAAATTTTCTTAAGATTTCAAATTTGTCCCCTATTAGGGTTTTACTTTTAGGTCAAATATCTTATTTTACTTATGAACAAATATGGTTTTCACTTTTTACCCTAAGTTTTCTTAATACTTTCATGAATACATTTTATTTCGTCTAAGAAAGCCAGGTCCCATTGACCTACACAACGTCGTGATAGATTAAGGTGTATTGTAGTTTACCATATTCATATTTATTTGACTCAATCACATGTTTATGTGCCAATTACAATTGTGGAAAGTGATGAATCATGCACTACTTTTTCTCTTAATACAAACATTGATAGTGAACACACAAATGCATATGTTCATGTTGTTAATGATGATATTGCTAAACTTGAAAGTGTTTATGAATATCATATTGAACATAATATTAATTATCATGGTAAAATACATTTTGATGAGCTTAATGGTATAAATCATAAACAAGTAAAATCACTTTCCAATTATCAAAAAAGAATTAGTAAATAAGATATGGACATAGATGTTATCTTGAATGTTATCTTAGAGGCTGAAAGTGCAAAGCAAGCTAAGGAAACCACTTATGAGGAACCACAAAATGAGATTTTGAATGACACTAATCCACCTTTTAGAGGCCTACATCCTAAATTAGGTGTATAGACTATTATTCATTTTACTTTTATTCAAATATCTACACGTATGGTTACATATGTGATGCCTACTATAGCCACTATTGGAGCACCACACTTTACTCCTTACATATATATGGATATTCCCATGCACAATACTCTCTCTTATGATCACCATCTATTCTTAATATATATAACGTGACTACCAATTCTAGCAACCAACTATTTGTACAATAACTGTTCAATCTTCAATCCAAGGTAGCTCAAATAGCATAAGGTTCTAATAGAACAAATCATATGTTTTAACCTTTTTAGGGTTTTACTATGTAAATATTAAGCTAGATCAAAGGGTTGGAATTTTTTCTAATCTGGAATAAATGTGGAAATTATTGATTTTATGGATCTTTCCAAAAATAGTAAGCACAAGGAGAAAAGGAACCTATTTGGATATACATAGAGTTTTTCATGGATCAAGGTACTATAAATGGTTGAGAAGACACAGAAGAATCTTTCATATGTTGATTTCTTTTCAAGATCTAGCTCTAGACATTAGCACCCCCTTTAGGACAGTAGCATCATATGGCACTAGTGTCCAATTCTGGCACAAGTGTCTTTTATGTAGTGGTTGTTTGTAACTTTCAAGGAAACTATGAGAGTTTATGAAGGTCCTATATGTGATTATGTGTCATGCAGGAGCTCATCTATGTCACTATTTTGTCTGATTCTTCTCTAAAACCCTAATGAATACGTGTACACATGAAAAAATGAACCAATCAAATGTAAAAGGAAAGGAAAAACTAGGTTCTAGGATGTTATGATTGCATAGAGTAGAACCCCTATTGTCTTGGCCACTACCTATATTAACCCCAGTGCTAGGGGTCTTAGATCACATGTAGTTCTCCCTTAGGGAATGTGCACCATCAACTTGCATGGTATGCTAGAATAATTTTTTCCTAGGCCCTTCTTTGATCAAGCATGCAAATGTATAGGTGTGAAAACTAAGTAATATGTAAAGTATTTGAGTTGTACTATTGGTTGAATTTATGTAAATAAGTGCCAAAATAGAAAGTGTTAGATGTAAAATTCTTTATGAGGCTCTTTATATAGGAGGATCTTTGTTATGAATATAATACCTTGTTCGTTGGTCGACAAGTCATGAAAAAGATATAAAAAACATAAGATAAGGGTCATGGAGGGGTTAGGACTCAAACACAAGTGAAAGACCCATCAGACACTAAAGCCACAAGTGGACACTAGCACCATGTGGCACTACTATCCTAAAATGGGTGCTAATGACCTAAGGCTCAAAATAAAGCAAAAAAAAGGGATGATAGGGTAAGGGCCTCTAGGACTAGGAAAAGGTGACCTATGACTGTTGGGGGTATCAAAAATAGAGAAAATAAGATATAAGAAAAATCAAAAGACTCAAGATGACCATGCGAACAAGGACTATAACCATCACTAAGGCCCTTATGTGAAAGAGCAACAAAAGATAATACTTTTGGTTATTTGACCAAATTAGGGTGTTTATGTCATACTATGAATTTTCAAGCATTATTGCATAAGCCTTTGGCCCAAGATATTTCCAACTATGCTTTACCTACAGGATTTGTTGCACCTAAACTTTAACCATTTGATGGTAAACATGATCTAGAACAACATATTAAAATCGTCAATGCAACATGTTTAGATTATGCATATAATGATAATTTATTAACAAAACTTTTTCATAGGAGCCTTAGGGACTATGCCTTGTGGTGGTATTATAACCTTTCTCTTCAATCAATACCTAATTTTAAATCTTTAGCTGACCAATTCTTAACTCATTTCTCTATCATCATTAGTGAGAAGGTCTCTTATGCTCAAATTGCACAACTCAAACAATGACCTAATGAACCCATTAGTGAGTATGTGCTTTGTTAGAAAACTATGTTTTCAAAAATAACAATTTTTATGGCTTACAAGAAATTATATGTTTTCAAAAAAAAAACTACTCCCATCTATCCATGAGTCTATTGTGTTCAAACGTTTTCAATATTTTAATAGCATGTGTTGAACAATCAAACAACGCAAGGTCAAACTTCTTGCCATGAGCAAATTAAAGTATGTGAATAATCCTTCAACGTCTTCTAAAGCTAAATTTCAAAGCAAGCCCCCTTTTGAAGCTAATACTAATGATACTGAGATTGAGGCTAAAGCAACACTTAATGCAATTTCACAAACTATTAACATACCTCTCATTTTTGCTCCCTCACATACACAATTTACATGATTATCAAAACTCCCTATAAGGTGTTGCAAAAATTACTTGACTGCTACTCCATATCTCTTCCTCCACTTATGGAGATTGACATGACAAGGCTACAACCTAAAATTTTTGATATTAATACATATTTTGGTTTGCATAGATGTACATGACATTCTCCTAATAGATGTTTTGCTTTTAAGACCTAATTGAGAATACTATTATTGATCTTAATAATAACAACACACCTACTAATATTTCATTAATGGATCAAGAGTAAACAATGCTTCCTTGCTAAGGCAAAATTTTGTGGTGTGGACTCTTCTTGCAGGGTTTTCCAAACTTTATTTTGATAGTGCAACAAAGGAAAATCCTAGGGATTCTAGGGTAGGGTGTATCATTAGGGAGTGCATGGAATCTCTCATTCTGTCAACTTTGTTGAAGTTAGTCGATGTTACTAATAACAAAGTTTAACCCAAGCAAGTGTGTTTGTCATTGAGATATAAATTCAATGTGGCATTGATGATCTCATTATCAAGGGTGATGTTGGTGTCCTAGATTTGCACCCTTGTTGAATAATGGGAGTGTTCAAGTCCTCCTACTTAAATATAGTCCAACATGGGACTGATCCTAGGTTGTGGATATCTTAATAATGGATCAAACCTCTGGAGAAGGCCATATTCTTTTTGGAGCTATCACCTATACTAAACCTAAACTAGCTCTTGCTTGGAAAAGGGAGAAAGATACAATAATATATGAAAGCATGTAACAATGGGGTGATGCACCAGTAATTAGAACACTTATAATTTGCACAAGACACACTATGAGACATAGTCAAGACCAAATAAGATCAATTCCACATGAGTATTTCATAATAAGGCATGAATCAGTTATCAAACTAGCATGAGAGGGCATATATCCACTTTCAAGCTAGACAACAAACTATAAATTGCACTTATAATGACCTGTGAGAACTACCAAGCACTTCATGAAGGTGAAAAAACTTAAACACAGACAAGGAACATACATTCACTTAACTATAGTATAAGAATTCATAGAACACACTTCAATCTAGCTTGCAAAATGATAGAATTTAGTCTTTATTGCATTAAAAGATGTTACAGTACAAATTTTGGCATATTCTAAGCAAGCCAAAACATTAAGAATCTATTCTCTAAAATGTCAGAGATTTCTTGTCTAAAACTTTCAGAGAGTTCTACATGTGGTAAAAGTTGGAACATATATAGAAAAAGGAAAGAGAGAGAGGGAACTGTGATGTACTAGAACAAGTTTGAGGATGTTGACTCATGACCTTTAATAAAGAACAAATTTTGTAAAATAATTGAATGATCATTGTCTTTATCTATCCACCTGATGTCCTTGGAACTCCATGTCATTATCTATATGATCTACTGATGAGGACCATGTCTTGGAATTGATAGAATATGCCACATCTACTTTGGGTGGCCATCGATACCTATTTAATAAAAATATGACCTTAATGATAGGTGAGACACCTCTCCATGATCACGTTTATGTCTGTATTTTCTCCAATATCGAACATAGATCCATTATAGGTGAAAATCAATCCAATTATTGGTGTTCACATAGTCACAATATCCATGGAAACCTGCAAATTGCTTGATCTTGGTTCACACTCACTAGTCCATCTTTGATCTCTGTATTAGGCCATAAGAGACCTATTCTGCATATAAAACATGTGGGAACCGAGAAGCTATTTTATATGAATATCCCCCATTTAAAATATAGTGAACACCGTCGTAGAATGAACCTTGTAGGCTATAAGATGTCAAACCAAAAGTCCATATTTAGATGTAATGGCATCTCTTTATGTTCTTTATACCTGACTGCATGGCTATGTCTTATCCTTGGCATTTGATCGAGCTCTAATGGTGGAATGATGACCCTACAAGACCTTGTTCATCTTGGTCAAAAATTGGTCCTTTGGTTCGAAACTTCAGTGTGGCAATCTACTATTGAGGAGAAGATGTTGACAAAGTTGATCAGGATAGAGAAGTTTTAGCAGTACAAGAAAAATTCTACTGGGTTTGTGTCAGGGCAGCAGAGGGTAGTGGATGAGTAGCTGGTTTTAGAATACTCAAGCATGGTAAAACCCTGTGTATATTGACTTCAAGTGGAGAATTGTTAGGATGTGAAGCCACTATTCATAGGCCACTATTCATAAATCACTATTTATGGGCACAATTTACCAGTCACTATTCATGGTGACATAGAAGTGGGTCCCATAGTGGGTCCCAAGGTGGGTCCCAAGTGGTGGGTCCCAAGATGTGGGCCTCATGAAGGGTCCCAAGTGGTGTGCAGTGACATGGCACGTAGGTGATCTAGTAGATGATGTAGATGGATTTTGTTTAGAGAAGGTCAGTGTTGCTGACATTATTTACATTGAATTAGGGCTAGTGACATTTGTTTTGAAGATGGAAGTGAACATAAATTATTTATATCAAATTATGGTCAATAAAAAAAAAATTGAGAAGGAAATGAACTTACATGGAATGGGAAAGTGAAGGGGTGATTCAGGCAAGCCATGGAGAAGTGAGAATCTAAAATGGAAGCAAAAATGATTTGCCTAGGATTCAAAACCCTGATGTGGTGTTCTTGCTGAGGCCTTAAAATGATGGCACTATTATTAATGGCTTAGGATTTTGGTAGGGATGTAGCAGATCCTATTGTGTGAACAATGGTGAAGACTAGTCATCATCATTGATGTCACCAGATTGATGTCACATTTTGTTTGTAGTGGTTGGCATTCCTAAGTGGCCCATTGCCATTTTATATTCCTAAGTTCCCAAGTGGCCCCTGAGCTGTTTTACATTTCAAAATTATCGAGTAGCTCAGAGCCATCTTTTATAGCTTCATGACACCACATAGTTTTAGTTTCAACTTTTACTACACATGGGTAGGTAATGATGGATTCATAGCCTACTTGAGTTGTTGAACCACTTACATAAGAGGGTTGGACAAATCATTATTTCAATCCATGTTATTCACAGATTATGATCCATTGAATAGGGGTGGGCAATGATGGAATCAAGGCCAGCTTGAGTTCTTGAGCCACCCACACATGGGGATTGGGTAAACCTTGTCTGTCGAATATTGTTCATGCCAATCAAATTACTCCAACTTGTCTTTACTCTCATTGGCTTTGCAGATCCCTGCTATTAGATCTTGACCCTTTTGACCTCCTGCATGTCATAAGATATCATTATATGAATAAATCCAGGCCCTTAATTTCCTGCCATGAATATCCTTTGACAAGTTGACTTGCTCATACACTATTTGATCAAGATGTATGAAACAACGTGAGCCATAGATCTCATTAGGCCCAATTTCCTCTCAGTTCATGCACACCATCAGATTATTGGTATGAATGAATGTTGATCATTGATCTATATTGAACCCACCTTCTTGTCAATGAACATGCACTATTGGATCTTGGCTTGATGAACTCGCACTGTAGGATATTTGATATGATTATATCTCTTTAATAGGTTTTAAACTAGGGACCTTTTGACTAGTTTGAGCCTAGTGTGAATTGTTATATCTCATGTTTCGATATGTGAGTTCATGTGGACCATTAGATCTTGACCAAGTTTAAACCTTTTAAGGAATTTTGAACCAAAATGGTCATTTTGCAAAGCTCAAACTTGACGCTTGCACGAATGTCTTATACTGCAAGTCTAACTTTGAAGCTCCATAACTTGAGCTAGAAAGCTCATGAAAACATGAAACTTGTAGAGCATGTTCTTGACATATGGAACTCTATGGAGTTACAATATTTTGGCTTGCATGAGATTTTCGAGGTGTTTTTATTAAATTCTCAAAAAAGTTGGTTAATTTCTTTTTGAATGACGTCCTAATGACGGTTTCGTTCTTTAAACTTGCACAGTCTGTCTTTGATCAATCTTTCAAGGTTATGATGATATTATAAGGCTTATGAAACCTAGTTCATGCTTCTGAATGCTTTGGACACCAAGAAACCTGATTGGACCCTTCATCTGCAATTGTAGACATGTCCCTTTAAGATTAATTAAATCACACTTTAAGCCTGCTTAAAGCGTTTCAAAAGATTTACAAAAGCTATATGTGTGGGTCAAATTTGGCCAACATCTTTGGCAACTCACAGGGGTTGCATGCATGTCTATGTAAGATAACCCAGACCATTAGCTTTGTCCAATCCATTGGGCATGGAGTCTTTACTTGGGTCTAACATATAGACCTGGATCCAACACTAGCTGCCAATCTTGTTTTAACCTCTCTTAAAACAATACAAATACCAAAAGGAGAAAAACAAGACAGAGTGCCCAAGGCACTTATTGAAGGGAAACTAACCTAAAAAAATAGGAACAACAAATAAATGTGCCAGAACATCACTTAGAGGAATTTGTAAGAACTACCCTAATATATACAACTTAAAACTATGAGTACCTTTCCTCCTAGATCAAAAGGAAAGTTTGACAACCTTCCTTCATCATGAGATGTGAAATTGAATGAGGCATGCAGCTCTTTGCCCCTTGGCCTTGATGCCTTCTTCTTCTTTATTGTATCTTCCAACTTCATTGGCATGATGCTTAGTGAAAACCAAGCAACTCTAAATAGGTCAACTATGTGCATCCAAACAGTCTCAACTTCTTCATATGGATCCTAAATTATGATCTTCAATGATGGTTCAACAAGGCATACCTCTTTGATTTCCATGGTGTCTTTCAAAAGATTGGGTCATTCTTCAGCTACAAGTTCTTCAAGCACATCAAGGAGCTTTGTATATTCTGCCCATTCTTGGTCATTGTCCTCTATGGAAAACTCTTTGTCTACCTTCTCAAGCACTTGATCCTTTTCAATAAGAGATATCTCAATCTCATCCTCCATTTGTACCAATCTCTCATCAAGCCCAACCTTCTCATTCTGCTTGGGCATCTCCAGAGTATCACTATCTTCATAAAGCTCTAAAACATTAATGGAAACCTCAAATGAAGATTCAACTTTCCGTACTATCTCATCATCCAAGTCTAACATCTTAATTTCATCAATCTCACTCATGAAATCATGGTATAGCTACTATCAATGGTCTTCTTCTTCAAGAATGTTATCTGCCTCAACATGGTTCTATGTGAGTTGTCTTCATGGCTACCTTCCAAAGAAAGATGAGCATATACTTGATCTATATCACCTATCACAAGATCTTGAGAAAAATCTTGATCTTGGACAACTGATATGTGATCAAGAGGTTCTTGAGAAACAACCTTTTAATGCACATTTGAGACTTCTTTTCATTGAATCCCATCTTCAACTTGCACTTGTTCTTACAACTCATCATCTTTGACATTATGAAAGATTGAAACATGCTCGCTCTTGCTAAGTGGTGTTCCAATAATGATCTCTTCTTCTGACTCTGATAATCCATCATTATCAGTTATGAGTTCAACATGGAGTTCACTACTTACCTCTTCAAGGAGTGGCATAGGATATCTTGGGATGACTCCAAGAAAGATGAGGTATATGTGACACCTCCTTGATCCAACTACTTGTCTTTGACAGTCATGTCCTCCTCCATCCTTTGCATACTATTCTAGATGGATTTCCAAGAGGGAAAGGACTTATATTCTTGAGGAGGGGAGGGAGGGGATTGAATGACTTTGGATTTGCTTGTCTGTATGATTTGGTTCCAATATGGAAAAGATAGAAGTTCTTGTTTACCCTTTTGATTCTAGTTCTCCTCCTCTTCCCTTGTCTTCAAATCCAACTCTTTGATTTGCCTCGCTATATTCTCTTCGAATAGCTTCTCTTTAAGGTGGTTAGTGTCTTCATGAAGATAAGGAACACAAGAAGACTCTCAAAGAGGGATAAGAGAGGTTTGTATGACTTTAGATCCTCCTTTAACTTGGGCCTTCAAATCTAGATTTGTCTTACTTTGCCCAGCCCATGACTTCACCACTTGATTCCATCCTGGGACCTTGAAGGAATTCTTAAGGGGTTCTTGAGGGAGAATGGAGTCTTGGATCTCAACAACAAGATGTTTCAAAAAAATATCCCTCTTTCTTTGATAGCTTTCTTGGATAGATCTCCAAGAAGGGAAGGTTTGAGGAACACATGAAGAACTTGGAATGGTCTCTTGGGGAGGAATGGATGGCACATATGAAGGCTGAGGTGGTGTATATGAAAGCACATAAGATTGACGAGGTTGGACCTATTTTTCTTCAAGGCCTTTTAGCTTATCCTCAATGTTTTGAATGTAACCACTTACATTCATCATCTCACCTGTGAGATTGTTTCAATTTGCTCTCTCAATAGGTGTCCATTCTTCTTTCACTTAATGCAATGAACCCCTTACATAATGGATCTAATGAGTAGGGACACTTTGGTCATAATATTTTTGTGAACACAATTCTAGAGCATGCTTGTCAAGTCCTACTAAAGTTTGTTTAAGTGTTGGTATGGATGGCTCATGATAGGGCTGGTAAGGAGCAGTATTATGATGGGCCTATTGTTCATATGGAGGATCAAGGTAATGCTCCTGCATGTATGACTAATATATATCCTAGTAGGAGTGATAAGGGTCATAAGGATCATGAGGATCATATTGGGACTCTTGATAAGGTGGATAATAGGGATATTCATCATATATGTTCATATTAGCCTCATATGCCAAATGAGATGCAAAAATTGACTAAAATCTTTAATGAGACATATTTGGTCTGCTCATAACTAGAAGCTTTAATTTGAAGTCACCATTGGTGCTAACTTGCTTGCTTCCAAAAGTTGATCAAGGGAAAGACACATCAAGATCTTTCCACTCTTTTGGACCTTGGTCCCATCAAGCGTGCCAGAACTGTTGGTGTCCTAGATTTGCATCCTAGTTGAATAAGGGGATTGTTCAGGGCCTCCTACTCAAATCTAGTCCAACATGGGATTGATCCTAGGCTATGGGTATCCTAATAATGGATCAAACTCTAGAGAAGGTCGGCTTCCTTCTGGATCTATCACCTATACTAAATTTAAACTAGTTCTTGTTTGGAAAAAGGAGAGAGATACAATAATATATAAAAGCCTGTAATAATGGGGTGATGCACTAGTAATTGGAACACTTATAATTTGCACAAGACACACTATGAGACACATTCAAGACCAAATAAAATCAATTCCACATGAGTATTTCATAATAAGGCATGAGTCAATTATCAAACTAGCATGAGAGGGCAAATATGCACTTTCAAGCTAAACAACAAACTGTAAATTGTTCTTATAATGACCTGTGAGAACTACCAAGCACTTTATGAAGGTGAGAAAACTCAGACATAGACAAAGAACATACATTCACTTAATTACAGTATATGAATTCATAGAACACACTTCAATCTAGCTTGCAAAATGATAAAATCCAGTCTTTATTGCATCAAAAGGTGTTACAGTATAAATTTTGGCATAGCCTAAGTAAGCCAAAGCATAAGAGTTTGTTCTCTAAAATGTCAGAGATTTCTTGTCTAAAAATTTCAGAGAGTTCTACATGTGGTAGAAGTTGGAACATATATAGAAAAAGGAAGAGAGGGAGGAAATTATGATGTATTAGCACAAGTTCGAAGATGCTGACTCGTGACCTTATCAATAAGGAACAAATTGTGTAATAGAATTGAATACTGATTGTCCTTATCCATCCACCCAGTGTCCTTGGAACTCCATGTCATTATATATCTGATCTACTGATGAAGACCATGTCCTGAAATTGATAGAATTATGCCACATTTGCTTTGGGTGGCCATCGATACTTGTTTAACAAAAATGCAACCCTAATGATAGGCAAGACACCTCTCCATGATAACATTTACATTTGTATTTGCTCCAATATCGAACACAGGTCCATTATAGGTGAAAACCAATCTAAGTATTGGTTTTCACACAGTTACAATATCCATGGAAACTACAAACAGCTTGATCTTGGTTCACACTCATTGGTCCATCTTTGATCTCTGTATTAGGCCATAAGAAACCTATTCTCCATCTAAAACTTGTGAGAAATAAGAAGATATTTTATACGAAGATCCTCCATCTAAATGATAGCAAATGCAGTGACAGAATGAACCTTGTAAGCTATAAGATGTCAAACTAGAAGTCCATATTTAGCTTTAATGGCATCCCTTTATGTTCTTTATACCTAACTGCATGGATATGTCCGCTCCTTGGCAATTGATTGAGCTCTAATGGTGGAATGATGACTCTGTAAGACCTTGTTCATCTTAGTCAAAAACTGGTCCTTTGGTTCGAACTTGTCCCTCGAACATTGCTTGGGCCAATCAAATTGCTCCAACCCATTTTTACTCTCATTGGCTTCGCAGATCCCTACTAGCAGATATTGACCCTTTTAACCTCTTTTACGTCATATGATATCACTATACGAATAAATATGGGCCCTTGATTTTTTGCCACAAAGATCCTTTAACAAGTTGACTTGTTCGTGCACCATTTGATCAAGATGTATGAAGCAATGCAAACTGTAGATCTCATTGGGCCCACTTTCTTATTAGTTCCTGTGCACCATCGGATCATTAGTATGAATGAATGTTGATCATTGATATAGCTCAGACCCACCCTCTTATCAATGAACATGCACCATTGGATCTCGGCTTGATGAACCCACACTATAGGATCTTTGGTATGATTGCATCTCTTTAACGGGCTTTAAACCAAGGACCTTTTGATTAGTTTGACCCCAGCACGAACCGTTAGATCTCATGTGTCAGTATGTGAGCTCACATTGATCCTTAGATCTTGACCAAGTTTAAACCTTTTAAGTAATTTTGAACCCAAACAGTCATTTTATGAAGCTCAAACTTGATGCTTACGCGAATGTCTTATGTTGTAGGTCCAACTTTGAAGGTCCATAACTTGAGCTAGAAATCTCAAGTGGACATGAAACTTGTAGAGCATGTTCCTGACATGTGGAACTCCATGGTGATATAATATTTTAGCTCATGCGAGCTTTTTGGGGTGTGTTTATTAAATGTTCAAACAGGCTGGTCCATTTCTTTTTGGATGACGTCCTGGCGATGGTCTGGTTATTTAAACTTGCATAGTCCATCTTTGATCAATCTTTCAAGGCTCTGATGATCTTCTAAGGCTTGTGCAACCTGGTTCATGATCTTGAATGCTTTGGACACCATGAAACTTGCTTGGACCCTTCATCTCAAATTGTAGACCTATCCCTTGAAGATCAATTAAATCACACTTTAAGCCTGCTTAAAGTGTTTCAAAAGATTTGCAAAAGCTATATGTGAGGGCCAAATTTGGCCAACAAGTGATTCAATGGTCATTGTGCCTACGTTGTGGAATAAGCATGCTACAACACAAAATTTCAAAAACATCCTGGCAAAGGCATGGCTAGCAATCTTTGGACTCTTTCATACTCTAGGGTTCCATTCATTGCTATAGGGAAGGCAATGCTCGAGTGGACTTACTCATTAATAGAGCGATTAATCAAGACATGGAGTTAGTCATGGACAATTTGGTGGACACTTGGCCTGATTTAGATTTTGGTTTGTAAAGTTGGAATATGGGCTTTTTCTTCCATCATTTCCTTTTTAATGGCTTGTAATTATTGTTTCATTTGGTGGTTGTATCACCTCAATTAGTCTCTCCCCTTTGAACATTTGGCATTAATGTCTTGCTTTGATGTTGAGTGTGTGTTGCTCTTTCTTGTAGCTCCTCATTTCTATGTTGTTGGCTAGTTTTGGAGGCTTTTTTCTAAGCATTGTGGATTGGTTGTTTTTGAATATGGCTTCATGCTTAGAGGATTTGGTCATGTCTACTCCGGTCCCTATCAAAATGCCAAACAACGTGAAATGGATTTTAGAGGATGTGTTCTTAATGAGTGTCTTAGATTGGTCTTTTTGATGCCAAAGGGGGAGGTGATGGATGTTATCAAGGTTATTATTGAGTAGGCTTATATGCAATCTGTTCAGAGGAACAAAACCAACTATAATGTGGCATCCATCTTTGCCATCAATCTATTTAGGGTTTTGAAGGATGTTGGGGTGACTCATGGTGTTGTGGAGTGTTTGATTTGGTTGTGGCTTTGTGGTGCCTTGGTGTACTAGTTGGAGTGTCTGGGTGGTGATGATGGATATTTGCTTCCCTTCTCTAACTCTCACCAAGTGGGCCTGGTTCCTCTATTTTTTGGTTTTGGAGGTTCATTTTATTGCTCTTGGGGATTATGTCTAGAATTGGCTTGCAACTATTTAAGAGGTTAGGCCAATGGGAATTATGTTGCCTCCAGTGCCTCTAGGGGATCTTTTTGCTCCCATTGGATCGCTCAATTGAGTTTTGGATCACTTTTATTCTAGGGAAGTGGTAGAGGTAATTGAATATCTAGTGGCATCTGTGGGGGGGCATGACATTTTGAGGGCTTCATCTCGTTGGTTTGGGGTTATGGTGGATAATTTTGGGCTTAGGGGTGGTCCAATCACATGGCATTTGGCAGTCTCCATTCACATCCAAAGGCAATTGTAGAGTAATTTGAGTTATTTGAGTTTGGGGGGTTCTCATTCCTCTTCAAGCTATGGTAAAAAGAGGAGGGTAGGTCCTCTTGGGTGTGGTGGTAGAGGCCCTAAGGAGAGGGAAGCTGGGAGTGGATGTGGCCATGGGTTTAGTAGGCTTAGTGTTGTGAAGGAAAAAGGGGAAGTTGGTCCATCTTCTTCCAATCCTAGGTGGTTGTGATAGTGGTTTATGGGTTGTGGTTTGTGGCTCGTAGCTTGTTTGCTTTGGTCATCCTTGGTTTTTTTAATCATTGAATGTATAGTTTTGTGACATGTTTGCTTTAAAAGCAATGATCATGTAATATATTTTTATTGGTCTTTTTTTGCTCAAGGTATGTCCTCCAATTGGGCTATGTTTAGTTGGTGAGGTTTCCCCTCTTGCAGGTGGAGAAGTGTGGATTCCACTTTCTTCCACCTGGTTTTTGTATCTCTTGATTTTTTTTTGTATTGGTGAGGGCCCCTATAACCTTTAATAGCGATAAAAAAAAATAACACACCTACTAATGATCTAGTTTCACAACCTAACACAAAGCTTAAGATGTTTACTGATCCATTTCCAAAGCATGAGGCACAAGAAACCAAGGCTAATCATGAGGTACATGTGACTTACAATTTGCATCCTCCAATTTCCTATGCTTCTAGAACTAAGGAGGCTCATCCTGTAGACGACCTTATTGATACACTTACAAATATACAATTACAATGTCGTGTGATTATATTTGATGACCAATTGATGATGATTCTATCAATGCATACTTATTCATGTGCTTTCATCGACTCACATCCCATATAAAGTATTATGGTGGATATTGAGTCAAGTAAAAACATATGCATGATATTACTTACTAGTCTTGGGTATACACATAGAGATTTAATTAGTACAACCAACACAGTAAAAGGATTCGATGGAAAACATCAATACCCTCTTGGGGGAATTGTGTTATCACTTCTAGTTGGACCTACAACTATTGCTACTTGGTTCTTAATTTTGCCAAACATTGGCGTATTCGGCATGCTATAAGGACAACAATAAATACATAAAATGTGTGCAATCTCATCTTCATTACATCAATTACATAAATATATTCATACTAACAAAGTGGTTAAGGTTTTGAGTGTTCCATATGAATACCCAATTCAACATGAGACAATTCCTACAATTACTCCAAATCAACCTATTATACAATCTGCACAGAGCATGTGCTCACAAATAATCCATATTCCTTTATAACAAGTAATTGATTTTCATAGGCGATTGATTCTCCATTGTCTTCTACATCAATGACTTATTGAAGTTCACATAAATTACCTAGTTCATCACATCCTAATGTAGTCTTATAGTAGCCTTGTGAGAGTGTTCCACAAAGAACACTGATGCATTCCCTTGTCATACAACAAATTCCACAAGTTACTTTGATTACTATAGTGACATAGTACATACACAATTATATTGATCATATTAACGATTTTGGATATTCTAAAGCTTGTGACCATTTATCAAATTTTAATAGTAATATATGTGTTACTCCTTACCCACTGCATGTGATATTTGCACCGATTGGTATAGGATATCCACTTGAGCATCCCATTGATAAGATCATAAGTTAGTAACACAATTTATTATACATAGTTTTTTGTTGTTTGCTTGATTGATCACCTTCACCTAAGTTGACGTATTGCTTTATACATTCTCCCATGTAGGCGTATACATATATTTATGTTTTGATCACTATTTAAGCCCTTGCAATTGGTTTCATTATTGTGTTTCATCAACCCTTGCCTTTTGATTGTTACCCTGATCCAGACATTCATGCTAGTTATCCTACAATATTGTCTTAGTTCTAATTCTTTGAGATCTTACACACCTTATGACATTCCAGCATTGACTCTTGCCTGCTCAGATGCATGTGTGCACTATTCTAATAACTATCATATACTCCTTTGAGACGACTTTACCAAATAGTGGAGGCATATCACTTGCCTTCCTATGCGTACTTTACTACATTTGATCCACACTATGCGGTGAACTATGTTATTGATTGCTCAAATCCATCATATTCTTCTATTTTCACATATTTTGCCTCTTGGCCTTGGTTCATCTACTAAGTGCTTGGTTATATCAATTTTCAAAAAATGCAATAAAATTCAAATATTTCAAAAAATTCCAGAACATCCAAAAATACAAAACCAAAACCTATACACAACTTGCTTCGATAGTACATGGTTGATGTCATTTGTCATATGTGATGAGTTACATACCTCTTTTCTACTCACATGTTTTTCATAGTATACATGAATAAGATGCAAGACATACAGGTTGCAAATGAGACATAGACATACAGGTGTGTGACATTTATCACACTCATATGTAACCTTTCCACATTGGAGGCATGCCTATGCTGAAGGTATCTTGGTATACTTTTCAACTTATATCTTTTTATATTAATTTATTAATCATATTGAGCTATTTATATTGTTTATACAAGACTTGCCCTTGTTCATATGTTTTAGAGGGTTATTTCTTATGGATATTGTGCTTTGTTATACTAGATGACAACATTGCTTGTTCTATGCTTAATGGATGCTGATGATGGTAACATTGCTTGATCATTGTTGTAATCTTTATTGTTCGTTATATATTATGCGGGTGCATCGACCATGTCACATTGTGTCACGTCATGTATCAATTATGTTAAATGGTCCTCTAATCCATGTCATAGCCATGTTGTGCATGTGTGCTGCTTAATTATGATGTGTGCCTGCGAATTTTTCACTATGATGGTGTATGTGTGTGTTTACTTCTTTTTATGGAGTTAATTGGTTGTTATCATGTGCTTAGTGTTGTGATTTATATCGCATGCATTTATATTGTGTTATCTATTGCTATTTGATGGTCATTATTTGTATCATGCATCTACTACGATTATAAATACTACCTACTTCATTGACTTACCTTGATAATTTTGACAATTATTTTCAAATAAATTATCATGATTATATCTCGTGTTCGACTAACAAACAATTGCACTTGCCTCGACTTACATGTTTCGTACATGCTTGCAATGATCAAAAGTTTTCTAAGATGACATATTGCATCATGTTTGTATATGTACTTATACATAATTATGTTTTTTATATATAACACATGATGTGCATAACTCTTTCATTTGAGATTAATATTTCACATGCTTCATTCTCATATCCAAAGAGTTCATACAATGGATCTATTTCAAAGATTCAGACCTTGTTAAGCAAAACATTTCACGATCTAAGAGAAATTATATGATTCAAATAAATCAAATTGAGCAATTTGAGACATTCTATATGATTTGAAGGAACCATTGAGACATTATATGGTATTTTGGGATAGATTTTATCATTTTACACCATTTTGAGAAACAAATGGATCATATGTGCCATGAACTTTGTCTAATCAAACACTTTTCTATTTTCTTTATTAAGGATTGGTGGGGAACAATGGTACTACATGAGCACTTTGAATACATATCCATTTGGAACAACAGAACTTTTTACGTAAGACCCTAATTTTGGGGTTCCACGAAGAGGTATTTTGATATCTAGGGAAGTGTGGTTGAGGTTACTGCATCGTTGTACTTCTAGCACTATTTTTTTAATGGGAAGTTGGGGTATTTACACTCCTCCACTCATAGTTTTAGCAACTATATTTATTTGGGGCATGTTCACACCACAATATTTTTCAATCAAATTCAACAAGTGACAGTCTGGTTTGCATAATATCATGTATGTTTGTTTTTTTTACTTTTTAATTTCAAGTTTTTCAATTATTTTTTTTTTTTTTTAAATTTTATTGTGAGGGTATTAATCTATGTATGTGTCTTGCAGGTTTCACATTAAGCAAACAATACATTTTGGTTGTACCTATCAACACCAAGCGCAATTATCACAAGTACCAAAATATTTTTTTATCACTCTATTTTAACATTTGTTATACTATATTAAAAAGGGAGCATATGTACAACTAATTTTGGTCTTTGATATTTAAGCAACATCGACTTTGAAATAATTTGAAACACTTGGATGATGCACATATATTTGAATCTTGAACACATTTTTCTTCTCTATGTCTACCCATCTCCTCTTAGCCACCTCTATTCACTAGATGTATTTATTGAAGATCAACCAAATCTATACAAAAAGTCTTTTGAATCCTAGATAGATAGTCTATATATTTCAAATCTTTGTTTTTCTCTTTTAGGAAAATACTAATAAAACCAAACAATCCCTGTTATTGTAGGTGTATCCCTCTATTGGTAATGCCCAGAAGCCCTCACCAACGATTGTCAAATTGGAAAGTCTCCATTAGGTCGGCCTAGACATGTTTCATAGGTCAATCATAATGAAAAAATAACAAATTCATCCATAAATACAAATCACCCTTAAGGTTATTGGACACTTGGCAAATCTTAACATTGAGAAATCACCTAGCACTTACTTGGAGCATTATAAAAAAGTATACACACATCTCAAAATTTCGGAGTAATCTTAGAGCAATCCATAGATCCAAATTTGAATATGTAAAGCCAAAGTTGCATGGTGCCAAGTATTGAAGATAAAAAAATAACATTACATTATAAATTGTTCAAGATGTGGTACCCACATAAATGGGAGAACTATGTGGGGTTGAATCCCTCTTCGAAATATTAGAATATAAGTAATGTCCAACCATTCAACAAGGAGTGGTTGGGGTCAATTCAACCCAAAATACTAACCCCATTTTAAGAGCATATTGTTGTTAGTTAAACACAAATAATGTTTGGATAAAATAGATAGAAAACATGAATTTCAACACAAGATCAAAGAATTTTATGCACACATAATCACATTCAAAGGTAAGTGCAAGGCTCCCAACAGTGTTAGACCCCCACTATGCGCAAGGACACTTTCAATAATCCCTAACAACGTTGGTTGCCACAAGAGTTTTACTTTCCCCGCAACATCCATGTAGGGTTTCAGCTGTTGTATCTAATCTAAACATTTGACAAAGCACATACAAGGCATTTCCAGATTCAATGATGTTTTCTGTGAGCAACAAAGATACAGAATTAACTAAGTGCATCATCCCTCTTGCTTTTTCATTTCTAAATCAAACAATTGCCATATCAATCAGTGCTTTGCAATTCAAATTATCATGTTTATTGTCATATTTTCTATAATCTTAGTACATAGTTTTCATTATTTTATCTCTTAAGAGGTAAAATAAATAAAGCAGTACTACATATAAATAGAAATATTTTTCCCCACTAGGAGGATTGTGTCTTACTCAGGGGACTTCTTGTTCCTCTTCACCCTTGAGTACACACTCTATCTATAGCATGAATTCTTGATCTCCTCTAGATAGCCCTCCACTTTTTGGCTTATACTTTCTATTTATCCTTCACCAAGGTTCAAATAAATGACCAATAAGGAACCCCATTACTTCGTTATAATCTTGATTTTCTTTTGGGCTCAGTTTCAAACTTGTGATAGGTGTCAGGAAGGACACTTTTTCAAACCATTATTATAAGAACCACATTTCTTGGCATTTTCAATAACACCTCTACCCAAGTGACCACAATTCTTTGTTGATATCCCATCAAATTTCAGTGTCAACCTCCATTCTTTGTGCATGTAAGGAAATAGTCACTTCTCTAGTTAGTAGTTGAGTGATTACCTAGGAGTGTACTCACCTTAATATTCAATTGTGATGTTCTTGAGATCAAGAATGATATGATATTGCTAGAAGAAAATTAACTCCTCAATCTTAAAGGTCTTATGAGCCAAAAGATGCTTCCCAATATAATATTCTTCAAGCTACTAGAGAGCCTATAGGTTGAAGAATTTTCAATCTAACTTTAAATTTTTGAAAAACATATCAACATATGAATTATTAAAATTTAAAAACATACAAATCACATGAATTATTAAGTTTGCGATTCTATAATTATTAATATTTTGATGGGTTTACTAAAATAAATTGAAGTGGATAAATCATTGACAGCCAACTTTGGGTCTCCCGATTGCCCACATTTATATAACACCCAACTCTTATAGAACAAAAATCATGAACTTGATATTTACAGTGACACCAAAATTTTGATGATTCATAAATAAAAAATAATAATGGGAGGAGAAAAATTCTTTCCAACTAGGAAGATGAATTCATTTTCAGATTATTAGTTAACTGTATTGTCCTTGGCATCTTCTTGGGTTGGTCGTGGAAAGCGCTGCAAAATAAAAATAAATATTAAAGAACATTGAAATTTATTATGAACATAATTTACATATAAAGGAAAACGACGCTTCATTAAAAGCAGTAACCCCTATAGAAATTCCAAGAAAAGTATAATTAGAAAATGGAAGATGTTCATGACACACATAATATAGTATTGGGATTAAAGGGCTTATCAATGTTTTGTAAGGATGCTAAATCTTAAAAGCAGATCATATTGACATATGAATGGATCAAAAGGCAACCTATAGTTAAAATAGTTTTGATAGAACCTTAAAGGATAGTAAATCGCAAAATATTGTGTCTATATTTTTGATACTTGGACTAACATGTACAAAGTTTTTACTTTGCAAATTGTTTTTCACATAAACTGAATTTTAATGTGTACTTCAATATATTTTTGACTAATCCTGCATAAAGGGTACAAACGTTTTTTAGTATTTGAGCTCGGCAAGACTGACTCAAAAACTTCAAAGAAACATTTTAAAGGGTTTCCTCACACGAAAATGACTGTTTCCAACTGGTTTAGAGTTTGTAGTCCAATGAAAATCATACAAAATTCGGTTCTTTTCAAAATGCTATATGACATTTAAGACAAATATTTAAACCCGACAAAAATATAACACAACCAATTAATAGCCCTGCCAAGAAACCAAATAATACATCAAAGAATTATAGAATGAATGACATGTTTCAAATAGCATGATCGGTTTTTCCTTCAGAACAAAACTATATTTCTAGATGATGACTATCCAGTACTAGTTTCTATGTTCCTCAATCTAAGCTATAAGTATCTTATTAAATATCACATTCAAATAATAATACTATGACGTTTATAGTAGTTACATGGTTTCTTTAACAATAATGGGAAAAGATATGTTTTTATTTTCATTTCCTTGCCTTATTTTATGGGAGCATGCATATGATCAAAATGGGAAGCATTTTGGATGGTTAATGGAATTTGTGCATGATAATGCAACATGGAATTAGGGTGCACAGTAGGGGGTCAATCACCTCCAAACAAATTATGCACGATTCTAAATTGCATTACTTACAATGATTATGCAAACCAAACACGAGATAAGCACTTAATTGCATGTTGGATTAGCACTTGAAACATCAAAAGATCAATGAAATGGTAAAGTCAGTAATAACAAAGGTGGTGGACTGGAGAGATATGTGCCACAAAGGTTGATCATAATTATATCCGTCTAATCTAACTATGTAAGTCTCTGAAAATTTAACAAATTGTTGAAAGTAGTTGTATATAGTCTAATCAACCCATACATAATCCCTGTGGAGATTTTCCTGTTATATGCAATTTCTCTTTTAATATATATGATTTTTTTATATTAAATAGATATACGATTACATCAGCCAGCACTCATAAACAAATAATGTTTCAAGAGTGATGGTATAGAGGGATCTGAGAGGAAAATTGCCATGACTGCAATGATTGGTAGATCTGTTCAGGCCCACCAGCAAAGAAACCAAGTAAAAAACCCAGACAAACTAGAGCCTGCAGCATGACATAGAAACATTTGAAGAAGTAAAAGTACTGAGACCATGCTGCTGAGGAGGTTGTTCTCATTCAAATTCATTATGCAGGGCCATGCCCACTGAATTGGCTGCATGTCAGGAGCATCCTCTTTGACAGTTTATGCAAAGTTCCTCATAAATGAAGGTAGCTGAAATATGGTTCTTTCTCATTCCTGTTGTTGATAATATTGTTGCTTGCAAGGACGTTTTTCAGATTCGACAGTGCAGGGGATATGGGCCTCATGTTTGTTGCATATGCAGGCAGAGAGAGCATTTTAAAAAGTTAAGGCATGAAAGGAAAGCTTGGCATGAATTTGGGAGAAGCGTGTGGGGTAGATGGAGAGGATAGGAAGCAAGAAAGTAAAAAAAGAACACACCATAGGGTATAACATAGTAACTAAATTGTAGTAGACAGGAAAGGGCATGTTTTTACAAAAGAAACAAGGGGAAGGCAGAATGGAGTACGTGACCAAAAAAATAGGAGTGGTAAAGTGGGGAAAATTTGAAGACTTTCAAAAATGCAAGAGGAAAAATGTTACGAAGGCAGTAAAAATAAAAAATAAAAATGAGGGGGATAAAAGTAGGGAGTTGAATGGGGACATGAAACGAAAGGAGGGTCAAAGGGATCATGAAAAACGAGTAAATAAGGTAAAATTTTTCTCTCTTTAGGAAGCAAGAGAGAAGCCCATGCCGGGTCCAACTTAAATAGATAATTTTGTTTAATCATTGCATCTGGATAGTGGGTTCAGCTTCTCTAAGGCCATTAACTGTTGTATGATGTTTGGCAATCTTCAATCTCCTTGAAAGTGTGGCAAACTTGATTGTTGTATTCTTCAATTGCTAAATTCGCCAGATGGTCAGCAATGATGTTATGGCATTGTAAATGGTGTCAGAGACTAACCTCTTGAAACCATGGTAGAATGGATAGGACTTGTTTAAACAAATTGTCAAGACTCCAATGATGCTTTAAGTTTCCACTTGTTCTGCATACATTCTGCTTTGGCAGCCATTCTTTTTGTAATTTACTAATGATTGATCGAGTCACCTTCTATGAGTAATTTGGGAAGTGCACTAATGATGGTTTGTCGAATACCTGAATGTCTGTCTATAGGGCCAGAAGCTCTGCATAATTGTTGGTGTGATGACCAATCACTTGGGTGAAGGCTAGAATTGGCTCCTCCTTGCAAGCTTTTATCATACCCATAATACTAGCATGACCCAAGTTTTGTTTGTAAGCCTTGTTGAAGTTCAATTTATAGACTCCAGGAGGAGGTGGATCCCAAGTTGCTTTTTTATCACCCAAAAGTACAGGTAGCTGTATACAAAGGGAACCTTCCACACCTGAGCTAGCTGGCAGCCTGTCATGTTAGCTGATTTGAATGTATCTTTTTGACGGTGGAGGACAAGGATCATTTGTCTGAGCTTGATGGTAATGTGATGCAAAATCTGGTTTGTTGAGCTAATTTTGTCTGTGAAGATGTGGGAGTTCCTTTCCTTCTATATATGCTAAACGATAAAACTTGGAGCTGCTTTTGATAGGAGTTGGGAAAATGTCATCTCCAAAATGTGAACTTTCCATTTTATTGTTTCTGTTTGAACAAACCTCAAATTAAGTTACACATCTAAATTGTTTAGCCATAGTTTTCCAAATTTGTGGCACAGTTGCATTGGAAAAAACGATGTTGAGTTATTTCTCCTTCAGCTTTACATAAAGGGCAGGTAGAGGGACCTATCCATCCTCTTTTCTTAAGATAATCGGCATTGAGAACTCTATTGTGGTACACAAGCCAAACGAAGCATTCAATTTTAGGCCAGATAGGAAGGTACCATATGGCATTCCATTGTTTCTCTCTCTCTTGGAGTACCTGAGCTAGGCATTTATAAGCTGATGCAACCGTCCATCATCTGTCTACATTGGGCATCCCAAAAAAAAAAAAAAAAATTGGGGCAACTAGATTTGACAATAAATCTATTGCTCAGAATTTCCAGAAGCTCAGTAATTTAGGCTTGAGGGGTAGAGCTACCTGATTTGATCTTGCTTTCATCCCAAAAAAAATGATGAGAAGGCAACATGAAATAGTAACCCTAGAGAAAATACATAACTTGTGATTGTAGAATGTTACGTATCTCTTGGAGGTATTGATGTTGCAATGTCAGGTGTCTATCCCAACTATTTTCCTAGAAGCAAATTGAACTACCATAGCCAAAAGTCCATGTGACCATGCTTTGTAACATGTCATTCTAGATAAAATTGATCCCCAAATCACCTGTAGTAAAGGATTTGTGTAATGAGATGTACTTTTCCTAGATAATCGTAATCCAAATTAACTGAGGATTTTTCCAATGTCTCCAAGCAACTCTCACACCAAATGCCTTGATGAAAGTTAATAGGTTACAAATGTTAAGGCCTCCATACGACTTTGGAAGGCAAATGTTGTCCCAAGTGACAAAGGCATATTTATTTTTATTTTCAGTACCTTGCCGTTGAAATTTTCGTTGAATGGCAAGCATTTTGCCTGCAACCGATTGAGGCATGGAGAGGAATTTGATCAGATATAAAGAAATTGCTTGCCGAACAGATTGGGTTAGTGGAACCCCACAGACAAAGGATAGCCAAATATGTGTCCAATATCTTATTTTATTTTTCATTTTTTGAATAGTTCCCTCCCATAAATTTTCCTTTTGCTTAAGGTGAAGAGGATAATCCAAATAGGTCAATGGCACCTCACCTTCTGAAAAGTTCAGAATTCTGAAAATTGCTGTCATTCCATGGATTGGCACATTGACAAAAATACCCTGAGACTTTTCAGTAAAAGCATCTTGATAATTTTCCAATATGAGTGTAATGATCTGACCTAATTTTCTATATCAAATTTTTGCAAGTTTTCACAGTTCTAGTGCACAGGCATTTCGCCAAACAGGTTGCATGAACAGTGTTTTGTCATAAATTCAAAAATAACCACCATAGAATTGTTTTCCCCAATATCGAAACTGATCACATTCTTTTTCTCCTTAAATTTACATATAAAGGTGCACAACAGATATTACATGGTGAATTTAGAGTTGCTACCATAAACTGAAAATTACAGGGAATTGCATATAGCCATTGATATCACAGAAATGATATTATAATAAATTTGCTGGCCTGAAGATAATTCCCTGCTGACCAAACAGCCATCAACTTTGGCTCCAAAAATACTCCTTATGCCTTCCTTCACAAGCACGGCACCATCTAACTGTTGTACGGCAGGCTGTGGTATTGAATCAGCAGCTGTTATAGGCTGTGATACTCCTAAGGAAGTTGCGCCCAGGTTTGACCAGCCTAAACAAGGCTGCGACCAGCATAGTAAACACTCCCATGGCCATGTAGGATCCTTTGAAGACCAATATCCATCGCCAACTTCCCTTATTTTGCCTTGATGATGTATGGTCCTCTTCCTTTATTTCATGTGGTACGACTCCTTGTAGGAGTCACAAAATGGACAGCTGGGGTATATGCTCAGCAATAAAAAATATATATAATATTTTATTTATTCCAATTCTGCAGTTTCCTCAAACTTTCCACTCTGATAATTTCTCTGATTCTTCCACTTGTGAAGATTTAAGATATTTTGTCTTGCCTGCAAGACTTCACAAATTATGTAATAGCTATCCTCCTGCATGAAACTTGTGTGATTCCACCTGCAATCAGCTAGGGTAGATGTTTCACTACCGAAACCGATACCCTTAGGGATTTCGTCCTAGGGTTTGCTCAAGCTCAAAGCTCAAACTCCACAATAGAGAAAAATAAACAAGCATCTCAATTGAGCTTTCAAATCTCCTTTTATAATTTCCCATAGAACTCGCCCAAAGTTACTTTTTAATTTTTTTGCTCAAAATATATCATTTAACGCATTTTTATAAAGTGACTTTATAATATTTCTCTTTTAAAACATTTAAGTCACTTTATTAAATTAATCAAAATAAAGTCATCCAGAAATTAAAACAACTTAATTTAATTTATTTATTTATTTCCTAATATAGCCCGAAATTAGGCTACGGGAATTAAATAGGCTAAATGGGTCACTTCCAGCTACTCCACAGAAGGGGACATTACAGTGAGATTAGATATTTTACTTCCTTGAGAATCGTAATAGAGAATAAGTATCATCAATGAAATGAAAATTAGAACATCTCCTACCGTTGCTGTCAACACAGATACCATGGACTCCTCCAGATTGCTTGGCAGTTGCAATGCTCCTAAATAAATCTTCACAAATGATTATGAATAGGTATGGACTATGGACCAAGCGGATCACCCTATCTTCACACCTTTTAATACTGAAAAGGGATACCCAAATGCCCATTTAAAAATATGGAAAAAGTCAGTCCAAATGCAGCTGTTGATCCTAGTAATGAACTTTGTACTAAACCCAAAAGCTTGTAGAGTATTTTCCAAGACCTGTCAATCACATTTTTCAAAAGCTTTGGTGATATCTAATTGAGAATAACACCATGCCTCTTCTGGGTATGACATGAGTGCAGTATCTTTTGGACAGAGAAATTGTCATCCTCTATTTGTCAGCCTAAAAACGAAGCAGATTGAGAAGAGGAAATGATCTTCTAAAGAAGGGGCTTAATTCCCATTGCTATTAGTTTGGAGAGATTTTATAGACCATGTTGCAAAGAATAATTGTTCCATAATAGTCCAAATGATCTGCTTTTGAGGAATTTGGGACGAGGGTTAATTCAGTAGCATTGAAGTGATGAAGCATTTTCCTGTTTTTCCTTGATTCTTCCACAACTTCATCGGACTTTATCACCTCCAAGAATCTTTGTAAAAAGAAGGCCGGAAAAGCATCAAATCCTGGAGCTTTATCTGGCTGAAAAGAGAAAACAACTTTTCACCTCTGTGACTGGTTGGATTAAAATGTTTGTTGTCTCCAGCAATTATTTATCTGGGAATATTGTTAAGCATATCCTTCAGAATGGGTAGATTGTTGGCTTTGGCCGAGAGTTCTGAAAGAAGTTGCTTTGAGTATTTTGAAGCATGATCCATAATCTCTTTTGGATCAGTGATATAAGAACCATCAAACCGCTGGAGCTAATGGATTGTATCAAAATACCTTCTATTCAGGACTGATTTTTTTTAAAACCTTGTGTTGGAGTCTCCTATTTTTATCCAGTGTTCTCGTGTCTTTGATACCAATATTTCTCTTCGTGTTTTTGAAGATAGAACAGGCTTGGATAAGAAGTTGCACTTGGGCTGCAGCCTGGGGTCAGAATCCAACATCCCAGATTTGTTACTGGATGTCCTCTAACTGCAAGTTATCACATTGTAATTTTTGGAAGATGTCGCCAAAGACTGGTCTATTCCAATTTTTTATTTTTTGCTTCAGATATTGAAGATTTCCGTTGAATCTGTACATTTTGTGTTATTGGATATTGCTAGATTCTATCCACCATTTGGTAATATTTCCTGCAAGTTTTGGGTATGAAAGCCACGATTTCTCAAACTTAAATTGTGATTTTCATTTCCAGTTGTCATTGATACCTAATTAGAGTATTCTTAGCCAATTGTCAAAAAGGGTACTTCCCTGTAGATGGATATTTGGCTTGAACCACTGATCCACAGGTATTATCTATCTTCTCTGCAATGTATTTATTGCTTTTCTTCAATTACACCATTGAGTTGTGGAGAGCTAGATCTGATAGGGCCTCTACAATTCTGTGATTGAATCCAATCCCCCTTTTTTTCTCATTCGGAGAATTGATAGTATTGAAATCTTCCATTAGAATAAGATTTTGGGGAACGAATGTAGAGATCCATTGGGAGAGTTAATCAAATATTTCGATTCTATTGTTTCCATTAGGTGGGATATAGATATTGTCACAATGAAGTTGCATTTCAATTGAAAAGAATGTAGCTAAAATACCCCAAGGAAGATGAATATTTTTTTGATGTACATACCTTGAGGGATCCTGCTGGATCGTGGTTTTGCTGGCGGTTCTGGGAACAGTGTGCTTGTTGCCCCAAATGGTGGATATTGGGAGGGATTTCTTTAAGTCATATCTGTAAATTTCCTATAGAAGGACCATGTCTACTCTTTCAGTTTTAACCTTATTCTAGAAAAAACAGCACTTTTTGGGTGTGCCTAACCCTCTAATATTCCAAGAAAATATTCGCACCTAAAACTCAATCTCTGAGGGAATTTCCCTATTCCCTGAAATTTGAGATGGATCTTGTAACTAGATTTCCATTTTGATAGTTGTTGGCCTGATTCCATGAATGAAAATTTGTTTTCTTCCTACATTATTTCTTCATTGGAAGATTTCCTTTTTCTCTTATTGTTCACCAAAGCTTTGACCTCCCATACTTGTGAAATTTTGGGGATATTGTCATTCTTTTTGCTTTTTTTCGGGGGGGAAATTGGCATTTAAGTTTTACCGTTCATTGTTGTTACTGGGTTTACCTATGATTCACGTGCAATGACTTGCATATCATTTTCTTGGGATTCCAAGACGTACTCCATTTCTTTTGTCTCAGCCTCTGCCAAGGCTTCAAATGGATTTCACTAAAAAATGGGTATAAGCTTCATAAATCAAGTCATGTATTACATTGCCAAATGCTCAGCTATTTATAATGTTGGCAGCCATAACAAACTTCTACAACCGTGTAACAAAAACACAAACAAACAAAGATGAATGCCTACTATAGGAAACCTAATCTACCTTATTGGTTGCCATGAATTTTAAGCTAGTTTCTCTAATACCCGCTCCCTGCAGCGTCCCCACTCACCCCCCTCTCTCTTAATGACTAAACTAGCTATGATCCCATGTTTATCTCTAAACTTGATAACCTTATCTTTGCCTAGTAGTTTAGTCATTATGTCAACTATCCGGTTTGTTGTAGGACAATGATAAAGAAAAAGATCTTCATTATCCACCAGATGTCAAACATAATGGTGATGAACTTCAATATGCTTGATTCTGTTGTGCTAAACTGAATCATTCACCATCTTGAGAACACTCTGATTATAGCAGAAAAAGTGAGGCTATTGTTGTTTGGTCAAGTTGAAGACAAACCAGTATCCTCCACAACCACATTGCCTCACAACTTGTATTAACGACAACTTATATTCTTCCACAATGGAAAATAAGGTAATTGTATGTTGTAGCTTGCTCTACGAGGAAATTACACCTAAACCAAGAGTGAAAACATACCCAGTTGAAGACTTCCTAGTATCAATTGATCCAACCCAATCGCAATCAGCATATTTGGATAGCATGAAGTGTGCAAATCTTTGATAAAGAATGACAAATTCAAGGGTTCATGTGACATATTGAAGGCTCATTTTGTAGTTTGCCAATGTTCTTCATGTGTCTTAGACATGAATTGGGAAAGACAACTTACTACAAAACATAAGTTTGGTTGGGTGGTAGTGAGATAAATCAAACTACCCATGAATTGTTGACACACTGAATCATTGACCAATGGCGAATCAATGTAAGTTGAGAGCTTTATACCAAGTTCCATAAAGTGCAGATGTTGGATTACATTTAGTGATTCTAATTTTTTTCAAAAGAGTTCGGCATACCTAGCTTGTGATACAAAAATAACATGATCAAATTGTCAAAATTTCACACCTAAACAATAATGTAGGAGGCCTAGATCTGTCATATCAAAAACATAACATTTACAAATTCAACCTGTTGAATTATATTGGCATTGATTCCAATGATGGCTGGATCATAGACATGCACAATTAGGATCACTATGACATCACCATTGATGCAGAGACTGAGATCAAAATAACTTATTTTGGATCCCAAATCTCAAAGATAAATGTCAATTTTCATATACTAAGCTCCAGGAGTCTACTTAGGTCCATACAAAGACTTAACCAACCTGCAAACCATATGTTCTTGTCCAAGAACTTGGAATCCTTGTGGCTGAACCATGTAGACCTCTTCTGCCAAGTCTATGTTCCATAAGGTACTTATAACATTTATATGATATATCTTCCATCCAAATTGAGCAGCGATGGAGATAATCAGTCGAGAGACTACCATCTTTACAATGGGGGCAAAGGTCTCTTCATAGTCCACCCTTCCTCTTGTGCATATCACATTACAACAAATATAGCTTTGTACTTATTCAAATAACCATTTGGTTTACATTTGACTTTATAAACCCATTTTCAACCAATGGGCTTCTTTCCTTGGCATTGGTCTTGTTTTCCATCAAGACTCCTAATTTCACCTTCATGGTAGTTTCCCATTCAGGTTTTCCTTTGGCCTCCTCGAATGAGCTAAGCTCAAATACCCACAAAACAACAGAAGTAATAGCAAAATTTACCTACTCACCACCCTACTTCATTTTTTTTTCTTGATCATGTATATCGGTGTTCCATTGCTCAATCTCCTTTCTTGGCCATCTTGTTTTGGCTTTGAAGACTAAGAATTGCTTTATTCTTCACCAGATCCCCCCTTGGAAATTGACTCCTCTAACGTTTCTATCTTTGGGCCATGTTTAATTTCAACACTAGAACTTGTTCCAAAATTATTAGCAACAACTACCCATACATTACTATTTGTACACTTACCATTATCCAAGAAGAAATGTATCTTCTCATCTAAAAACAACATCTCTATTAACCATAGTTTTGTTTGTAAAGACATAGTAAACTATATGCTTTTGACTACTTAGTATAACCAACAAACATATATGTTTTACTCTTTGCATCTAAATTACTTCTCTTTTCACCAGGAATTAGTGCAAAAGTAAAAAAACTATAAATACAAAAGTCACTTACAAAAGGTTTTCCGCATGATCGTGCTTCCCCAGGAGTGACATCCCACAATGTTTTATAAAGACACCTATTAAGGATGTAGACAGTTGTATTCACGACTTTTATCTAGTATACATATGGTACATTCTAATTGTGCACCATGCACCTTGCCATCTCCATAACTATCTTATTCCTCCTTTCCACGACTCCATTTTGTTGGGGAGTGTATGGAGTAGTATATTGTCTATGTTTACCTTCTTGCAGCATTCCTTAAATTGTTTTTAAACTAACTCGCCTCCATTATCAATTTGATAGACTTGATCTCTTTACTTGTTTGTTTCTTCACCAAGGCTTTCCATGCTAGAAAATGAGAGAAACATTATGACTTATTTTTTCAAAAAATAGACTCACATTTTCCTGGAAAAGACATCAACCATATAAAAAGAAATACTTCACCCCAAATACAGTGGGTGTCTTCATTGGGCCATGTAGATCAGCATGTACTAGATCCAAGACTCTTTTGGCATGCCACACTTTATTAGTATCAAATAAGTGTCGACTCTATTATCCCATTTGACAACCTATGCGTACATTCTAACTTACCTCAATGGATGGAAGTCTATGTAACAATCCTTGCCCAATCTGCCCTTAATTGTCTCAATTTGCTGCCTTGTAATTTTTTTCAAACACTTTGTATGCAAAGTGCTTCTTGCTGATTTTTGTCACAGTTTGATGATTTGTTTGAATGACGATGGATTAAATGACAATGCTAAGTTCTAGATGCAAGAATGATTTCTTTTTTTGTTCTTTTCTATGCAATTAGATGAATTCACAAAGCAAACTAATCATCTACAGCCAATGGACATTTAGTCGAACAGTTGGCATGCAACCTACTATCTCAATTCAAATGCTCAAAAGATAACTATAAATGACCAGCAACTTGTGATTCTTATTTGTATTGATGATTTGATACAATGCTCCACTAGACTAGCCACGACTCTTGGCATAAACAAGAATTACAATTATATGGTATGCTGGTATGAAAGATGCACACTTACAGCTGCAACTATAAACTATACTAAAGGATGAATTGTATGCAATGAAACTTGGTTGGATTGAGGCGCCCTTGAGAATAGATGAAGGAGCAAGCAATTTCCAAGTGAAAGGATGATCTCCCAAGCCAAATCGAATTTCCCAAGCCAACCGCCCTTGTTCTGGTCTGATCTCAAATTTAAAATAATATGCAATGAATATGCATTGTCTCAAGCATCTAATATCATCTCCATTCTCCAAGGAACTGGGCGCCCCAAGCCAAGCAAAGAATCGAAGCAAATTGGAACCCCCACAAGCAAAAACGTCCCTCCTAATGGCGTCCTTCCTTGACTGTAAATATCTGATTTTTATATCAGATTTCTCTACAATGCAATATGCTCTCTTAACCAAGGAAAATCGATGCCAAGCTATATAGAAACTGTTGACATTTTTGCCCCCACAGGGCAAAATTGTCACCCCTACACTTCGGAACTTTGCTATGGTGCCAAGTTTGTCTTGTGAATCAGTTTTGGGGTCCTTAAATGAGCATTTACAGCCACCCAAGTGGCCATCTACAGCCAGGGGAAGTTTAGTCATGCAGAGGTTTCCAAGGAGCTTGCTTAATTGCAGCCAAACGTGCAAATACAGCCAAGATATTCAATCTGTAAGTTTATTTGTTTCATCTTCCCAAGGAATTTTTTGGGTATAAGAGGTGGTCTATTTCTTCGGACATTTTGCCCGAGAGAAAGAGCTCTCAAAGGACTGACAAAAAGTCCGAAAAAATGACTAAGTGGCAGTCATTCAAGGTTTTTTTTCTTCAGGTTTTTTGTCCGAAAGAAAAGAGGAAGAGCACAGTTGAGAAGACAAGACAAAACTCCGAAAGAAAAGAGGAAGAGCACAGTTGAGAAGACAAGACAAAAGTCCGAAAGAAAAGAGGGAGAGCAAAATTGAGAAGACAAGACAAAAGTACGAAGGAATAAGGGTGACTTACAAAAAACCCAAGTGCCTTACAAAAAGCCCGGGTGCCTTACAAAAAACCTGAGTGCCTTACAAAAAGCCCAGGTGACTTACAAAAATCCCAGGTGCCTTATAAAAAGCCCGGGTGACTTACAAAAAGCCCGGGTGCCCTACAAAAAGCCCAGGTGCCTTCAATTCTTTCGAAAAGCCAGTTCCAAAGGACACCTACCCTTGCGAAGAGCACTTGGTCGGTGGAGTGGACCTTTCCAATTTTTCCGAAGGGCACTTGGTCGGTGAAGCGGACCTTTTCATAAGTTCTAAAGGGCACATAGGAGAGACAAAAGCCCTTGTGAAGGGCAGAGACATGAATAGTGAACCCTTCAAAAGTTCCCGAAGGACATGAAAAGATAGCCAAAGGAGACGAATTCCTTCGGACTTTTTGTCTAAAGGAATTCCTTCGGACAAAAAGTTCGAAGAAATTCAGGAGAATAAATAAACCCGGGGAAAATAGGCAAGACATAAGAGCCTAAAAAGAATTAATTCAGGGAAATTATCAAAGAAACAAATTCCTTCAGACTTTTTGTCCGAAGGAATAAGTAAAGTCCACAAAAGCCGCAGGAAATGAAACAAAGGGATAAGTGAAATAATTTGAATCAAATACAAGTAATGGAAGGGATGGACTAAGTTGAAACAGAATATCCAAGGAAAGTCTAAAGGAAATTTGACTATGCAAAAGGGTTGAAAATAGATAACCCGATGGGAAGTTGAAGACAAAAATAGAATCCCACCAAAAATAAGACACAGGCAAGGCAAAATAAGAGAAAATACATGCGAGCAAAGACCATTTTTTAGCTAACTGATCAAATCTTGGGTTGACTCACTGTTAAAGTCATGCTTCTCTGTAATTTGACTAGTCAACCACACATCCAAACGATCCATCTCAGTTCAAGCTTGACTTCTAAATTTGGGCGTTCCTTCCACGTTGCAAGGCTCTCAATGATCTGGCAATCCAAGTAGAGTTGACTGGACACATTCATTACATGTTTTCTTTGTCCATACAAACGCGAGCAGCTCAAGGGGAGTCTATTTTGGAAACTTGGCATACTCTTCCATGCAAAGAGAGGTGGACGTTTTAACAGACCCACCGACCATTCTCAAACGCCAAAGAGCTAATGAAGTTTCTAATTTTAGACATGGCTTAACTGAACATGCACAAGCAAAGTCAAACGTATGAATTCACCATCTAAATTCTAACGCCAAAGAGCTTTCATGCAAAGAGGAAGAAGACAAAATAGACTTTTTGTAAACACTGAGTTGGTTTGAATTTACTCCCTCTCTAATTTCAACACCAATCTCTTGGCTTGTTGTAAATTTCTATATTAATGGCTTTTCAGCCTTGTAAAAGTGATCCCTCTCTTGGTAAGACCAAGCTCTGCCATTGGTGAGTTGTGTAACCTCTTCAATCAATAGGACTGTACTTTCAGATTTCAAGTGCTGGCATAGTGTATATTCATTCAACAATTTGCATACGTGGTGGATTTCTCTCCCTTTCCAAATTTTGATTCGTACCTAGTTGCTAGCTCATCATGTTATGCAGGTCATGTTCAGTGTTTTGTATGTCTTTTGTTGAAGCTGTAAGTGGATGTTAGGTGGTTGCAAAGTGTCTTGTATCAGACCTCTCTCCATCGTTTTCCCTCATGTTTTGGTCATTCAATCGAACCTTCTCATGAAATATTTATGCATAATGATCAATTGAAATCAAAGGTCTTCTTTTTCCCTTGTTTGATTCAGTGTTCAAGGTTCCAAGTAGAGCGGATCAACATTTTGGTGTATCACCATCATTAGGTAGGATTTCTCTTTCAAGTTTCTTTCTCCCTTTTTCATGGTAGATTCGCAGCACAGAGTAGAGATCCATTGATACATCTTACAGGAACCATCTTTCTCTGGAGGTTCTCACCATTGAGACACCCACCCTCGTGAGAAGATCCCATTGTTTCAACCAAAGAGAGGATTGGCCATTTTAGCACGTCTTCGATTCAAGGTGCAACTCCAGGTTGACAACAATTTTTGACACGCCCGATGGGACCACGAAAAAAATTCTTTGCATAGAGTTTTCGCAACAGCGGAGGATATTCATCTACATCCAGTTGCAGAGTTCATAGCATCATTCAGGCAATCCGTTCATGCCAAAGGTTACCACAAGATCAACAAGTAAAGGTATTCTTTTTGAATTTGTAACTTATAAAAGAGCAAGGTCTGGGAGGGCAAATCCATATCCTCAAAGGGAATATTTACCTCCCCCTCATCCTATCGTTCTAAACATAGCAATCCCCACCATCCGGATGACCGTTAAAAATCAAGTGTTTGCTCCATTCAATAGGGGAAGTCCATTGAATCTTAGCACAGTTAGACGGCATTCTTGTATCTACCCTCAAAAGAATTCCATTCTTCTCAGGAGAAAATCAAACAACCCCTATCGAGCATATCCAAGATGTGGCTAATCTTTGTTCAATTCATAATGTTGTTGAAGATAATGTTGCCATCAGATTGCTTGCGGCTTCATTCAAAAAAAAAGCATTACAGTGGTATAGAACACTCCCACTTAGATCCGTTTCCACCTGGAATGAATTGGGCGTAGTCTTAGTCAAGCAATTTGAAGACAAATCTGATAAGTATCTTTAGTTGAGCAATTAACTGCCATACAAAGAGCTCCTCATGAGTTCATGTCCGATTTTAATCTCAAATTCCAAAAGACATGGACCAGGATACCGGTTCTGATTAGGCCATCCCCTGAATATGCATTTCTGTATTTTTTGAAAGCTCTTAATTCTGACATTAGTGTGATGATACAGTCAATGGGTGGTACTACTTTGCCAGATGCTTATGAAGTTGCAATAAGAGCATAAAATAGTTTGATACAAGTAGGTAAGCTTTCTTTAAGACCTCCAATGCCCATATTTTCAAAAATAAGTTCTATACCAGTGCCTCAAGTCCCTCAAATTCCATCCTTAGCTCATATTCCAACACCTACTGGTCAAGCTAGTGAGATAGGAGAGTTGAAAAGTTTGTTACAATCTTTTGGAAATGAAATAGTACAGCTCAAAAGGAAGCAATTTCAGTCAAATACGCCCTATCAATAGCAAAATTAGAACAACTATCAGTCCTTCAAAGATCAAAGGTCTCTTTATCAGGGTTTCAGAGAAAATAGACCACCCTATCAAGCACAAGGAGCCATAACTCCAGCTAAGTCATATGCCGCTCTTGATCCGAATGCTCTTTCCACTTCAAAAGCCATTGTTCCAACCCCACCTCAAAATAATTTGGTGCAGGATTCAGGTTGGCAGCCTTCAAATCTCAATGATGCTCAAAACCAAGCCTTGGTATCACAAAACATCACCATGCCACAAATGACACAAGAAGAGTTCTCTTTTTCAGGGGGTCAGTATCAAGATACAGGTTTGACATCACAAAGAGTGACTCATCAAGTTCAAATGCACCCTGATGCTATTAATGTAAATTAACAGGTCGATGATCATGTTGCTTTTACTCAGGATGTTAAAACTAACGATTCAAGTGGTCAAGTTGCAGCTATAACCTATCAAAAAACTAAAAGAAGCGTTGTCGAGGAATACCAAGCATTAGCAAATACTTCAAGTACTAGTATTATTGCTCAAAGTACAAAAGAGCAGCTTGCTGCTCCCACAGCCCAAAAAAATCAAAATATAGAGGTTAGTAAAGTGCAGCAAATACCTCTAATTCATGAGCAGTAAGTACCATATAAAGCGCAATCAAAGTTTAGTGCATCTCAGTTCAGTATTGTAGATCAAATGAAGAAGTCTAACATCAGCATTAGCATGTGGGATTCTCTTTCAATTCCAAGGCAAAAGGATAAATTCATTCAAAAACTTTCAGCTCTTGAATTGTCTCCAAAACCGGTTGAGAAAGAAGGTCTTTTGACAAATTCGGATCAACCAACTAAGCAACAGGTGCAGCAAAGAAATAAGATATCAAAGGTGGACAAAAATGAGATAAAAACGAAGAAAACTCCTCCTTTTAATCTTTCTTTGATAGTGGATGATACTTTGGTTCATAATTGTATGGTGGATAGTGGAGCTAATAGTACTGTGATGCCCAAACAAATTGCAGACAAGCTTGACCTTCTTTATGAGCCAAATACTAAAGGGTATTGCAGTTGGATGGTTCACCAGCAAAAACGATAGGCATTATCAAAGATTTGAAATTGACATTACATGCCTGTCCTCAAGTTACTATTCAATAGAATGTTGTAATGGTGGACTTGCCTCTTTATTTCACTATGTGCCTTTCAAGAGACTTCACCTCAAAAAATTTATCAGTTGATTGAACCTATTTGTTGTTCAGAACCAGGTATAGTACAAAGGTAACAATTCATTCAGAGCCTATTGCATGTTTTCATATAGAGCCTTATACGCCAAATGTTGTTAATGCAAATTGTATCATCTCAGATGAAATATTACAAACTAGTGATATAGAAAAGGACTCACTTTTGGATGGAGTCCCAAATTTGTTTCTTGATGAGTGGGCTTTCACCTTGCATGAGCATGATCCCTACAAGCTGATTGAAGAGGAAAGTCTTGGTGTGTATTGTCTTCATGAGAACGAAGCACAAATTCCAGCCATGGTTAAAGAAGACGAATCTAATGAAGACTTGTGGCAATTGTACTTCGATGGATCAAGAAATAAGCATGGGATCGGCGCTGGAATGATGTTAATTTCTCCTACAAAACAAAGGTATTTCTCCTTTATTAAATTTCAGTTTGATTATTCAAACAACGTTGTTGAATATGAAGCACTAGTTCACGGTTTACAATGGGCTAAGAAGATGAAAGTAAATTGTTTGCAAGCGTTTGGAGATAGTGAACTTGTAGTCCACCAAGTAAGAGGTTTGAATATATGCAAGAATCCGTTGCTTAAATCTTACAGACAGAGTTTGGGATTTACTTGAAGATTTTCAAGGTCTTAATATTCAAGGAATACCAAGAGATAGGAATAAACATGCTGATAGGTTGGCTGCTGTTGAGGCACAATTTGATATTCCAGTTGATGTAAAAAGTGACATTTTTCAGTCACATATAAAAGTAGTTGTAAGGCCTTCTGTTCCGGATAACCAAGAAAATTGGCAGGTGTTTGAAAATGACAATCAAATTGTGAAATTTTTGCAGGACGCTGAGTTTTCTTTAAGAAATCAGTCGAAACACTTACAGTAGTATGGTGATCAGATTGTACAACTGAAAACTAATAAGCTACACAAGGGATTGGTCACTCTCAAAAATATTTTCAGTGAAGATGATGAGCTAAGGAAAGAGAAACCATCCTTGTCAACAAAGAAAGAGCACTATGCCAATGTAGAGATTGCAGCTGGTAAAATTTTGAAATTGGGCAAGGTATGCACTCCACAAAAGAAAGCTTTCATTGATTTATGCACAAATTTTGCTGATATATTCGCATGGCAATATAGTGATCTCAAAGGTTTTGATCCAAGTTTGGCTCAACATACTATTGAGTTAGAAGACGAAACTAAACCAGTAAGACAAAAACAAAGGCCAATCAATCCAAAGCTTAAGCCTTTGATGAAAGCTGAGCTTCACAAGCTCATAGAATCAGCTATTATATTTTCAATCAAGCACTCAACTTGGGTGGCGAACCTCGTTCCAATACAGAAAAAGAATGGTGAGATTCATTTGTGTGTTGATTTTCGTGATTTAAACAGGGCTTCGCTTAAAGACCACCATCCATTGCCATCAATGGAACCAATTTTACAGCGTGTTGCAGGTTCAGAGAGGTTTTCCTTATTGGATGGATATAGTGGTTACAATCAGATTTTGGTAAAAAAAAAGGACCAACTCAAGACAACCTTCACGACTAAGTGGGGGACATTTGCATACAGAAAGATGCCATTTGGTTTGTCCAACGCTGGAGCAACCTTTCAAAGAGCCATGGATATGGCCTTCTAAGGCCTTCTTAACAAGTTTGTGCTTGTTTATTTGGATGATATAACAGTATTTTCAAAAGATGCAAAAGATCACATGGTTCATCTCAAGCAAGTTTTTGAAAGGTGTAGGCAATTTGGGGTATCTCTAAATCCCAAAAAGTATGTATTTTCAGTTCATGAAGGTAAGCTTCTTGGACATGTTTCAAAGCACGATTTAAACATAGATTGTGAAAGGATTCAATCCATTCTTGCACTCTCCTTTCTTAAGAGCGAAAAGGCTTTGAAAAGTTTCTTTGAAAAAATCCATTTTATAAAGAGATACATTTCAGATTTCACTACTGTAGCTAAACCACTTACAGCCATGTTAAAGAAAAATCAAAACTTCAGCTGGTCCAAGGAGGGAATAACAGGGTTTGAAGATGTTAAGAAAGCCATAGCAAGTGCTCCTACACTTTTAAATCCAGATTTTATGAAATATTTCATTCTGTATACGTATGCTAATGTGGACACCATGCATTCATATGCAGAAAAATAATGAAGATTTGGAGCAGCCAATAGCTTTATACAGCCAAGGCTTGGAGGAGTATGAGACAAGTATTCTTTTGTTGAAAAACATGTCTTTTTAGTTATAAGATTTCTGAAAAAATTTAGGCACTTGCTGTCTAATAATAAAATACATCTAATGGTTTCTCATCCAAGCATCAAAGAATTTCTTCTGAACAAAGACATAAATGAAAAGAGGGCTGGTTGGATAACCAAAGTAACGGAATATGACGTAGAAATTAAGGTTACAAAGTTGGTTAGAGGCAAAGGACTTTGTGAACATTTAGCTCAGGACTTGCAAGAAACTAATGAAGTTGTTTTAGTGTCAAATGATGAACAGATTGATGCTATTCACACTTCACCTTCCAGCTGGTTTCGTGAATTGATAAGCTATTTGCAAAATGGTTTTACCCTTCTCACCTAAGTGCTTCAAAAAGAAGGTATTTCAAATTGCAATCAATTTCATTTTTGCTCATTGATGGTGTTTTGTTCAAAAAGGATATTAATGCAATGTTACTAAGGTGTGTGGAACCAAGCCAAACTCAAAGATTACTTGAAGAATTCCATGATGGACTTGGTGGACACTTTTTCGCAAGAACTACAGCACTTAAAATCATGAGAGGTGGGTACCATTGGCCTACTATATTTGGCGATTGCCATACATGGGTTAGGAAGTGCAAACAATGCGCTATGTTTGTAGGAAAAGTTAAACTTGCAGCCCTGCCCCTTTAGCCAATTTCAATGGATCAGCGTTTTGTCTAGTGGGGATTAGACTTTATTGGTCTCATTAATCCTCCTTCGAGTTCAGGGCATAAGTGGATTCTAATAGCTACGGATTACTTCACGCGTTGGACGGAAACAATTGCATTGAAAGAAGCAAACGAAACTAGCGTTCTTGATTTCTATGAAGTTTTGCTTACTAGGTTTGGAGTTCCTTCGACCATTATTTCTGACAATGCAATGGCTTTTGTGGGATCTAAGATCAGCCAATGGGCTGTCCAACATGGAGTTTATTTCAGCACTTCATCGAACTATTATCCACAAGGAAATGGCCTTACTGAATTTGCAAACAAGAACCTCTTAAGGATCATACGAAGGACTATTGAAGAAAATCAGAGGTCATGGCATCTCAAGTTGAAGTCAGCGCTATGGGCTGATAGGATCACCTACAAGAGGTCAAATAGCCAATTCTCCCTACAAGCTAGTCTATGGTAAGGAAGCAAGGTTACCTATTTCTCTCGAGTTTTCAACTTTGGAACTTATGCATCAACTTGAGTTGTTGGAGAATGAGCCTATAGAGATTAAGTATGCAGAGCTTATGGAGTTGGAAGAGACAAGAAATCAAGCCATGCTAGCCATGAAAAGTCATTAGGGACAAGTGAAAAGAACATTTGACAAAAGAGCTTCCTCATGAAGCTTCAATGAAGGAGATTTGGTCCTCAAGTGGGATGAGGATCCAGCCAAACCAAGAAGGCACACAATGTTTGATTCCCTTTGGAGTGGCCCATACACGATCTCCAGCTACAAATCCCACGCCTTCCAACTTGCCAAGATGGACGGCCAAGAGCTTCCAATCCCAGTCAATGGGATATATCTAAAACATTGCTATTGAAGAGCAAAGCTCTATGCACATAGTTGTTTTTGCTTTCCTCCAAGTGTTGTTCAAGCACAATAATTTGCTTCAGTTTTGTTCAATAAGTGCTTGTTTGCACATTTGCTTCTTAGTTAGTTTTCTTGCCTTCGTATTTTCCCTTCATTTTTGAGGGAGAAAGGTTACTTCAACCAAGGCTAGGAGGAGATTTTCAGTCAAAAATCAGGTTCACCATTTGGGAATTCGAATAGCAATTATATGGCCTCAGTTCTCTAGCATAGCAGGCATGCTTCCCAGCAGAATCGCCAAAAATGTTAACATTTTTGCCCCCACAGGGCAAAATTGTCACCCCTACACTTCAGAACTTTGCTATGGTGCTAAGTTTGTCTTGTGAATCAGTTCTGGGGTCCGTAAATGAGCATTTACAGCCACCCAAGTGGCCATCTACAGCCAGGTGAAGTTTAGTCATGCAGAGGTTTCCAAGGAGCTTGCTTGATTGCAACCAAACGTGCAAATACAGCCAAGATATTCAAGCTGTAAGTTTATTTGTTTCGTCTTCCCAAGGAATTTTTCGGCTATAAGAGGTGGACTATTTCTTCAGACATTTTGTCCGAGAGAAAGAGCTCTCAAAGGACTGACAAAAAGTCCAAAAAAATGACTAAGTGGCAGTCGTTCAAGGTTTTTTTTCTTCAAGTTTTTTGTCCGAAAGAAAAGAGGAAGAGCACAGTTGAGAAGACAAGACAAAAGTCCAAAAGAAAAGAGGAAGAGCACAGTTGAGAAGACAAGTCAAAAGTCCGAAAGAAAAGAGAAAGAGCACAGTTGAGAAGACAAGAAAAAAGTCCGAAGGAAAAAGGGTGACTTACAAAAACCCCGGGTGCCTTACAAAAAGCCCGAGTGACTTACAAAAAGCCCGAGTGCCCTTCAATTCTTTCGAAAAGCTAGTTCTAAAGGACACCTACCCTTGCGGAGGGCACTTGGTCGGTGGGGTGGACCTTTCCAATTTTCCCGAAAGGCACTTGGTCAATGAAGTAGATCTTTTCAAAAGTTCCGAAGGGCACAGAGGAGACACAGAAGCCCTTGCGGAGGGCAGAGACATGAGACAGTGGACCCTTCAAAAGTTCCCGAAGGGCATGAAAAGATAGCCAAAGAAGACGAATTCCTTCGGACAAAAAGTCTGAAGAAATTCGGGAGAATAAATAAACCCAAGGAAAATAGGCAAGACATAAGAGCCTAAAAATAATTAATTCGGGGAAATTAACAACGAAACGAATTCCTTCGGACTTTTTGTCCGAAGGAATAAGTAAAGTCCACAAAAGCCACAGGAAATGAAACAAAGGGACAAGCGAAATAATTTGAATCAAATACAAGTAATGGAAGGGATGGACTAAGTTGAAACAGAATATCCAAGGAAAGTCTAAGGGAAATCTGACTATGCAAAAGGGTTGAAAATAGATAATCCGATGGGAAGTTGAAGACAAAATAGAATCCCGCCAAAAACAGACAAGACACAGGCAGGGCAAAATAAGAGAAAATACATGCGAGCAAAGACTTTTTTCGTTGACTGGTCAAATCTTGGGTTGACTCGTTAAAGTCACGCTTCTCTATAGTTTGACTAGTCAACCACATGCATCCAAATGTTCCAGCTCAGTACAAGCTTGACTTCTAAATTTGGGCATTCCTTCCACGTTGCAAGGCTCTCAATGATCTGGCAGTCCAAGTAGAGTTGACTGGACACATTCGTTACACGTTTTCTTTGTCCATGCAAACACGAGAAGCTCAAGGGGAGTCTATTTTTGGAAACTTGGCGTAATCTTCCATGCAAAGAGAGGTGGACGTTTAAACAGACCCACCGACCATTCTCAAACGCCAAAGAGCTAGTGAAGTTTTTAATTTTAGACATGGCTTAGCTGAGCATGCACAAGCAAAGTCAAACATATGAATTCACCGTCTAAATTCTAGCGCCAAAGAGCTTTTGTGCAAAGAGGAAGAAGACAAAATAGACTTTTGGTAAATGCTGAGTTGATTTGAGTTTACTCCCTCTCTATTTTCAACATCAATCTCTTGGCTTGTGGTAAATTTCTATATTAATGGCTTTTCAGCCTTGTAAAATCGATCTCCTCTTGGTAAGCCCAGACTCTGCCATTGGTGAATTGTGTAACCTCTTCAATCAATATAAGGACTGTACTTTCAAATTTCAAGTGCTGGCATAGTGTACATTCATTCAACAATTTGCATACGTGGTAGATTTCTCTCTTCCCAAATTTTGATTCATACCTAGTTGCTAGCTCATCATGTTATGCAAGTCATGTTCAGTGTTCTATATGTCTTGCTGAAGCTGTAAGTAGATGTTAGGTGGTTGCAAAGTGTCTTGTATCAGAGCTCTCTCCATCGTTTTTCCTCACATTTTGGTCATTCGATCGAACCTTCTCATGAAATATTTATGCATATTGATCAATTGAAATCAAAGGTCTTCTTTTTCCCTTGTTTGATTTAGTGTTCAAGGTTCCAAGTAAAACGGATCAACATTTTGGTGTATCACCATGATTAGGTAGGATTTCCCTTTCAAATTTCTTTCTCCCTTTCCCATGGTAGATTCACAACACAGAGTAGAGATCCATTGATACATCTTACACGAACCATCCTTCTCTGAAGGTTCTTCTCACCATTGAGGCACCCACCCTCGTGAGAAGATCCCATTGTTTCAACCGGAGAGAGGATTGGCTATTTCAACATGTCTTCGATTCAGGGTGCAACTCCAATTTGACAACAGAAACTAATACCAAAAGATAGCTATGCAACCTCCACAAATTCACCAAATTGATTTCTCCAAAATTGACCAATGGCCACAAATTTTGCTCCAATTGAGATGACTGAAATATCACCTCCAAAATGCAACCCTTCAAGAGATATTTCACTCCCTCAGTTATGCTATCAATGGGAGTTATTGTTCCCAAAGACAAATTGATTCACTGCAAAAACTCTAGGCTCCACAAGCATACCACAACAAAGACAACATCAAATCGGGATGATCCATAATGGCAGCCCACACCTCACTTTATACTTTTTTTTTCTTTCCTTCATTTGGGAAGCTTCTAGAAACATCATAATATTTTATTATTATTTTTCTCTTTTAATATATTATATTTGCACTTTAATATAAAATAATGAATTATAACGTAAAGTACAAATATAACATCATTTTGTAACATGAGGTTTCTAAAAATAGAAACATTCTAATAAATCATTAGAAAACCTCCAAAATATGTTGTAACTTCCCCAAAGAAACCAACTACCAATTGGGTAACTGCGGAGAACACCCTCTAACCATGCCATATTAGCCTACGAGGGCCACTGATAGGCTAATCATGTCGAAAGTACAATGTCTAGCTAGAAGGGGACATTACAGTCTATCAACCATATTAGTCTTGCTAGTACAAACAAAAATTGATAATTTAGGTGTCACTACCTCTCATGCCAAAATACAATGGTATTTTCTACTGCTGCTCATGCATGTGCATGTATTGTTTTGGGATCAACAAGTTTATACAACACCTTCTCAACAATACCAACTGAAATCACCTTGATATCATGAAGAATTGTGACCAAACATTCGTTGCTTTGAAATTTTAGAGTAGAATTCTAGATATTTCACTAATAGATAAAATATTTTTGTTAGTATTAAGAAATATTGAACATTCTTGAAAGTATAACTAACCAATAAAAATTAATATGCCACAAACACCTCTACATTATTTGACATAGTGAGTCCAACCATCATCTAAAGGAACAAATTCACATCTACTCTTGTCTTTAGTAAAATTTACATGCCAAACTCTGACATGTATAGTGTCAAGATGCACCTAAGTCAAAATACCAGGGTGTAGACTCAATAGACTAGTTCTTGGATGCGACAAACACAGATTCCCTTGTCACCTCTTGTTCATCACTCTCATCAACATTTGCATAATTTGATCTCATTTGTCTGCTTTCCAAATAACTTTGTCTCTTATGACAATCTTTCTGAAAATGTCCTAGCTCTTTACAGTAAAAGTATTTCCATTTTGACCTCTTTGATGTATTAATACCTTTGTAAGAGTCATTTGACCAACTATTGGTGTTTTGCCAGCCTTTGCCATTGAATCGTGCACTGAATGCACTTTCTGTAGAGTTCGAAGTTAATGCTTCCCCATGATTCGGCCTCTACTCTTTCTGCAAAAAAAAGTGTTGATAATTTCTCAAATTTGAGCCCCTAGTTCTCCGCAATCAGATGAAGAGACTTGACAAATGAATCAAATGATGATGGCAAGTTTCATAAGACCAAAGCTACAATATCTTCATCATCAACTTGTTTCTTGATAGCAACAATTGATCACTAAGATCCTTCAATCGTAGCAAATATTTAGAGATTGAGCTCCTCCATGCAACTTGGTAGAAAACGAAATATTTTTAAGATACAATGACCGCCAGCTTCTAATGTCTAGAACTTGGTCTTCAGAATTGTCCACAGTGTGGATGCTATCGTGGCATTTTGTACTTTTGGTACTAATGAGTATGTATTTAAAAACTTTAGAAGCATTAAAGCTTATATATGCAATCATCAATTGGTCTTTATTTTTTGTTTAACACAATTTGATCAAGGTCTATATATTCATTTATAGTAAGTAATTTATGACTCCACAAATTATAGTTTTTCGCGGTCATTTTTTTAGACTCAGGATAGCAACAAATGTTGTATTCTAACCACTTTGACCACAAACATATACCACCTAGCCCACAAAAAATAATAAATCTCACAAACCACAAATGCAAAGACCAAATTTCAACCACTAATTGCTTTACAAACTAATGTAGACAATCTGGAAAATTTTCAGCCTCATACTCAATCCCAACTAAAAGTTACAGAATTAATTCCAATCAACAAGCATAGAAAATAAATATATAATTAAATTTTTACTGAAAAATACTTTAGAACTTTATAGATTTTAAGATATTTTTATCCTAAACAAAATATTAGGCAATCCTGGATATTTATCAAATTTTAAAGTTTAACTATGTAAACTATAAATAATTGCTCACGCTCCACACCTTTGAGATATTTCAACCCTAAACAAAATATTAGGCAATCCTGGATATTTATCAAATTTTAAAGTTTATGTAAACTATAAATAATTTCTCACGCTCCACACCTTTGAGATATCACTTCTTTTTTTTCTCGTACGTCTTACTCATTCACACAACCAACACCTTTTCTGATCATCCCTATTCAATTTAAATTCTAATCAGCACTTCACAAAGTAGATCACGCATTTCACACAGCAGATCACACAATTTATTCCACTTCGACACTGTTCTACACACTGCACATGTACAAATGTTTCTGCTTTCAACCATGCCTCTAAGCAACCAATCAAAATTATTTTTATATTTCTTTTGAACCGCACAGAGTCTCAAGAAGCAAACTTGCAATGCTTTGTAATCCAAAGACAAGTTGAATATTCACAGCACGAGAATAAAATGGCTTTCCTATTGTAATGGCCTCTATAAATCATATAAGCTTCATAAATCAAGCAGTATATTACATTTCCAAATGCCCAGCTATTTATAATGCTGGCAGCCCATAACAAACTTCTACAACTGTATAACAAACACACAAACAAACAAAGATTGATGCTTACAATAGGAAACCTAATCTACCATATTGCAGCAAACCCAACAACAATAGTTTGCCATACATTTTAAGCTAATTTATCTAATAATGGGTTTTGATTTGTGAGTAGCATTGCTTCCCTTGTTTTGTATATGTACGTTGAGATTGGTTTTCTTCTGTTTTCCGATACTGCTTTTTAAAAAAGGTGAACTATATATATATGAACAAGATAGAAACGTTGAAGGATGCCTTTAGGAGATCAGGTTATTTAAAAGCCTGCCCAACAAGAGAGCAAGAATAACTAAGTAAGCATTAGCACTATTGTGCGTTATAATGCAACGTAATTACATCAACCAAGGACAAAAAAGAACAGCTTCATAGTAAGTAGAGAATTCAATTATAATGAGCTATTGTAAATAGGTAGCCTTCCTCTTGAGGGCAGTGAGCAATCCATGCTTTGGTTAAGGATGAGGCAAGACTAGTGGCACTTGTTGGGTTCCATGCAGACTCCTTATGCTTATCTTCAGTGTGGTGAGCTTCTGCGAATGTGATACGTTTGTTTGCTAAAGGGGTGTCCGGTATCGTCTCTGAGATCGTAGCTTCAAGTCTTATTTTGGGAAATTCAGACAGCATTATGGCATTTACAGCATCCATAGTTTTCTCGTGCTTGACAAAAAAATTCTCAAATTATCAATACATGTTTGGAGGGATTAAATTCTTGCATTTTGGGTCTATGTGAATTAAAGCAGAGTGGCAAGGGATGTTTCGATGAAGGGGCTATGGACACCTTTGTTCTCGACGATGTGCCCTAGTTGTATCATGGCAGAGATATTCATCGTGGCCTAAAAGAGGTCCTCAATCTTGGATTTCGAGATGGTTGAAGAGAAAGGAGAGTTCAAATTATCTATAGCATGATTTAGTGTAATGGTTTACTTTTGGCATGGCTAGGAATGTGTTTGAAAGCTCCTCCTTCACAGGTAGTTTGGGGGATATCAGCATGGGTGGAAGATGTCGAGCAAATTGGCCTATCGATATTGATCATGTCTGGGTTAAGACCAAGGAATTTAGATAAAGGGTTCAGGGCAGATGGAAATTTGTGAATTGTTTGACTGTACACTTCCCCTGAAAGAAGCTTCACAAGCTTAGGGGTACTAGGAGGAACATGAGGTTTTTTCAGGGTTGGTGAGATCCATTACTTAAAGCCAGGCATGCCGAGTATGACGATGAGAACCTTGTTGAGTGTTAGCTTCATTGAGAAAGTCTCCCTGTATTTTGGTTACCTCATCATCCTCAACATGGACTGGCAGCTATTCAGTTTCTTCATTTTTTTATTTTGATGTTGTGGAACAGTCTGTGGTTTGTTGTAGAAGAATTATTGGTCCTCCCTTTGTTTGTTTTATAAACTTTGAGCTCTTTGTTGTGTGTGTTGTCCCCAGACTTTGCACTTTGCTTTCCCTTATTTAAAGTCGAGACGGTCTCCTTTTCCTTGTTCCTAGCTTGCTGATCGCTGCAATGTTCAGGTGGATTTTGCTAGAGTGATCTTGATTGGATTGCATAAGATCATATTGAAATATCCCCTTCTAAATTAAATACTGAATTCTGAAAAAAAAAAAAAATTTGCAAATCTATTCAAATCTGGAAGTAATTATAAAATACCAGCTGAAAACTCAGTATAGACTAGTGCACGGAAATAAATGTGAATCTTAATTCGACTCAGAATAATACCAAAGCATAGTCAAATCTAACTAGCACTTTGAATATATTTTTCTGGCAAAGATTCAAAACCTGTCAAAACTGTGATTTTTCCCTTGTATAGCTGGTACGATTTGCTAGTAGGGTACAGCAGACCCCCAAACCCTAGACGCTGCAGGTTTCCACAAGCCATCAGGGTGCACGGCAAGGAGAAAAGGTAACGCCAGCAGCTGGTGATGAATGTACAGCAGTTTGTCACCCCAAAAAAGGTTGGCGCAGCCAACAGTGAGGTGACACCAGCCAAATAAAGGTACAGCAATGATAGATGGCAGACCTGAGCTCTATGGCAGTGATTTTGGCTGCTTGAAGTGTGACACTGGCCAAAGGAGTGACGCCAACCAATAAAGAACAAACCCTGGCAGTACGGCACCTGGTTATGATGCCAGAAGTGTCGCACTATGTTACGGCAGCCCTAGGGCTGATATAAACTGAGTTTTATTGCTCAAACCCTTGGTCACAAAAACCTGATTTCTAATTATCTGCAAATAACCTATTTGTCAGAGCAATTGCAACCCCTGCATGGAGTTATCTCTATAGATTGGAGGGGTTTTGTCCTCTAACCTAGCTGCAATGGAGGGTTTTCATCCTCAAGCAGAAGTAGAAAGGATTCTAGATTCAATAGTGAACGCTGTGTTGCAGGAAACGCCCTCCGTCGCCCCCGCCCCGCCCCCACGTTTCCCCCTGGAAACGTTTCCGATATGGAAACGCTACAGGGACGCCCCAGAAACGTATTGGGAACACCTGGGACATCCCAAAAACATATAATACATTTCCGTGACATACCTGGGCGTTTCTGAGGTGTTTTCGGGCATTTCCAGCAGGAAAAAATAGTCAAAGTTAACAAAAAATTTTAAAAAATGTAAAACCGGCTTGAACCAGAGAGTATATAAATAAAATAAAAGTTTAAGTTTATATTTAGATAGGAACATCTAGTTTCTTATAATTTGAGTTATATTTTATTTATATACTTCCAGGATGTTTGAGAGTGGTTTCAAACCTCTAGAAGCTATAATGCAAATTCTAGGTTATCAAAAATCCTATCATATTTCAAACTTAATCTGATTCCAAGGTTTCAAGGTTTAAGACTTGCCCATATTTCAGGGTTTAAAGGTTTCAAGGAGACATCATAGGAGTTATGAAGGCTACATGAAGGGATGTAGGTATGATAGAATAGTATGAGAACATCTCTCGCAAAGTGCCACATGCCAATCCCACCCCATTCCCTGTGCACCCCTTAAGGCATACACTCTGGGAGATTCAATGCACCAGCAAGCCCTTGCAAGCTAAAGTGTCAATAGACGATAAAGTTGAAAAATAGTGGGAGTGGCATTCATGACTTTCAGGGCAATCCAGATGATTTATTCTAGATTTGAATGTACATTTTGTCTTTAAAGAAATGAATGAAAGAATACTATTTATTTTTAAGTGTTTTATCTTTTATAGATAAATATTTTCATACTATGTATTTTCAAGTGTTTTACCAAAAAAATGAGTAATATGCATTGTATATATATATATATGGACGTACCACAACGTTTCCAAATCAAAGTTTTTGAAAAATGGCGTTTCCGCATTTCCAAAACGTACCCATAGCCGTAACAATACCAGTACCAAAACAACATAGAGTGAAAATGAATAATCAATAATCAATCTTTTTGGTCCCAGTTGTCCTTTTATAAATTCACTTTTCTAATTTCACCCTAACCCTAAAAGTAATTAAAATTACTTTTAATTAAATATTCATTTTTTCACCCTCATTATAATAATTACTTTTAGCCATGTGATTAATATTGTTTTTTTTACCCCTTTTAATAATAATAAACCTTTAGTGTAATTTTTTCATGTTATAACATAAAGTAACTTTGGAAAACTTATGAATTATTATTAAATTATTTCCCTTAACCTATGAGAAATAAAAATAGGCTTCGGATTCCCTAACTTGTTTAATTTGGAAAATGGAACATTACACATAATCCTCGACAGATTTCAAAAATTGTCCTTTTTGAATTTATTGCAGCCATGAGGTTGGCACAATGGAGAGGCTGCTTCACAGTAGCACACAGGAGAGAACTCAGGGCTAGGCCTCATATTGAAACAAGTTGCTTTGCCTTGTTTATTGCCCCTTTCACCTACTCCTATGAGGATGTACAGGGCATCCCTACCTGGTTCGCATGCCTCCCAATGGGTCATATCTTTGTGCTGAAGAATTTCTCTCATGGCTTTATGAGGGAGATCTTTGTCAAGGGGCTATCAAAAAAAATGCAAGAGCAAGCATTCTTATAGAGAGTTTGCAGATCACGATTGAGCTCTGCTTGATTTCCTTGTGTTATCCCCAAATGGTGGGTATCATTCATGTGGAGGGAGAGGACTGGGCCATTTGTATGTTCGATTGTTGTGTGTGGGTAGTAGCGTGAGTTTTGGCCCTAAGGTTGGTGTGGAAAAATTTAGAAGAGAAGCGTGGGTTTTGGCCCTATAGTTGGTGTGGAAATATTTAGGAGAATTGCAGCAATAAATGACCTTTGGGGGCATTAGTCAAAGACATATACTGTAACAAATGATTGTCTCAAGGTGACGTCGAAGGGTATCGAATTGGGGATAGGGCTGTTGGGGAATAAGAGAACTCTCATCCGTAAAAGGACAGCGTGAAGAATAATAAAGTAGGTATGGTAATAAAGAAGGAAAGTTGAAAGGAGGTAGGAGTAAAGGAATAAAAAACAAAGGGGATATGGATCCCTAGCTAGGGTCATGAGGATGGGAAAAGTAAATGGGGACATGATGTATGATGTGTGGTAAATGGGGAAAATTTTAAAAACCCAAGTCAAAAGCTCCACAATAAGATGGCTAGAAATAATTGAAAGGTGCCTTTTACATTGGTGGTTGGGCTCCACAGCCCTGTAGATTTCAGTAAGAGTGTCTAGAAAAGGCAGCCAACCTGGAACATCATTTGTGCTATGCATTTGATTGATTGCCTTTGATAGTTTTCTCTAAGTCTTCCAATTGCAATATATGTTGAGGAAGAGGAGCCAGGGCAATGAAGATCTGAGGTTTATATTGTAGGTGTGAGGCAAAATCCAAATTGTCCAATTGGTATGCCACGTTTTTGCTACTCTTGGGTTAGTGTTGAATATTTGTTGGATCAAATTTTTGAAGGCCATCCACAATTTAGTGGATTATACTCAATATTTTCTAGTTCATAGAGATATTGATTGGGCCCTACAAGTGATGGTGGAATTGAACTGATTTAGAAATCATATTAGTATGATTTTGGACTCACCTTCCATAGGATTCCATACTGACATGTACAAAGTTCTGCATAGTTGTTAGTTTATATTGTGCCTAAGCTTGACAATAATGTCCCTCTGCATCTCAGATGATTCCTTCAATCCCTATATGGCTTGGGTTGTTTTAGCTGCCCCATCAAAGTTAATTATATACCAACCTGCTGGAGGATGTTCCCAATTGACTCTGTCCTTGATTGTAAACTTCTTCATTTTAAAGTAATATAGAATATTCCACTTTTTGGCTGTCCAACAATCTTCCGTGCTGGATGAATTCATACTACCATCTTTTTCCTTGAGGTAACATAAATAAGTGCTTCAGATGTTGGCTTTTAGAGTTCTAAAGATGATTGAAAGAATTCTCTTTTCATTAGCAAAGATTCAAGAGTTTCTTTCTTTCCACAGCTGCCAGATAATGTGAATCAGAGCAATTTGTGTTAGTGATGAGAGCATTGAAAGAACTCTCTCTTGGATGAATGGAGTTGTTGTGATGAGAGTGTTACATCCACATAGTATTTTTCTTTTAGAATTTCCTGCCATGGCATAGCCTTTTCTTGGTAGAAACACCATGCTACTTTCATTGACAGCCCCCGATTGAACATTTTGGATCTTTGAGGCTCAAACCTTCTTTTGTTTCCCCATGGTGATCAATTGCCAAGATACAAGGGGATTTTTGAATTTATCCTCAGCTCCTTGACTTTTAAATTCGTCCTCAGTTCCTTGCCTTTTGAATTTGTCCTTGGTTCCTTGCCAAAGGAAGTTCCTCAAAATCTGGACTATTTGAGTTTCCACCATGTGAAGAAGAGGGAGGAGGAAGAGAATGTAGATTGAGACAGCTTGTAAAACTGTTTTAATCATTTGAATTCTCCCAGCAAAGCTAGGCCACTTGTTGGTCCAATAGGAGAGTTAGTCCTGGATTTTTAAAGCACATGATCCCATAATCTTATGGTTTTTGGAGGTCTGAAGGGAAGCCCAGATAAAGGGTGGGGAAGAGCCCTTCAATGAACAGATGTGCTCGAAGGATGTCCCCTTTTTTATTTGTTGATGTGTTAAAGAAGAAAATATTGGATATTGCATTGTTTACCTGTTGCCCTGATGTTGTTTGGTAGGTAGAGAGAATATCTTTCAGCTGAACAATTTCCATTGTTAAGATTGATGAAAAAGAAGTGTATCATCAGTAAAACAGAAGTTGGTGTATCTTTTTCCGCCTCTGGTGGCTGAGATGCCATGAATTTTCCTTTCATCTTTAGCTTGTTAGATGGTTTTGCTAATATTTTCACTCATTAGAATAAAGAGGGTAGGACTGAGACAATCTCCTTGCCTTAATCCCCTGGTGGAGTGAAAAGGCTGATTCATGTCACCATTTAGAGCCACCCTATAGGTAGGAGTACATATACAGCTGCTGCTAACCCACTGAATAATTTGATCTCCAAAACCGAATCTAATAGGATCATCTGAATGAGTTCGTAATTACATCTGTCAATGACCTTTGAGATGTCTAATTTGATCATTATCCCTGGCCTTTTCTGGATCTTCAAAGAATGTAGAATTTCTTGATCAGCTATGTATCTGTTATCTGTCTTCGTTGAAACAATGCTGACTGGGATTGTGAGATAAGCATTGGGAGAAAAGGCTTCATTCTATTGGAAATAAACTTCGAGGTGATCTTATAAACCATATTGAAAGGGACAATTGGTCTATAATGATCCAATATGCGTGCCTTGTTCATGTTGGGAAAAGGAATCAATTTTGTACAAGTCAATTCCCTGAGCATTTGCGTATTGATTCGTGATTCCTATATCATTGCCGTTTGATAAAACAACCCTGTGAAACCATTCAGCCCCGGTGTATTACCGCGATTAAAGGAAAAAACAACAGCTTTGAACTTTTCTTCTGAAATGGTTGCATAAGTGTATCGTTAGCTTCCTTACTTACCAGTTTAGGTATACGTTGCAACATCTGATATTGAACAGCTGAACTTCTAGCCTCATTAGAATGCTCATCGAGAAGTTCTTGGTAGAATGAAGCAGCATAAATGAGCATTCCATCTGGTTCCGTGATATAATGCCCATTGTCTATTTGTATCGTCTGAATTGTTTTCATTTGTTTTCGGTTGCATTGTTTAAGTGAAAGAATTTAGTGTTTTGAGTCGCCTGATTTAATCCATTTGTCTCTGGATTTTTTATACAAGTGTAACTCATCTACCTTCTGAAACTCAGACAATGTGTGGATTGCTTATTGTTCTTCATGCTCTAAGTTATCATTATGTCCTTGATCACAAATTTGGATCTGTATTCCAACCAATCGGGTCTTGATCCTTGTTCTTTGAGTATGAAGGCTGCTTATCTCCTCTTTTTTGTCACTACTTCATTTTTACCTTTGATGTATTTCAACTTACTGATAAATTTGTACATCTTAAATCCCATGCAAGCAGGAGCAGTTGTCCACCATTCATTTATCTTGTGCTGAAAGGTCTGACAAATAAGCCATGTAGATTCAAACTTGAACTGAGGATGCTTTTCAGAGGTGGTTATGGAGAAATGGTTAAGACAATAGGCCAGTGATCAGGTAAAGTTGGGTCAACAACTCTTGATTCAATCCTCCTATTGAGCAACTTTTAATCTTCAAAAAAGATCATTTCCAATGTTTATGGTATGTAGGTTTTGCCTTTTCTTTGGTTCATCCAAGTGAAAAATCCTTAAGAGTATCCTGGTTCCATGAGGTTAGTGTCATTCTCTAGATCGTCAAGAGCCATGGTAGTTCTGCAATTGAAACCTACAACGCTTTTCTTTTCATGAGGGTATTTGATGAAGTCGAAAATACCAATCAATATGAGGTTATCCTCATTGAGAGTGATGACCCAAGTTGTCACCATTTCCAACAATTGGATACAATTGTTTCCTCTCAGAGGGATGTATATATTTAAGACATTTATGTGACTATGCCCCTCGTGGGAGTAAAAACCAGCATAGTAACCAAAAGGATAAATATGATTAGAAATAATGGCATACCCAGTTGGTTTCCAATGAACTAAGGTTCTAATTGTAGCGTGGAATATAGATTATTTGGTTCCCCAAATCCCATTGGAATAAGCTTTTTTGTAGATCCACCATGAGATACTCTTGTGGAAGAAGCATATCAATTTCTTCTTTTATTAGCAGATATTTGAGGAACTAGTGTTCATTTGGCACCTCTTTGCCTCTGATATTCCATGAGAGAATCTGCATTGGGAGTCAAGCAAGGGGGTGGGTCATTTCTCTGAGGCATCCAAGTTGTCCACTACTTTAGGAGTCCAAATTTGGATGTAATGTCCCCAAATGGGACGAATTAATGCAAAAGGGGTTTTCCCCAAAATCCGCAAATCTGAAAATGCAAACAAAAAACCTTAGATTGCAAAACAAGCTCTCAAAACCCTTAATGAACCCTAGAAACCCTAGGCGCCAAAATGATAGGGTTTTATGGGTTAAATCCAGCCAACAACTTATTCTGAAATAACTGAAAATGTGCAGAAAAAATTCAAAATTTAATTTGCACAAATAAGTACTTTTTTACCCGTTTTTTAAAGCTCAAACACCACAATAAGATGGTAGAAAATTCTGATTTATTATCAAAATTACAGTTGCTGTTCAGAGTGAAATTATTCTTCAAACCCTTGCCAAAAATAGCCACAATCCTCTAAAAAATACTAGAAAAATTACGACCTATTTGGGCATAGAAAATGCCAAAATAGCCCCTCTAGGTCAATTGCCCCACTTTCTAAGTGCTAGGAAAATAGCAGAAAATTGTAGAAAATATTCGTGCCTTCCATAAGTGAAAAATCCTTCGAACCCCTGTCAAATAATTAAATAATAATTATGGATTTGTGAAGGTTTGAAGGAGAAAAATTAAATAATAATTCTGCAAATTATTATTTAATTTTTCTCCTTCAAACCTTCACAAATCTTCCCAAAACTTCACACAAATAATCAAAAAAATAGAAAATAAAATCAAATTATTTAATTTGCAAATTTTAGATCAATTGAAGCCTTCAAACCCTAGATTCAAGGTCCCCAAGTGGTTCACTCCACTTGCAAAAATGGCACAATAAATTAGCAAACTCAAGATGCAAGGAAAAGACCATGAAACCCTCATAAACTTGCACACAAACCCTCCAAGCAATTTGCCCCACTCTTTAGGGCAAGAACAAGATCTCCTTTAGCAATGGTGGTGTCAAAAGACACCTTTTAAATTGATCAATCACCAACAATAACGAACCTCTATTGGGCATGCATCTCAATAGTTTTCTTCAATTATGAACAAATTATCAAAATTCAGTATATCCTCCATTGCAGCCTTCGCCATGTATTTATAACTACCAAAGAGGGTGAACCACTTTGAAAAGATAAAACACCTTTCTTTTTCCTTGATTTAGCTCCCATGCCAACATCTCCTTTTTGAATAATATATTAATTAATTGCCTTAATTAAAATAGTAATTAAAATTACTTTTAAGGCAAATAAATTAATAATTAATTCATTTAAGAACTTTAGTGGTAAAAACCACTTTTTAAATATTCTATTAATTAATTAATAATTGTCTTATGATAAAAATCACTTTTTCGAAAATTAATAAAATAATATTCTCCAAAAGGGGCTCCTTTAGTCTATGGGGAATAGACTAAAGGTCTTCAAGACCTGTTTATTCATGATGTGGAAATGGGGACATCACATTCTATCATTATTTCATCTGTGTTTGTGATGCTTTTCTCCTACAGAGTATCAATATTTTACCTGGATGTTTCCAAAAAAAAATTGGTATCTAGACCTGTTTATTCATGATATGGAAATGGGGACATCACATTCTATCATTATTTCATCTGTTTTTGTGATGCTTTTCTCCTACAGAGTATCAATATTTTCCTTGGATGTTTCCAAAAAAAATTTGGTATCTTGAATGTGTTTTGGGTCCCACATTTGAAGATTTGTAGGGATGAGATCTTCTCGGACATTCATCTAACATTTTTTACCCTAATTCCGTGTAATAATAGTGGAAGGTGTGGAAGATAATTTGACTAGAGAAGCTTCAGATTGGGAGCTAACTTTGTCTTTTCTTTTCTTCTGTGTTGTTACCTCACATGGATGCGCTGTATGGATTTCTGATGAATCAAAACTTGCCCGGGCCTCAACGGGGCTACGGAGGGTCAGGGAAGTACGCTGACTAGATTGTCCTTTGCCTTTCTTAGTGTATGCTATTTGAAATTTGTTGTTGAGCTGATTTGGTGAATCAAGGGATGGATTGTCTAGTTAACTATTCATCTTTTTTGTAGACACTTTAACCTGTGGTTGTTGTTGTGCAGGTTCTTCCTAAGGAGACTTACTTGCATCTTCTTGTGTGGGGCATACTTTCACAAGATGACCGTGTTCATAACATATACGACATCTGAATGGAATGTTTTCACAATCAAGACGTTGTTTCCCTTCAATCCCTTCCATGTGCAAGACTATTATGACTAGCGCCTATCAAGTTCCAACGTCATGCAAATTCTGGCATAGTTAAGGACTCCCAAATTTCTTGTGAATTTTGATGCTGTAAAATATTCTACAATGGCGGATCTGATCTTTTTGAGGCTGGATTCATGCCAATATTCGTTGGGTAGTAATGGAAGTCTAACCCATACAGGAACAGTACTTGGAAGATCTTCAGTGGGATTGAAAGTTGGAACCCATTGTTTCATATACAATCCTGATTTGCTCATAAACCAGGGTCCTCTTTGAAAGGCTTTGTCTCTCTTGTGTAAAGCTAAAGATAAGCATGAAGTAGCCTTTGGGCATTATGAGGACATCCACTCAACCTAAGGGTTTCCAATTATCTTGTACCCATATTCTGAGAGTTTGGCCCTAGATATGCACCCATGAACCTGCATATAAGGGCTTTTTCCTTGGAGTGACACATTTTGCTTTGCATCTCATCAATAGTAAATGAGAACTTTGGTGGGGTTTCCATTTTGAGGTAGCAACCATTGATTTTTTTGTTGGAAAAGATGGCCTTGTAACAGTACAATAAGAATGGTATTGCATAAATTTCTGCATTTCAGCCTTGATGAGGTTAGGGTTGTCTTGTGAGACTATTGTTTTGAAGTCCAGCACAGCTGGGGAGGGAGAAGGTGAGGGGGCCGAGGAGACCATGGCCTCCTCTAGAAGATGACTAGAATATAATTCAGCCCAACAATGGTTGGGAGGGATCAGATCTTGGGTGTGTTAGTGGTATTTTGGAAGAAAATAATTTGGGTATTTGCTGCATGAAAACTTGCAGAATGCTTCATTTGGAGATTTTGTTGAAACGGGGTAGTTTGTCTTTCTTTCTGCTTATGTTGATTCTGACATTGAATTTCTTTTGCTTGTCCAAGATCCGGGGTACCATTTAGATAGTCGGTTGTTTCCATCAAGGGGCAGACCCATGCCCAAATGGCCATGAGCATGACAAAGTCGACACCATAAGGGTATGCTTTCATAGTCAATGAGATGTTCGCATTCTATCCCCCCCATGTCTAGGATCAGTCTATCCGGCAGGAGTTTGTCAAGGTTCAAATTGACACAGATCCGAGTGTATTTGAGCACCCCTGGCTTCTTTGTGTAATCAGAGGCTGCAATATATTCTCATATGGCATTCCCAATATCCTGCTAGACAAACCCAAACAGGAACTGCAGTGGGGAAGTCTTCCGTAGGATTCAAAGCTGGAGACCAGTGTTTCATGAAGAGAGCGATTTTCTCATGACCCAAGGGCCCCCTTTGAAGATTTGATCTCTTTCTTGCTTTGAGGAGAAAACAGCCATGAAGTATCCCTTTGGCATCATCAATATTTCCATTGGTCGCATGGTTCTCCAGTTTTTGGTGACCCAAGTTCTAAGGATTTTTGGACATGGAAAGATACCCAAAAACCTGCAATCAGGTATTTCTCCTTTAGTGCCCAAAACTGTTGTTCCATCTCTTCAACAGCAAATGAGACTTTTGGGGGTTGTATCTAACCTAAGGAAGCTTGCCCTTCTTGAATAGCAAGTTTGGCCTTGTGATTGTCTTCTTTGCATGTATTCGAGGAAAGTTACATAGTTCTTCCTTGTGGATCTGATTTGGATCGTTTGAGACAACATCTTTGAATTGAAGGAACGAGATAGGGAAGAGAGTGGGAGGAGGCCATGGCCTCCCTAATCAATTTGCCTGGAGACCAGGAAGGAAGGAAGCTTGATGAGTTCAAGTAATGGAAGCTGGATAGGAGGAGAGAGCATAGTAGAGTAGGTTTCATCATTTTTTGTTGGGTCGCATTTCCAACACCATCCTAAGTTTACAAACCATAACAGTCTCCTAGTTGCATGTAACTTAGGTATCCCTAAATATTTTACATGAGTCCTTCCTTTGTCAAGGTAAAACGTCTATACCAAATAGAAAACGATCAAATGCAATCAAGAGAAAGAGTTTGCCTGGCCCCCCATATGCACTGTCATAGCATTTATTGTAGAAAAAGCAATGCAATTATCAATTAATTATATTTTAAAATTTAGTCATAACTGGATACTATCTTATCAAGTGCTAGCAAATTTTTATGTTTATAATAGACAGTAGAAACTCAAAAATTTGACGTAGCTGATTGGTATTACTTAGCACACTAATCGTATACTTATTATTCATATATAGAGACATGCTTCTAGTGTCTTAGAGTAATGGTCATTTTCATAATAATGAATTTAAAAATTTATAGTATTACAACTACAAGTGCATACAGACTGGATGGACGACATGATACCATGTTTAATGAAATCATAACCTATTTACTGGAAGTTTCATAACAGATGTACAAATGTTTGGGATAATGTTGTTGAAGACTGCCAAATCTGAGGCTACTGTGATATTGATTACATGCATAGATATTAAATGTCTTTAGGACTCGGGAGTCAACATACATTTTGGCAGTTACAAAGTTGTATGAACTTTCCAACTTTGTGTGCAGAAATGTTTATCTAATACAACATATTGGATTTATACTCGAAAGTATCAAGATATGCCTTAGAGTGGACAAAAATGAAAGAGATGTGAGCATTGACACATTTCGAGAGCAAGTTCAAACAGGAATAAAAGAAATACATAGATGTCTGCCGTGCTTTGAGAAAGCATTTAAAAAAAGCATATAAGTAGAGAATGGAGATAAATAAAGGATTTTTTTTCTGCGGGGGTGTCAAAAGCCCCCTTTATAAAATCAGAAATGCAGGGAGTTTTTATGAATTGGCAAAAGTTTATATGTATCATGTACACCTCAAGGATTAGGAAATTAATAGAACCACATGATGTAATCTTATGATTGTAGGTTAGAAGCAAAGGAGAAAATTTTTTTGCTTTAAGATTCAATAGCATGATGAGAAAATGACCTAAGCTTCAGTGGCATGGAGGTTAACCACTTATGCTTTGTGTTATTTAAGGGTTTGGTCTTTGCCCCCTTCTTGTAAACATCAGTTTTGATAGTTCTTATCATTTGGCATGCATAGATATCAAGCATAGAAATGAGAAGTATTCATCTGTGTCATAATTGAAGTTCTGTGACGGGCAAGCTTAGTAGGATTAGCACACAGTTAGATAGTTACCTTTTGGTGTGTAACTTATAGACTATGGTTAGCACATATTTTTCTCCCCTGCAAAAATAAGCATTAATTGTATTAAAAAAAACATATCTAAAAATGTTAATGTTTGATAATTGTAGAATGATTGAGCAAAGTTTACTTATCCATAAAGGGTCATTCCAGTATCGTATGTATTGGGCCAGGTGACAGTTGTTATAAAGGTTTTGGGAGTCAATAAGTGGTTGGTGGTCACCAAAACTACCAACCAACTTGTAAATTATAAACTTGCGAGTAAAGGAATGGCAGCCATTTTAGGATATGGCCACCCGATATGGCCCAAAGCAATGAATAAATACCCTTCTTCATTTCTTAGTGTTGATCCTCTGTTGTTCCAATATTCCCTCATGTTTTTAAAGTCTTTATGCTTTAAATTCATTTTGACATATGCCATCTGTATGAAAATTATAGTTGGCATGTCCACCCACAAGTTTGCAACCTTAATACTCATTTAATTTTGTAAGGCCCTTTTTGCACAGCATTCATTAGCTCGATGGATACATGGGGTAGCTAGGCTTATACGCCCTTAGCATTTTGTAGAGCAATTTCATGCAAGTATGAGAACAAAAAATGGTAAGTTTTGTTTGCCAATGAGAAACTTCATCAAAATTTTCATGTCATTCCGTTTAGTCATTGTATCAAGCATTTACAGGACCAATGTGTCGGCAACAAGTCTTCTCATCAACACTTAACCACTCAAGCTTCAAATGAACCCAAACATTTGGTTAGAATAAGGTATAATAATTTTGTGCATAAAATTAGACACCTAGAATCAAGCTACAAAATTTTATAGGTTGAATGTTCTCAAGAGACTCCACTGTGAACTCCTAAAAGTCCAGCAGATAAACACCCTCAAGAATGATGCCAAATTTAAAAACTGCAAAATACTGATTAGCCGAGGATTATCTTTTCAGTTGCTACCACTCATACTGTGCAAGTAAAAGAAAGGTGTTCGGTTCAGAAACGCTTTACTCTATTATTGCGTAAGACCATGAAAAGCTATTGAAACGTGGAGCAAGCAAGGAGGTAGGAATATGTACCTTTTCAGAGTCAATTGCAGAAAATGTTTTCATCTCGGCCTCCTTATCAAAGAGAACTTGTAGTATCTGGATGAACAAAGACGTGTTTCTTGTAAAGTTCCTGAAGTATTAATACTAGTTGTCTGTCCCCACAAAAGATTCTCTATTCCTTCAAAGACACACGCAAAGAGCTTTTCCATGAATGCTATACCTTCGGTACTACTACATATACATAATTGTAAAGATAAATATTAGCTTTAGAGACCAAGAAATAAAGTTTCACAATTAGTCAAATGTAATCCCTCCCTTCTGAATATTCCTTTTCTGATTCAAACATATGCACATAAGTTCCTCAGTTTAGTGAGCATGCCAATTGTATGGGATAACTTAGCAATCACATTCAATTAATCCTTCCATTATGAAAAATGTCAAACACATTCAAAAATATCCCCGTCACAGGCTTGCCTAGGGGCAGCCGTTTCACCCCAATAGGCTGTTCTTTTCTCAGATGGACCATACCGACAAGAAGTTACCAAGATACTTGTAATAAGATGTTTAATGTATAACAACCCCAGTATTTACAAACATAGCAGGGAGGCACAGAGGAGAAGAATGGGACTAGTCCAAAAGCAATCACTAAAGTCCTCAGTAAGGCAATGAAGGAAAAGTAAAACAATTTTAAAAAAAAAACGGAAAAACTGGAAACTTAGTGTTTACATTTCTGAACAGGACATAAGGAAGAGGAATGTCCAATTAAGTTTTAGAGCATAAGTAATTTAAAAAATCGAGATATAACAGACTGTCCAATTCACTAAAAAGCAAACCAAAAGAGGACAACATGGGGATGGTGGTGCAATAAACAACCATAAGTAGGAGTTATAGAAATCAATGCAATCAATGTTCTAATAGTTTGGAGCATATGCTTATAATTGTATGTTGTTGGCTTGAGTAATTCTCCAGCAACCGATTCTCTTTGTATTTAAACTAAGTCGCCGATACGGGTACGGGTAAGGTACAAGTATCGGGTACGTGGATACGGGGGATTTTTTTGGGGGGTTTTGGGTACAGCTGTACAAAAATATATATAAAAAATTAAAAATATAGTCATATAAGCAAAATTAACCACATAATATGCATAGAGGAAACATAATAAGTTAAATAACCACAAAAAATACTAATAATTCGATGCCAAATATCATAATATTCAATTGTCGAACGTAGATTAGTCTTATTACAAGTACATAGTGCAAATGTTACAATGTATGGACAAAAATAAAGACAAAAGAAAATGCACTCTCTGCAGTTTGGTGAAGATTACAATGAGATGACCTGGTGTTAAATCAACTTAAGACCATGGCCTATTCTCTTCTTTGAGCTTTTTCACGAGTTGAGCTTTCATATTATACCTATGCAAATGATCTTACTGTATGTACTGCACAAAATGAGTCTTGGAGAACCATATTTTTGGGACATAAGAGGATAAGCAAAAAAAGACATTATTGATTTCAACCTCTCCCTCATCTTGATCATGTTACAGAAATTTATTCCCTTTATTTTGGCAAGGCTGAAACACGATCAAATAACTGGAAGACTTGCTGACTTGCTCTGGCAAACCTTCATAGCTGTTATATACAGCCCTAATAAAGAAGATACAGATGAATCAACTGAGGCTCACGTTTTGTAAACACAGCCAGCCATTGAAACAGCAAGAGTGAACAAATATGCAATGGGAGGTAAAAATGCAATGAAAGGTAAATGTGTTGTTATCTTTTGATAAAATGAGTGTGATTCATGCTTTTAGGGTTGCAAATGCACTTTAAAATGTTTTTAAATGTTTTTGAGGTCCATTTTTGACTTTGATAAGCAAAATAAGGAGGAAAAAATTTAAAAATATGCTTTTTTTGGGGGGTTACGCCATCCCTACGCCCAAGGTAAGCCCCAGCCTCTGAGGGTATGCCCGGGTACGTCCTTAGACGTACCCAGCCATACCCGCAGGGGCTGAGGCATCCCCTGGGTGTAGGGCTGGCGTACCACCCCCCGTACCCGTACCCAAACGTATCGTACCCGTACCAGCTGGGGCTTACAGGCGTATCCGGTAACGTAGAATTTAAAGAAACGTCAACCAAGGATTTGGTGCATCCATGGTATGAGAGACGATCATTTGAGGGAATTATCATCGTGAATACACTTGTGTTGGGAAGCAAGGCTATCACTAGATCCAAAAAAATGTCAGAATACTTGTTCTTGTTATGGAAAATTATTAGGCCATGTAGTTTTGCAAGGCAGGCATGAAGATTCATCCAGACACAATAAAAATTTAAATGAATTACAGCCTCCAACAAATGTAGAACAGATTTTTCCTAAAGCATATTGTGTATTATAGGCATTTTATACAGAATTATGTGGAGCTTTCACATCCACTTGATTATTTACTACAAAAGGAAGTGCCTTTTGAGTGGCAAACCAAGCGGCAACTAGCTTTTAAAAAGCTAAAGGTTATGTCAATGAATGCTCCAATTTTGGCTCATCCAAATTGCAATAAGGAATTCCATATACACGTGGATGCCTTTAATTATGCAATCAGTTGTATTTTTGCTCATAAGGGCATTCATAAATTGGACCGCCCGTTGCATCTAAAGAATAGGTTGTTATTTAGTGCTGGAAAAAATTACAGTGTCACGGAGAGAGAATATTTGGGATGGTATACTCTACAAAAATTTAGACATTATTTGTTGGAAAATCCATTCATCTTCTTTGTGGATCATCAGGCTTTGTTCTATTTGATAAACAAACTTGAGTTGTGGTCGAATTTCAAGATTGTTATTACACTAAAAATTCTGTTTTTCAATAGCAGGGTGTAAGGCCATGTTATTGCTAATCACTCATCTTGCATTAAGATCAGTAAGCTAGTAGATGGAGTCAATGATGACTACTCAATTTTTTTAGTAATTCCGGGTTGCAATACTAGCCAAGTGATTTTAAAATGTTGGTGAATATGTTCTCACAAAAAGTTTTCCCACCAAAGTTCTTGCCAAAAGGAAAAGGATCGTTTTAGAAGCTAGATCCTTTCAACTGATTAATGGTTCTTGTATTTTTATTAATTGAAGTCAAAAGTATTGTATTAAAAATCGTTCAAAAAATTGCAATATCAAAATCTAAACATCAAGAGTAGGGATGACCAGATACTACCCTAAGGAGTATTACAAAATGGATTTGGACTTCAAAATTTGAGTAAATCCACACAAAAAATAATTAAAAAATAAAGAAATGACTAAGCATTTTAATCTGCTAGTGTATTGGCCTTCAGTGTAACATTGGTAGTGACCTAAGTCACAAGGTTCGAGTTCGAGTTCAACAAGGATAAAGTTCGGTTCAAATTCGCTAATGAATGAAGTTCGAAAAAAATCAACATTAAATTCGTCCAATAATTTGTTTATTATTAAAATATAAATAAATATAATATTATAAATATAAACTATAAATATAAAATTTTAAAAATGTATAAATAAATACAAAACCTTTAAAAAAATTAAAATAAAGTACATATAAAAATATATATAGAGTATAATGATATATAAATTAAAAATTAAAAACATAAAAATAAACAAAAAATAAATAAATTAAAAAAATATAAAAACTAAACAAAAAGTAAAGTTAAAAAATTTAAAAAAAAAGTAAAATCAGGTTTGGGCACAAGCCATGACTTCTCAGCGTCTATTCAGCTCCACAACGATGACTTTATCTCAAGCTCGTCTGTGATAAGCGACAAGGCGAGCAAGGGGTATGACCTGATAGGTGGTATAACCTAACAGCAGCACTTAACCAACACGCAGCATGTGTTAATTGATACACAGCAGCTCAATGTGTACATTCTTCCCCTCACGCAAGATTACTGCTTCCTATATGTGCACACTCCCACTCCCTTTAGGTACAACAGCGTCACGATCAACACTAGGGCATGGGGGAAAAAGAACAATGAGGGCACAGGAAAAAAAGAACAGCTTGGGCACATGCAAAAAACTCAGTCAAGGCACAAGGAAAAAATAAACTGCTAGGGCACAAGGTACACATTTTACCCACATTTTAGGGTACATTTAACACTATTTTCTGACCGCAATTTTAGGCAACATATTTTAGCTCAATTTTAACGACTTTATTCGAACTTTTTAGGGTTTTAGTTACTAGATCAAATCTTTTCGTGAAATACTTATGCATATTGGTCAATTGGAGTTGAAAGTTTAGCGTTCTTTTTGTCTAAATCAGTGTTTTAGAAACTCTAATTGAGTGGATCAACCAATCATTCAGGTGTATCACCATCATTAGGTAGGATTTTCTTTCAAGTTTCTTTCTTTCCTTTTCCCAAGTAGTTCGTAGTGTAAAGTAGCAAGGTCCTAATTGATACACCAAAGGGAGCTAGCCCTTATAATTTAGAGATTCAATCCATTGATTAGGTCACCTACAACCTAGGATTGTTTCCATGTTCCAGCAGACTATAAAGGCTTAAAACTACCTTCAAAAGGATGCAGGTCTGGTTGACAACAGTTTTTGGCACGTCCGGTGGAAACACGAAGAAGTTCTTCACATATCTGAAGAGTTTACACAGCAGCAGAAGATATTCATCTACATCTAGTTGCAGAGTTCATAGCATCATTCAGAGAATTCGTTCATGCCAAAGGTTACCACAAGATCAGCAAGTAAAGGTATTCCTTTTGAATTTGTAACTTATGAAAGAGCAAGGTCTAGGAGGGCAAATCCATATCCTCAAAGAGAATATTTACCTCCTCATCCTATCGTTCTAAACACTGCAATCCCCATTATCCAGAAGGCCATTAAAAATCAAGTGTTTGCTCCATTCAACAAAGGAAGTCCACTGAATTTAGCCCAGTTGGATGATATTCCAGTGTCTGCCCTCAAGAGCATTCCATTCTTCTCAAGAGAAAATCAAACAACCCCTACTGAGCATATCCAAGATGTTGCTAATCTCTGTTCAGTCCATAATGTTGTTGAAAATAATGTTGTTGTTGAACTATTGGTTGCCTCCTTCAAAGGAAAAGCGTTGCAATGGTATAGAAATCTACCACTTAATTCCATTGCCACCTAAGACGAATTGGGCGTAGCATTGGTCAAGCAATTTGAGGACAAATCTGATCATCTCTCTTTGGTTGAGCAATTGACCACCATAACAAGGGCTCCTCATGAGGTCATGTCTGATTTTAACCTCAAATTCCAAAAAACATGGACTAAGATACCTACGTTGAATAGGCCATCTCAGCAAATAAGGTGACAAAGGTAGACAAAACTGAGGTAAAGTCAAAGAAAACTCCTCCCTTTTACCTTTTTTTGATAGTGGGTGATACTTTGGTTCATAATTGTATGGTGGATAGTGGAGCTAGTAGTACAGTTATGCCTAAACAGATTGTAGATAAGCTTGGACTTGTTTATGAGCCAAATACTAAAGGAGTATTGCAATTGGATGAGTCACCAACAAAGACAGTAGGCATCATCAAGAATTTAATTGACATTACATGCATGTCCTAATGTTACTATTTAGCAAGATGTTGTTGTGGTAGATTTGCCTCCCTACTTTGTTGTGCCTCTCAAGGGATTTCACCTCAAAGATTGGGGGATATTTATCCGCTGATTGGACCTATTTGTTGTTCAGAACCAGTTATGGTACGAAGGTAACAATTCATTCAGAGCCTATTGCACGTTTTCATATGGAGCCATATACACCAAGTGTTGTCAATGTTAATTGTATCATCTCAGATGAAATATTACAATCTAGTGATGTAGAAAAGGACTCACCTTTGGATGGAATTCCATATTTGTTTCTTGATAAATGGGTTTCTACGTTGCATGAGCATGATCCCTACAAGCTGATTGAAGAGGAGGGTCTTGGTGTGTATTGTCTTCATGAGAATGATGCACCAATTCCGGTCATGGTCAAAGAAAACGAATCTAAGGAAGGTTTGTAGCAATTGTACTTTGATGGATCAAGAAATAAGCATGGAACCGGAGTTGAGATGATGTTGGTTTCTCTAATAGAGCAAAGGTATGTCTCTTCCATTAAATTTCAGTTTGGTTGTTCAAACAATGTTGCTGAGTATGAAGCGCTAGTTCACGGTTTGTAGTGGGCTAGGAAGATAAAAGTCAATTCTTTACAAGTATTTGGTGACAGTGAGCTTGTTGTTCACCAAGTAAGAGGTCTGAATATATGTAAAAATTTGTTGCTCAAATCTTACAAACATATAATATGGGATTTACTTGAAGATTTTCAAGCTTTTAACATTCAAGCAATACCAAGGGATAAGAATAAACATGTTGATAGGTTGGCTGCTGTTGGAGCACAATTTAGTATCCCAACTGGTGTAAAAAATGAAAAAATTTAGTCACACATAAAGGTGGTTGTAAGGCCTTTTGTTCCGGATAATCATGAGAATTCGCAGGTGCTTGAAGATGACAATCAAATTGTGAGATTTTTGCAGGAAGAAGGTGAGTTTTCTTCAAAAAATCAATCAAGACACAGCAGTATGATGATCAGATTGTACAACTGAAAACGAATATGCTGCCCAAGGGATTGGTCACTCTTGAGAATATTTTTAGTGGAAATAATGAGCTAAAGAAAGAGAAATCATCTTTGTCAACAAAGGAAGAGCACTATGCCAATGTAAAGATTACAGCTCGTAAAATTTTAAAATTGGGCAAAGTATGCACTCCTTCACAAAAGAAAGCTTTCATTGAATTATGCACAAGTTTTGCTAATATATTTGCTTGCAAGTATAGTGATTTCAAAGATTTTGATCCAAGTTTGGCTCAACACACCATTGAGTTAGAGGAGGAAACTAAACTAGTGAGACAAAGACAAAGGCCAATCAATCCAAAGCTTGAGCCTTTGATGAGCGCTGAACTTCACAAGCTCATAGAATCAGCTATTATATTTCAAATCAAGCACTCAACTTGGGTGGCAAACCTTGTTCCAATACGGAAGAAAAATGATGAGATTCGTTTGTGTTGATTTTCATGATTTAAACAGAGTTTCACTTAAGGACCACTATCTGTTGCCATCAATAGAACAGATTTTACAGCTTGTTGCAAGTTCAGAGAGGTTTTCCTTGTTGGATGGATATAGTGGCTACAATCAAATTTTAGTCAAGGAAGAAGACCAATTTAAAACAGCCTTTACAACCAAGTGGGGGACATTTGCATACAGAAAGATGCCATTCAATTTGTCTAATGCTGGAGCAACTTTTCAGAGAGCCATGGACATGGCATTCCAAGGCCTTCTTAACAGGTTTGTACTTGTCTATTTAGATGATATAACAATGTTTTCAAAGAATGCAAATGATCACATGGTTCATCTAAAGCAAGTGTTTGAAAGGTGTAGGCAATTTGGGATATCTCTAAATCTTAAAAAGTGTGTATTTTTTGTTCATGAGGGTAAGCTTCTTGGACATGTTTCGAATCATGGTTTAAGCATAGATCTTGAAAGAGTGGACTTTATTCTTGCACTCTCCTTGCCTAAGCACAAAAGGGGTTTGCAAAGCTTCTTTGGAAAAATCAATTTCATAAGGAGATATATTTCAGAATTTGTCATTTTAGCTAAGCCACTTACAGCCATGTTTAAGAACAAAAATTTCTGCTAGTCCAAAGGAGTAAACAGTTTTGAAGATGTTAAGGACATAGCAAGTGCTCCTATGCTTTTAAATCCATATTTTACGAAAGATTTCATTCTGTATACATATGCTAACGTGGACACCATTTCAGGCATTCTTATGCAAAAAAATCATGAAGGTTCAGAGCAGCGAATAGCTTTCTACAGCCAATGATTGGAGGAGTATGAAACAAGGTATTATTTTGTTAAAAAGCATGTCCTTTCAGTTATAAGATCTCTTAAGAAGTTTAAGCACTTGTTGTCTAATAATAAGATACATCTAATGGTTGTTCATCCAAGTATCCAAGAATTTCTTTTGAACAAAGACATAAAGGAGAAGAGAGTTCGTTGGAGAACCAAGGTAATGGAATATGACATAGAGATTAAGGTGACAAAGCTGACTAGAAGCAAAGGACTTTGTGAGCGTCTAGCTCAGGGCTTGCAAGAAACTAATGAAGCTGTTTTAGTGTCAAATGATGAAGAGATTGATGCTCTTCACACCTCACCTTCCAACTGGTTTCGTGATTTGGTAAGCTATCTACAAGATGGTATTTACCTTTCTCACCTAAGTGCTTCAAAAAGAAGGTATTTCAGATTGCAATCAATTCCATTCTTGCTCATTGATGGTGTTTTGTTCAAAAACGATATTAATAGAATGTTACTAAGGTGTATAGAACCAAGCCAAACTCAAAGATTACTTGAAGAATTCCATGGTATTGGTGGAGGACACTTTTCCGCAAGAACTACAGCCCTTAAGATCATTAGAGGTGGGTATTATTGGCCTACTATATTCGGTGATTGCCATGCATGGGTTAGAAAGTGCAAACAGTGTGCTATGTTTGTAGGAAAAGTTAAACTTGCAGCCCTGCCCCTTCAGCCAATTGCAGTAAATCAGTGTTTTGTCCAATGGGGATTGGACTTTATTGGTCTCATAAATCCTCCTTCAAGTTCAGGGCACAAATGGATTCTAACAGCTACAGATTACTTCACACGTTGGACAGAGGCAATAGCATTGAAAGAAGAAAGCGAAACCTATGTTCTTGATTTTTACAAAGGTTTGTTTACTAGGTTTGGAGTTCCTTCAACAATTATTTCTGATAATGCAATGGCTTTTGTGGGATCCAAAATCAGTCAATGGGCTGTCTAGCATGGAGTTTACCTCAACACTTCATCAAACTACTATCCACAAGGCAATGGCCTTGCTGAATCTACAAATAAGAACCTCTTAAGCATCATATGAAGGACAATTGAAGACAATCAGAGGTCATGGCATCTCAAGCTGAAATCAGCTCTATGGGTTGATAGGATCACCTATAAGAGGTCAATAGCCAACTCTCCATACAAGCTGGTATATGGTAAGGAAGCAAGGTTACCTATTTCTCTTGAATTTCTAGCTTTGGAACTAATGCATCAGCTTGAATTGTTGGAGAATGAGCCTATGAAAATCAGGTATGCAGAGCTTATGGAGTTGAAAGAGACAAGAAATCATTTCATGCTAGCCATGGAAAGTCATCAAGCACAGGTGAAGAGAGCCTTTGACAAAGGAGCTTCCTCACGAAGCTTCAAAGAAGGAGTATTGGTCCTCAAATGGGATGAAGATCGAGCCAAACCAGGAAGGCACACAAAGTTTGATTCCCTTTGGAGTGGCCCATATACAATCTCCAATTGCAAATCCCACAATGCCTTCCAACTTGCAAAGGTGGATGGCCAGGCGCTTCCAATCCCAATCAATGGGATACATCCGAAACTTTGCTATTGAAGAGCAAAGCTCCATGTACATAGTTTATTTGTTTTCCTTTCCTCCAAGTGTTGTTCAAGCACAGTAGTTTCTTTCAGTTTTGTTCCAATAAGTACTTGTTTGCACATTTGTTTCTTAGTTAGTTTTCTTGTTTTTGTGTGTTTCCCTTCTTAGTTTGAAAGAGGAAGGTTACTTCAACGATGATCAGGGGAGATTTTCAGTCAGAAATCTGGTTTATCATTGTTTTGGGAATTCAAATAGCATCTATATGGTCTGAGTTCTCAAGCATAGCAAGCATGCTTCCCTACAAATCGCCAAAAATGTTGGCCATTTTTTGGCCTACATACCAAAATTTTGCCTAAATGTGAGAGGGTGGGCATTCAAGCAAGACTTCGGGTTTTACACAATAGAAGACTTTGGGTTTTTGGAAAAAGTCTTCGGGTTTTACAAGAGACGTAACTTATTTCACTTTATGAGTAATCAGCAGTTGAAACCCCTCAGTAGAAGTAATCCGAGTTGGAAAACCCGAATTACTCTTGACAGTGCAAATCGGGTTTTGAAAAGTGTTTTGTTTATGAAAGTTTTATCAGTAGAAGTAATTCGGGTTTAGAAACCCGAAATACTCAAAATAATGCATTTCGGGTTTCTCAGGGTGAATGACTTATCTCTTTTTATAAGTAACAAGCAATGAAGAATCCGAAGTAGGTGCCAATGAAGAGTCCGAAGTTGCAGACATTGAAGAACAAGCAAATAGACTCGGCCAAAAAGCCCGAAGGAATTCCTTCCAAAAAGTTCAAAAGACAAGTCAAAATATTCGAAGAACACTTCCATAAAATCCGAAAGGCAAAAAAGGACAATTAAAAAAACCCGAAGGGTAGGTACCCTTCGGGAAGGCTCATTTTAGGATCAGAAGGGACGTTTCCAAAAAACCCGGGTGCCTTTTTTTTAAGGGTTATTCGCTTCAGAAGGCATTGTTTGAAAAGTCTAAGGAGCTATTAAAAAACCCGAAGGGCAGGTACCCTTCTGAAGGGTTGTTGACAAAAAAACCTAAAGGGTAGGTACCCTTCGGGAAGGTTCATTTCCAGATTGAAAGGGACGTTGGAAGAAACCCAAAGGGCACCTGCGCTTTGGGACGGTCCATCTAGCGAGTTTAAGAGCTTTACAGAAAGCCTGAAGGGCACTTGCCCTTCGGGAAAGGACTAAGACAGGAAACCGGAAGGGCTATCTTTGTAAAGCAAGGAGACAAATCCCGTGGACTTTTTGTCCACGGGAATTTAAAAAACAAAAAACCCAAAGAAATGTAAACAAAGGAAAGAAAATAAAGGAAGGAATCCTTTGAAAAAGTCAATCAACAGAAAAGTCCGCAGGGAGTCAACAAGAAAAATTCGAAGAAAATGAAGAAATTAAAGGGACTGACATTCTTTCTGAAGGAAATAAAACCAAAGAACAAATCCGCAAACATAAAGCCAATAAACAGGGATTCCTTCGGAAAGGGAAAGGATGTAAGTGCCAAGGGAAGATCTTAAGACAATTCCTATGGACATTTTGTCCACGGGAAAATGGAAAGAACAAAACCCTGAAATAAATAATTGACGAAGACCCAAGATGAATGAACAGAAAAATACACAGGGAAATAATCAAGAAAAAATACACACAGGAAAATCACAAATATTTGTCCAGACAGACATGAACAGAAAAGCCAAGGACCAAGTCAAGCTCGGAAGAATAAACTCGTGGATTTCATGCAAGGGAAAACAAAGGGAAGATTCGTGGAAAAGATAAATACAAACGGTGAACATGCCTAAATAGTCCGAGAGTACAAGAGCATGCAAACAACCATGAACAGGAATAGACATGTCCAGATTTGACCGTTCTAGCACATCACCTTCAATTCTTAAACAGAGGCTCGCTTTGCATGAAGACTTGAGTAGTGGAACGTTGGAAAGCTTAAACAAAAAAAATTTCATGCACGCACTCTCGTTTGTCTCAAAGCTTGAAACGTTCCGATAGTTCAAATGTAATTCTTAATTTGGCATTTGCGTTGATTTCATGCAAAAGGGAGACTTTCAAACGTTCAAGCAGTTCGAGTGGATTTGACTACTCTTGTTTCGGAGTTGACTAGTTTTCAAGTCAAGACATCTATTCGTAGATTTCATGCGTCCAAAGCTTGTCTTCTTCTATTTTCAACGCCAAGGGGTTTTCCATGCAAAGTCAAAGACAAAAGAAGACAAAATTATGAAAACTCGGTTATCTTGGTATAACAAAAGTTTGACTCAGGGTAATCTAAGATGATCTTCCTCTTCTATTTTTAACGCCACCTCTTGGCTGTAATATTCTTTTTCTATATAGGTGGGCTTTTCAACCTTGTAATTGACCCCTCTTTTGTCAAGACAATCTTCTGCCAAAGTTTGTGGTGTAACCTTTTATAGAATCAATAAGAAGAGGACTGTGTTTTTTTTTAATTTCCAGCCGCTGGTATAGTGTACTTTTGTTATTGATTTGCCTAAGTGACAGATTTTTCTTCTTCCTATTCAAATTTGGATTCATACCTAGTTACTAGCCGGTCATTTATGTAGGTCACGTTCCGTGTTTAAATGTCTTTTGATGAGTTTATAGTGGATATTAGTGGCTGTTTAGTGCCTTTCATCAGGGTTATTTTTCTCATTTCCCTCAAGCTTAGATCATTAGATTAAACCTTTTCGTAAAATACTTATGTGTATTAATCAATTGGAGTTGAAGTTCTACCTCTTCCTTGTCTGAATCAGTTTTTTCAGAATCTCGATTTGAGTGGATCAAGCAAATTAGGTGTATCACCATTTTAGCTAGGATTTTCTTTCAAGTTCTTTCTTCCCTTTTGCCCAAGGAGTTTGTAGCATAGAAGTTGAGATCCTCATAGATACATCTTACAGGAACAAGCCTTCTTTGGAGGTTCTTCTCATCATTGAGGCACCCACCCTCATGAGAAGATCCCATTGTTTCAACTGGAGCGAAGATTAGCCATTTCAACACGTCTTCGATCAGGGTGCAACTCCAGGTTGACAACAGTGACCATTCCATAGCTCGATAGGGGCACAGCGCAAAGATCTATGCAAGTGTTTCTTTTGAATTCATGCCTAACCATATATGGTATGTCCTCTCTAAGCTTCCTAGTGCTTTTTTCAAGAGGATTTTTTGGTGACTTGGTGTTGTCTTTCATTTTTTAACAGTGTGCTTGGGCTAGGGGAATCAAGGCTTCAAATTTGGTTTAAGATTTTTTCTTTCCTTTGGAAGTTATGGATTTGGCTATTGTTTTTGAAGCATCGATTGTTGATGTGAAAAGCATTTGGTTGAACTTTGGTGCAAGGAGATTCCCTGATTAGGTTGGAACATTTGTTTCTTTCATCTCAAGTTGGTTCTAAATGGCTTGAGATGACTTCTTTGGTTGTTCAATTCCGATGTCTTTCACTTTGTTGTCTTCCTATGAGGCCAAAGCATGGAAAGAGTTTATGATTTTGAGTCGTTCCTCTTGACAATTTTGACCTCACAGGTCAAATTGCCACCCTTATCATTCATAGCTTTTTATGTCATTGTCAGTTTGCTTTTGCTTAGAGCATTTTCAAAAAAGGACAGAAAAAAGAAGACTTCGGGCTTGCACAGAATACTTCGGGTTTTGTCATATCAGTTATTTCATTTGACTTAGTGTTTTGTCCAAGCATCGAAATCCTTTCGGAAGGATCATTTGCAAAAAACCCAAAGGGTTCTTTCATACCTCTCCTTTCGGAAAGATCATTTGCAAAAAACCCGAAGGGTTCTTTCACAGCGCCAAGAGTTATTTTTTAAGGGTAAAGGGCAATTTCAAAAACGAAGGGACATTTCTCAAAGTCCGAAGGTCTTTTTCTTTCGGGAAAGTTCACTTCAAGAATTTCGAAAGGCTTTTCAAGTTTTCCGAAGGGACCAATTCGAAGAAGCCGAAGGGCACTTTCCCTTCGGGAAAGTCATTATTAAGAAACCCGAGAAGAAAGAATTCCTTCAGAGTTTTTGTCCAAAGGAAATGAACAGAGCAAATGGACCGTTTCAAGTTTTCCGAAGGGCAGTTCAACTTTTCCGAGGGACCATTTGCAAAAGTCCGAAGGTCTTTTTCTTTCAGAAGGGTCCTTTACAAGAAAGCCGAAGGGTAAGTGGACCATTACAATAAGTCCAAAGGGCTCTTTCGGAAGAGTTCGTTTCAAAGTTGCCAAAAAGGACCTCTACAATTTATCCAAGGGATCACTATCGCTTCGGGAAAGTCACTTGGCAGAAGTTCCAAGGGACATTTTTTAGAATCCCGAAGGGCACTTTCTCTTCAAGAAAGTTCATTTTGAGAGTTCCGAAGGGTTAGGGTCCCTCCAAAAAATTCCACTTGGAAATTCCAAAGGGCTTGTCAAAAATCCCAAAGAGCAGTTCATAAAGGCCGAGAGGTCCATTACAGAAACCCTGAAGGGCACTTTCCCTTCAGGAAAGTCCATTGTCAAAATCAATAGGGACATTTCATCAATTCCAAAGGTCCAGACAAAAAGTCCTGATGAGATGAATTCCTTCGGACTTTTTGTCCAAAGGAAATGGAAAAAGAAACAAACGAAAGGACTTTTTAAAAAGTCCAAAGAAATTCCTTCGGACAAATTGTTCGAAAGAATTCCTTCGGAAAACTTACTCGCGGGAAAGTCCTTTACAAAAGCTGAGGGGTAACTTGCAAAAGGTCTGAAAGAATACATACCAAAGGAAAATGTCCATGAGAAAGAAATAAACAAGAGAAAAGCCACGGACAATTTGTTCGAAGAAATGAAAGAAGGTGAAAATCAGAGAGTATTGGATCAAGGAATAACAAAGACAAATAAACCAAATAACGAATGCTCGAGACAAATACATGTAGAATACGAAGAGCTGAGAACGAAAGGAAGAGAGCTAACAAGGAGTTCAATCTGAATGCACCTCTCATTGTCCATGCAAGCAAAGGCTATTTACAATTGATTGGTCAAAGCTTCAATTGACTGGTTGTTGAAAACAGGCTTATCTCCTAGTCATCTCATGCATTCAACGATCCAACTCAGCTTCAAGATTAATCAACAGGTAGTGGCTTTCCATGCAAGAGTTTGACTGGTCAAACTTAGGTCCACCTCATCCCTTCTACGTCAACATGGACTTTCATGCATATGCCCTTGTTTATCTTGTTGAAGGCTTTCAATGTTCCAACAGTTCAAGCAAAGTTCTAAATTCAACTTTGGCGTTAATTTAATGCAAAGAGAATTGTTCTCTTGTTTCAGGCAGTTTAGGTGGAGTCTATATTTGGAGATGGGCATAGCATCATGTATGATGAAGGTTTTGACTCAAACTTGAGCTCATCAGTCTTGTTAAACACCAAAAATCTTTCCATGCAAAGCATAAGACAGGGATTTATTTTTAGATCTTTGGACAACATAAGTTGAAATTGAGTTTATCTCTTCTTCTATTTTCAGCGTCAATCTCTTAGTTGTATGTTTTTCTATATAAGTTGGCTTTTCAGCATTGAATCATATCCTCTTTTTGGCAAGACCATATTCTGTCAGAATTTGTGTTAACTTTTTCAGATTAATAGAAGGACAATTTTCAGACTCCAAAGTGTTGGTATAGTGTATTTATGTCATTGATTTGCATAATTGATAGAATTTTATTCCTTATCAAGTCTTGATTCTTGCCTAGTTACTAGCTGATCAGATTATGCAGGTCATGTTCTGTGTTTAACATCTCTTGGCTGAAGATATAGTGGATATAAGTGGCTGGTTAGTGCCTTGAATCAGGGCTATTCCTTCATTTTCTTCAAGCTTTGCTCATCAAATAGAAACTTTTCATGAAATATTAATGCGTAGAGGTCATTTGGAGTTTCACAATTTAGTCTTTTTACTATCTGATCAGTGTTTTAAGAGCCCAAATTGAGTGGATCAATCAAAATTTAGGTGCATCACCGTCATTAGATAGGATTTCCCTTCAAGTATATTTCTTCCCTTTTCTCCAACAGTTCGTAGCATAGAGTAGAGATCCTAGTTGATACACCAAAGGGAACTAGCCTTTATAATCTAGAGATTCAATCCATTGATTAGGTTACCCACAGTCTAGGATTGTTTCTATGTTTCAACAGACTGTGAAGCCCTGAAACTACCTTCACAAGGGTGTGAGTCTAATTGACAACAGTTCCCTTGATGTTTGCTAGTGCTTCTCTTTGCATGCATATGCCCTCTAGAACTATGTAGCTTGTTGATCTAAAATGTTATTTTTCCTCACATAAGCCCTCCTGAAATTCTCACATGTATTATTGGTATTCCCCTTTGTTGACACAAGGAAGGTATGACTTGAGTGGGCTTGATGGTTAAAACATGTGTACTCCATAGAGGATGTCATAGCTTTGAACCCAAAGGGGGGTATGGTTGTACACAACATTAAAAAATATATAAAGGTAAATTGAAAAAACAATCCTCTTGTGGGCTTCCACAAGGGGGTTCAGATACACCAAATTGGTGTCTCACAAGGTAGTGACCTAAAAAACTACCTTTACCTTTATATTTGTTACAATAGTGAATTTGCACGCCTCTACTTGAGTGGTTTTTTAATGGATTTTGGTCTCTTGGGAAGGACAAACCCTTGCTAGATGTCCATGCTCATGTCAAAGTCAGTACTTGAAGAGAATATTTTCGTAATCAATGGGCTGCTCCCATTCACCCTCCCATGTCCAAAACTATTCTGCCAAGGAGGGGCCTTTCCAGATTTATATTGACACAAATGTGGGCATACTTGAGACTCAAAGGTTTCTAGTTTATTATGAGATAATGGTTTATTCCCCTATGGCTCCTCCAATTCTCATAAGAAAGGATTCATGCAGTATTCACTTGGTAGAAGAGGAGTCTTACCCAAACACTAACAGTGTTGAGGAGGTCCTCCAAAGGGTTAAAAGCAGAGGACCAGTGTTTCATGAAAAACCTAGATTTTTTGATGAACCAAAGTATTCCTTGGAAAGCTTGATCCTTCTCTTGTTTGGCGGAGAAAGCAGCCATAAAATAGCCCTTGGGCATCATTAAAATGTCCACTGAGCATGAGAGCCTCCAATTTTCCTGAACCCAAACACTAACATTTTTGGCCCTAGAAAGGATCCCGTGAATTCACAAATCAGAACTTTTTCTTTAAAGAGCTGTTCTATATTACTCAATAGAGAAGCTGAGTTTGGAAGGAGTGTCCATGCAAAAATAGCATATGTTCGCCTTCTTGGAGGGGAAGGAAGGTCTTACAACAGTTCTCTAAGCATGGCTATGAATAAAATTTTGACAAATTCTCCTTGCAGACCTGGTTAATCCCATTGAAAACTGCAGATCTGAAATTTGGACTGATAGCTAGGGTTACTTGAGAGGAGGCCACGCCTAAGATCCATTCATCCTAGATAAGGATGGGGGGCAAAGAGATCTGTAATGGAGAAGGGAAGATTTAGGTTTGGTAGGGGTGGGTGCAAGGACAGGGGAGGGTGACGGGAGTTAACTTTCCTTTAGGATAAATTTTAAGGTATAATATGATTTATCACATTCATCGTGCTGGATAAAATCCTTCCAACCAATCCTACTATTTCAGATCCAGACAATACATTTCTATGGTATATACTATAATGCATGGTCATTTCAGTCACAATAAAAAAATGTCTATGTCAACAACAAAAAACATTAATGTTTTTTTGTATTACATAGTAAAAGATCAAGAACTAAGGTGATGTGTTGTTGAAGAACAAGAGGAAACCTTGCAGGAAAGCACATGAAGGAAAGGCAGGTGTTATGCAAGTCATTTAGCCACGACTTGCGAGAATCCATTGGCAGGCTTATGGTGGCTATCCATTTACTAGGATGGTTTAGAATGGTAAAAGCTTGCACCACCTATCAAAGGATAGGATGACCAACTGAAACAAATTTTCAGCCTCCACAACCAACACCACCCCAAGAATTGATCAAAAAATGGGGATTGGATTTGTGAGGTCTTTTAAACATCCTTCAAGAAAGGGTTGATGTCAATATTTGCTAGTGGCTACGAAATATCTTTTAAAGTGGGTAGAAGCCAAAGCCTTGCCAATAATATTGCAAAAAGTATAACTTGTTTCACATATGAACATATTGTAACCAGATTTGGCTGTCCTTTAAACTTGACCAGTGATAGAGGGACAAATTTTCTAAATGAGTTAATAAGGGAAATGTTGAAGGTTTTGAAGATTAAACATAATTAGTCTAAAACATACTATACATGAGAAAATGATCAAGTTGAAGCATCTAATAAATCATCATGGCAGTTATACACACATGTGGTATTTAAAAACAAGGTTGGGTTGACAATTTATCTACAGTTTTATGGGCACACTTTACAACTTTCAATATAGCACCAAGCTTCACACCCTTCCAACTCATGTACAGTCGAGATCCTAGTGCCCACGGAATTTCTTGTGTCGAGCTTAAGAATGGCATTAGAGAATAGGTTAAACAATCCTTGCAAATTGCAAGAAATATTACCACAACTTAATGCTTTGGATGAAAAACACGTCCTTGCTCAATGGTTGATAAAGACACAAAAAGTATTGGCATGCAAATTATTTGAAGCAAATGAGCTTGCAACCTAGCATGTTATTGTAATTCACTCAAAAGATGGACAAAAAGGGTGCAAAGTTGAAAATGCTATGGAATGACTCTTATTGAGTTAAAGAAATTCATGATAATGGCTCCATACAATTGATTTGACTGGCGTCTTACATAAAAGTTTAATCAATGCATTGATACTTTGGAAATATCACTCGGAAAAGAAGATGCAATCAATTTCATCAAGGTAGAAGAAATCAAGTTGCCCAAAGTGGAAATCACCATACAATAGCTAAAGGCTGATAGCTGACCGACAATCATTAAATATCTTGCCGAACAGCATTCATAATATCTGTTTTTTGACCAATGGCTATCTCTAACGACTGACAAAAATCCAACAAATTTTGTTGCATCTCTAAAACCAAGAAGACTCTTCCTACCAATTAGCAACCAAGTTCCGGCATTCAATGAACATTTTTGCCAACTAGCAGTCATGTAGGATCCATAAAGGAACAGGGCCAACCCGCATGGCAATTTGGTGAGCAAAGTCAACCATCGCCTACCAACGACCATAATTAATATAGTAAAAGCACAAACGGGCCATCTGTCCATCTAGATATATGTGGGTAGTCAATCGAGTGTAAATTCTATATATAGGGTCGTTAGTCGAGCCTGGTAGAGCTAGATAATATATAGTAGACCTAGGTCGTCAGGGAAGTGCATCTATAGCCTAATCAGTGCCTATATATATATATATATATATATATATATATATATATAGGGTGTTGATTAGGCTATAGATGCACTTCCCTGACGACCTAGGCCTACTATAGGGTGTTGTTGACTAGATATATACATATATAGTCAACAGCACCCTATATATATGTATATATAGGGTGTTGTTGACTATAGGATGTTGTTGACTAGATAGATCTTGTCATCAGCACCCTATATATGTTGATTAGACTATAGATGCACTTCCTTGACGACCTAGGCCTACTATATATTATACGAGCCCGGTAGAGCTAGATAATATATCCTCAGGGAAGTGCATCTATAGTCTAGCTAGCACCCTATATATATAGTAGGCCTAGGTCGTCAAGGGAGTGCATCTATAGTCTAGGGTGCTGACTAGACTATAGATGCACTTCCCTGACGACCTAGGCCTACTATATATATATATATATATATATATATTGACTAGACTATAGAGATGCACTTCCTTGACGACCTAGGCCTACTATAGGGTGTTGTTGACTAGATATATATATATATATAGTCAACAACACCCTATATATAGTTATATAATATATCATCGGGGAAGTGCATCTATAGTCTAGCTAGCACCCTATATATATAGTAGGCCTAGGTCGTCAGGGAAGTGCATCTATAGTCTAGGGTGTTGACTAGACTATAGATGCACTTCCTGACGACCTAGGCCTACTATATATATATATATATATATTGACTAGACTATAGAGATGCACTTCCATGACGACCTAGGCCTACTATAGGGTGTTGTTGACTAGATATATATATATATAGTCAACAACACCCTATATATATGTATATATAGGGTGTTGTTGACTAGACTATAGGGTGTTGTTGACTAGATATATCTAGTCATCAGCACCCTATATATATATATATATATGGTGTTGTTGACTAGATATATATTATATATATAGGGAGAGAGAGAGAGGGTGTTGACTAGACTATAGATGCACTTCCCTGATGACCTAGGCCTACTATATATTATCTAGCTCTACCGGGCTCGATATATATATATATATATATATATATATATATATAGGGTGTTGACTAGACTATAGATGCACTTCCTTGACAACCTAGGCCTACTATATATGGTGACAGCCTACTTACCATATATAGGGAGAGCTCTTGACCATCAGAGCATAACTATAGATAGTTTTGTGGGAGCCCACCAAACTCCAACTATATATAGCCTATATAGCATAGTTGTCCATTTCTCCATTTCACTATATATATACATACAATACAACTAGTCAATCATGTGGTGCAACTCATGCTATGATGGAATCACGGATAATAGTAGATCTCTCCTATTTCCTATATATATATAGGGGTCCTCTCTCCCTAGCCTATATAATATCTAATATATGGGTGGGGCTATACTATGGCTCCTTCCACCTTGAATCGATAAATTCCAAGCTCCACTAATGGGAGAACATCATCAACCATCATCAACAACATTTCCTTCAGGTCAGGGATTGATCTCGAAGAGATGGAAATGGGAAAGAGATCAATGTTGGATAAGCGGGTGATCTAAGAGGATATGGGCTAGTAGATCTTACCACAGTCTATCATTGTTGCATAGCAAGCCTCATGCTAATGTCAACAGCATCAACATTGGGATCCATACCTACATGCCAATTCGCAAGATCAAACACCACTTCTCCATTACCGCATAGTTCCTAAAATGTTAGTAGTTTAGACCACAGCGCAGTTACCAACGCCACAACATTCATCGATTATGAAGCAATTGTTACCAACTCTTGTAATGTTTCAACTGACACTTCATCTGCCTCCATTGTACATTAGTGTACACTTCCATTCTTTGTAATTAATTACGTAGATGAAGTTAGGGAGCACGTAGACACCACACACCTAATCTTTCAGATGTTGTGCATAACTTAGCATAATAAAACTTTGTTGTTACAATTCTACATTGGTTGTCTTCATATTCTTTACTTTCCTTGTCCTTTAATGCATTGCACTTTCATATCCTCTGAGTTTCATAATCTGCTTTTGTTCATAACCCTCTTAAATCCATTTAAGTAGGTTGTCCACTAGGGCTCCTCAACCCCGAATAAATGGTATCAGAGCGTACATACTTTAAATCATTCTCGAGTGGTATCGTGGTGTTTTTGAACTTCATCTCTGTTTGTATTCCCACTCATACGAGGTTTGATTACAAGAAGTTAGGGCTTCAGACCTGTGACCCTTAATCATACCTTCCCTCATGTCCTCAAATGGGAGACAAATCTTCGATGACACCAACTTCATGAATATTCCAGAAGATGATAGAGGATGCATTGCAAAGACAACTGGAAGACTTGGAAGAGCATCATGCAAGTGAGTGAGCAAGTATCACTGATCATTTCTCGTTATTTCTCAAGCAATAGACTCCTTCCAACAACTCTCATTCTCATCAGTCATTTGATGGTCAAACACCATATAAGGTACAAGTCAATCTAGACATCCCTTTGTTTGAAGGCAAAATACATGCAGATGCCCTAGATAACTGGCTTACCCTAATATGTTCATACTATGCGGTTAATCAATTCTCTAACCAAGAAAATATTACATTTGCTCTTCCGAAAGTTTCTTTATCCATAAACAAATGGTAGGAAAATTACTACTCTTTACATGAAAATAGTGAAGATGAAGTTAACTTAACTTAGACACATGGAATGGTTTCGTAGAAGCACTCAAAGAAACCTATTATCCTACTGGCAACTATGATGACTAGTACATCAAGGTCTCTCAGTTGTGCCAAGGCAAAGAACAATCTATGAAGTGATACAGAAATACCTTTCATACTTTGGGGTCCAAACTTTGGATTTAGGATTCAGAACAAAACATTGTTTTGAAGTATAGGTTGAGCTTGAGACCACATACCCAGTCAGTTATGGATTTATTATAGATCCCTTCAATCGAAGAAGCCTATAGATTTTCTTACAAGTTTGAAGCAAAGGCCAAGGCCAAGACTAAGACAGAGGACTCTAAGTCTTAGACCAACTAGCAATCTAAATCTTCCAAGCAGAATTCCAAACCAAGGAATAGCTCCAAACACCCTCCACATAAAAAGCAATAATCATCAAATGAACAAAATAGCAATCCAAGACTAGAAAGTGGTCTTCAATTCATAACTCCAGCACTCATTCCAATGAGGAGTGTCGCACTAGGAAGACTCTACTTGCAGAACTTGAGGTAACAAGTACAAACACTGCATCATTGGACAAGGGTAAGCAAATCATGGAATATGAACCTAGTGCTATGGTGGGTACCACAAACATCTCTACTACCCATACAAAAACAAAGGAAGTAGAAATATTGTTCCATTCTCAAATTCGGATCAATGCTTAACCAATACACTTCATCGTTGACAATGAAAGTCAGAAGAATTTGATTTCTCCTGAAGCAATTCCTAGATTGAACTTGCCACTAATGACTCACTCACAACCATAATCTATATGATGGTTTAGTGCGAAATCCGAGAAATGCATCTCTCAGCAGTGTCAATCAGTGTACAACATCAAGTCGTCTCAAGATAAAATCCTTTGCAATGTCCCTCTATTAGAGGTATGTGATGTTTTCAAGGATCTCTTTCAGTCACCAAAGGAAGTGCCTACACACTTTGTAGTGAAGCACACTATTGATTTGATTCTTGGACTACCTCTACCTAATGCCTATTTATATCGTAGATCATTTCTAAAAAATGAATAAATCAAGCGAAAAATCCATGAACTCGTGGATAAAGGACATTCAAGCCCAACTCATCACCTTGCGGCAGCCCAATTGTGCTTATGCAAAAGAAGGACGACACATGGACATTGTGGATCAATTATTGAGCTCTCAACAAGATCACAATAAAGAACCACTACACTCTTCCAAGGATTGAGGACTTGTTGGACCAGCTCCACAATGCAAAATACTTCACCAAAAATGAATTTAAGTTTGGGTATCATCAGATTTCTATTGAACCTAAATTTGTATGGAAGATAGCCTTCAAGGCCAAAGAAGGTTTATTTGAATGGTTGGTCATGCCCTTCGGTTTAATCAATGCAATAGCTACATTCATGCAAATGATGAATGACATTCTCAAGCCATTCACTACTTCATTTTTTGTAGTCTACCTTGATCGCATCCTACTCTTCAACAAAACATGGGTTGAACACCTGCATCATATAGAGCAAGTGTTTGACACCTTGCAGAAACACAAGTTGTATGCAAACATGGAGAAACACTCATTTTCTATGTAGGAGATACAATATCTAGGATACATAGTAAACACACAAGGAGTGCATGTGGACCCGACCAAGATTCATGTCATCCAAGAATGGCCACAATCAAAGAATCTCACAAAGCTTCATAGTTTCTTGGGATTAGAAAAATTCTACAAGAGAATTGTACTTGGTTTTTCTCATGTGACTTGGCCCCTAAATCAAGTTACCATGGGTGGCGCTAAAGAAAAGTTCAACTAGGAAGTTGCAAAACAGAAAGCATTTGACGAATTGAAATGCAGATTTTGTTCCACACTAGCACTTGTGTTAATAGATCTTCAGCAACCATTTGAGCTCGAGACGGACGCCTCTGATTCCACACTTGGAGCAGTACTTACTCAATATGGTCACTCGGTTGCTTACCACAACGAAACTTTCACCACACCAGTAAGGAACTACCCAACTTACGATTGTGAGCTATATATTATTGTTCAAGCATGTAAGCATTGGAAACATTATATCTTAGGCAATTAGACTGTGATCCACATAAATCATAAGCCGCTTTAGTGCTTGTAGACTATGAACAAGTTGTTGCAAGAGTAGCATCAAAAATGGTCTTATTATCTTTAGCAGCTCCATTTGAACATCAAGCATATGAAGGGAAGTGACAATCCAGTCACAAATTATCTAAATCGTCTATCGATTCAAACTATCCTTTCTGTACTTGACACATGAGGACAAAAAATTAGTGCATGGTCAGGATTGTATCCATATGACATGTATTTTGCAAGTATCTATCAAAATTTGCTTTGTGGTAATTTAGTTTCAAACTTCTACTTGCAGGGTGGACTCCTATATCATATTGGACACTTGTGTGTTCTACATGAGGCAAAGGGACAAAAATTAATGTGGGAGGCTCAATTTAGCGAAGTTGTTGCAAATTTTGGAGTTGAAAAGACTTTTGCAATGTTGCAAAAGTACTTCTTGCCACAACTCAAGTCTGATATAACCAAATACATCAAGTCTTGCACCGCATGCGCAATTGCCAAGTTGGTTAACAAGAAGCAAGGTTTGCACGCAACTCTGTCAATTCCAACAAGACTGTGGGAACCCATTTCGATGGACTCTTTCTTATGCTACCCTACTACCAAGAATAATAATGATTGTGTTTATGTAATAGTTGATAGATTCTCAAAAATGGCAATTCTAGTATCTTGTGAGAAAGCAAAATCAGCTCTAGAAACAACTCAATTGTACTTTCAACATGTTTGGATTCACTTTGGAATCCCAAAAACCATCTTATTTGATAGGAATACAAGGTTCTTAAGCAATTTGTGGAAAGCGATTTGGTCTATGCTAAACACAAAGTTGAACAAATCTACTGCCTTTCATCCATAGATTAATGGACAAACGAAAGTGGTAAATAGGATTATAGTGCATCTTCTTAAGAATGTAGAATTCAAAGAAGCAACACACTTGGGATGAAAGATTGTCTTTCATTCAACACAACTACAATAGATCTTTACACAACTCTAATGCCCATAACCCTTTTCAGGTCTACTTGGGTTTCTAACCTCTGCCACCCATCGACGTAGTTTATCATATTCCGCCATCAACAGTAGCAACTCCTTAAACTCAAAAGGAAGTTGGCAAAGATGTTCAAATCATTGAGCACATTTAGCACATTCAACAACAAGTGCAAACCATTATGCAACAGGGTAATGCGATATACAAGCATCACCATGACAAGCACTGGACAACGCACACCTTCCAGGCTGGCGATCGAGTCTTGCTACACCTATAGAAGGAAAGATTGGCATGTCCTTACCACAAGCTTCGTCCACTTTGGTATGGGTCCTATACCATCATTAAACAAGTAGGAGATAATGCTTTTGAGCTTAAACCACCATCTTACCTTGGGTTGCATTCAGTCTTCAAAGCATAACTCTTGCGCCATTACTTACCATCTTTGTTGGATACTTCAGATACTGCAAAGACTCTTCAGTAGACAAAGATCAACCCAAATTGCAACATCCTAGTAGAATCGGATCGAGTCATCGACACTCAGATCAAATGGACACGTTGACAAGAGATCACTCTCTTCCAAATCATCAAAGAACGTCAAGTACCTTCCTAGGGAAAATGGTGTATAAAAGTGCAGGTTTCCACTTTGATTCTATATCTTTTATCCCATACGCACGTAATGGGGACCATTGCTCTTCAAGGGGGGGGGCGACTGATCTAAGAGGATCTGGGCCACTAGATCTCACTGCAATCTATTTATGTTGCATAGCCAATCTCACATGAACGTCAACACCTACGAGCCAATCCACAAGATCAAACTCCACTTCTACATTACCACATAGCTCCTATAGTGTTAGCACTGTAGACCACAACTCGCCAGTAATGGCAGTTAGTGACATCACAACATTCATCAGTTATGAAGCGGTTGTTACCAACTCTTGTAACAATTCAACCAATGCTTCATCTCCCTCCAGTGTATATTAATGTACACTTCCTTTCTTTGTAATTAGTTATATACACAAGAATAAAGTTAGGAAGCACATAGACACCACATATATGATCTATCAAATATTGTACAAAACTTAGCATAATAAATTTTTGTTATTACAATTCTACATTGGTTGTCTTCATCTTCTTTGTTTTTCTTGTTCTTTAAAGCATTGCACTTTCATATGCTCTGAGTTTCATAATTTGCTTCCATTCATAACCCTCTTAAACTTGTTTAAGTAGTTTGTCCACCAGGTCTTCTCCTAGGCCCCAAATCAGCAAGAAAGAACCATTGCCATCATACATGCCACAATAGATGGCCAAGAGCAAAATAAGTTAGTCACTGACTGACCCAATGGTCGAGCCAACAATCTTCCATCCATCTAATCATCTCATCAACCAATCACTAGTCATTCTCATATCATCTTCGCTAGCCAAATTGGATGGATGATTTGATGAATGAGAGCCACTTGCCAAATTAGATGGATGATGGAAACCACTCTCTGCCAGCCAAACCGGAGTGAATGCCAAACAACTGGACGAGGGCCCCTATATAGATGGTTATTATTTCCAGTTTTATAGAAAGAGAAATTGGACAAGCGAGGTCCTTCATTCTATTCTCACCCAACAACATAAGAGCCTTAATGAAGACATTTCCCTCGATCAACATCTTTCTTTTGATTGGACGGGTGATCTATAAGAGGTATACTAGTTGGCACCCTCTACTCTAGGTTTGGATGCTCCCTCAACTTTAATAGGATGCAATTTGTTATGAATTGTTGATCCAAATGGCCCTAAATAAAACCCATAACAAGGTCTCAAAAGATAAGCAATATTTTTTTCCTTGTATCCTATTTTTTTTGTTCACTAGGGTTTTTCTTGGTCATTTTTTCAAGTTAACTAGTTAGGAACTAGATAGTTTTATTGTCATCTCAACCACCACTTTTTGTTCCAGAAGGAATTGTAATATATTTTTATGGTATTGCAAGTTTGTTGACTAGCTCTTATTTGTGGTGCACAATTTTGTACATTGTAGGTAGCGGATACAATAAGTTTGATGAAAAAGAAGGAATTTTATGTCTTTTTCATTAGGGGTTTCCAAGAAAAAATCATCATATTTTCCTCATTTTTTTATGAAAGGATATTCAGTTGATAAAAATGAAAGTTCAAGAAGGCATTCCCCCTCGTCATGTAATTTATATGGAAATAAAGAGCCAATAAAACGTCCCCTTAATTTGTATTGACAAAAAATTGACCTTGCATTAAATGTAACAAAAAGACGCTGAATTAGCCCAAAAAGAATGAGGAATGTCATTGTCACTATATACAATATGGACTGTTTTTAGTCTCCTTGCTCATAAATCGATTCACTGGTGTTGTGCTATCATATGGACCATGGATTACATGGCGGAATTTGGGTTTCTGCATCAAGCCATTTCAATGAAATAGAAAGGAGGAAGAGCGCCATTATCACGCATGCTTTGTGAATTGTCACAATTTTGTAAAGAGAGACAACCTAGCAAACAATGCAACTTCAAATCAGGACGTACTAACACGTGGAGATGAGGGACCCACTTATTGCCAACCAAAAGTCAATAATTGTCAGTCAATGGACATTGGTTATCAATACAGACCAGGTTAGATAGATCCTATGCATTGGCAAGTAACTACACCTACTCGCATTAAAAGTGACTTTTCGTTGGCCGTGACATCAAGGAATAAAAAAACATATGGTAATACTAAGATGAGGAAGGAAAAATTGGCTATCTAATTTAGTCTAAACGACATGCTTTGCCGCCCCAACACAACCAAATTTGCACTGCAATTGCTGCCAAGGAGTGAATTTTAGAATGGCTTGATAAGCTGATGAAGTAGGCATAGCCAAATGGGAGGCTTTGGATTCAAACAGCCAAGAAACAAAAACAGGAAAAAACTTCACCAGTGCCATCATTCCAAGCATAACGAAATGAGGAGCTCAATTTTATATGGTAAAACTATTGGATGTTCTATGAGCTACTGTATCAAGACCCAACAATGCATCCTTTGAAAAATTCAAGAAAAACAGGGTCTATGAGCTCATCTCCATGCCAGTTTCCATCGCCAATGACATGTGATTACAACAGATGGTCCACAACTATGTGCTTGCCTAAGAATTGACCATGTACGAGGAAGTTTAGTTAAAAAATCATGATAGAACTACCACACAAGATATTTGAATCACCATTGACAGGTCGGTACATGCCCAATGATAAAATAACTCTAGAGGAAACTATAAAAAGCTATTTTTGAGATAGTGTCATTAGTCTGCATCCTACTATGAAGAGCAAAGGTGTGGAAGTAGCTCAGCTAAAAGGAGACTATTTGAAAGCCATAGCTGAATTTGTCAAGTCTAGACTTATATTAGCTGATATGAACATTGAAATGCCACTATGGTTCTGCAATATATGGTGGGAATTATGCAAGAATGACTACATAAATGGGCAACTTATATAGCAGACAGAATGAATGAGCAGTTAGCTAATTGTGCAAGGGCTTCATGAATTTACTTGCTTCTTATAGACCCAAATCTTGCTCCATATTTTGTCTGATTTCAAAGAACAAAATGGGGTAGACACATGTTTAAGCCTGCCAATTTAGCTTGTGAACTACCAAATCTTAAGGCCTTTTATGATTTCAGAGAGACTCAACAAGATAATTCCAATCAGAAAGCTCATATAGAATCAGAAGCTGAATCAGAGGAACCTGAACAGCAGTTATTCTGCAGAGGGAAGTCACAAAGGCTCAGGAAACAAGTGGTGGAGGACAAGAAGTTATACAGTCCTAGCCAAATCGTGCAACCAACAAGGTCATTTATGTTACCTTACAACTAGCTACCACCAGCAGGTCAATTGTAAGTGCACCTTTACCTCCAACAACTCAAAGAACAAGCAGCCAGGTAACTCCACCCAAACCAAAATAAATCCGTTTCTGATGATCCTTTGCAATATAAGTTGATTGGGCCACCTGAACCAGTTAATGTGCCACATTAAGATCAGCACTACTCTGACAATATTTAAAACAAAATACTTGCAAAGATGATGTTCATTCAGTAACCTCAGTCCCTGTGACCAAATCTTGAATGATAATTTTATAGGGGACTTGCCTCATGATTTCGAGGTATCTATAACTGAGATGGAGGAGCCTAAGGAAGAAGTTATTCTTGCAAAGACTGCTGACCCTCCTATGGGCAATTACGATGACAAACTAGTTAGATTGGACCATACAGTTCGGTCTGTTTGAACTGCAAAAGATGATGAACTCTGAATTTGGGAGATGGGCAGTTGTTTCAGTCATTGACTGATTTTGTTCAATCTGGCTAAAAATGGATCAGAGGTTTGTTTTCTTAAGTTTATTAGATATTGTACAGGTTGTAAGAATAAATTTGGAATCAACTATTCCTTCAGCCTCTGATACTCAGCTTCCAAAAACCCCATAAACATGTTAAGTTTCATCTGGGGAAGCTACACAATATAGGCTTTCTGTTGATGTCTGGTTACCGAAAATACAGCAAGATGGAACGGCGCTAAAGCAAAAATGGGCTGAGCAGAAGTACTGGAAGAGAGGAAATGAAAATTGAATAAGCAATTGAATAAAACTTATTGAAAATAAGTATGAAGCATTAAATATCCTGCCAGCAGTCAAAAGGTCTATATGGTGAGCAATGATAAGTTAAAAATTTGATCTGAGAATTTTAAGAAATCATTACCAGTCACTCAAAGATTGAGTGATTGAAAACTGAAAATGCAAGATTAAGGGCCCAACAAAACGCAGAAGGGATTTTTCAAACACCTGACCCAATTTATTATTTAATCAGTCTTCCGCATCTTCAAGATGTAGAAAAGTGAAATAAGGCTGCAATACCCTCTACATCTTCAGTGGGTTCTCACGACAAGTTATCTTCTAAGGGACAGACAGGCAATACACAGTCCCAGCAGAAGCTTCTCCTTTTGACTCGGACCCCACCAATGACCAGCCTAAGCAGCATATAGGAAAATTACAGGAGGAATTGGATTTGGCCACAGAGCTAGCAATGGATGTTACATCTTCAACTCAGGAGCAGGAACCTTACAATTCCCAGCAGTTTAGCCAGCCAGGAGCCAGGCATTTCATTTTATTTAACTTATTTTTTGGGATGGAGTGCCCCTAATTTATTTTTTGGGATGGGGCGAGGGTAGGGGTGAGGGCGAGGGTCAGGTGGTAATGTAGGCAGCAAATTCAGTATTTGCCCATTTATATCGCTGATTATTGGATTAGTATTAAACTTTAATTATATTGTAAGTTACAGTTTTAAAGAGTTACATGGAAGAGGTTTACCATTTATATGAAAAGTTGCGATTGGTAACTCTCATGTTGTATAAAAATGAACTCTTGCTATCAATGGCACCATCATTTGCACTTTCTATTGTCTTGTTATATCTGTCATAAATTGCTGTTTTATTGTAATGCCAAGTGGGTGTATGCTGAATATATCTCCTTGCTGTTAAAGAAACACATTGGCTCTAATGTATGTCAACAGGGCCCCCTTCCCAGTATATTACGAAGCCAGTTTATATCAGCAAGATTTAAGAATGATATTGGTGACACATTTAGAAAAGATCTCGAAGGAAAACTATAGATACAAACAAAATTAAATGAGCACATAAATTAGATGGACGGCAGCACATACTGAAGGTCCAATCTTTGGAACGTTGGATTAAAAATAGGGCAAGGAATTGCAAGAGAAGATTCCTAAGACATTCATGCACTACAAGAATTGAATGAAGAATTAGAAAGAAGAAGGCAATGAGAATATAAACAAATGAAAGCAGAAGGCCTTGATATTGGAATTCAGTCTAGCAAAACACCAGATTGGATTGCCGCCTTGGAATGGCATAAAAAATAGGAGAAACTTGAACAAAGTAAGGAGAAGTCAACCTTGGAAACTCAAATGTTGTAGGTCCAAACAGAATAAGAAACCAGGTTGCAAATTGAAAAAGGAATTACTAGAGGGGCACTTGAGGCAGTAGAGAGAGTACAGAGAACATATAAAAGATGCGAATGGAAGTATAACAGATGCAAAAATCTACATATCAGGGGTTGCATCACCATCCATTTGAGCCTCTAATTATTTGGGGCAGCCTGCATAATCCTTGGACAACACACCTGTGGCTTCTATTACATCCATTACACAGATTTTTCGCTTTTTGTTGCCCCCCGAGTCTCCTCCTACACTTGTACCCCTGACAACTACTTGACAGGAGTCGGTCAGGATGTCAACCAACTTAGTGGGGTGATAGATGTAAAAGGAAAACTTGGTACCATGTTTCATTAGACTATCTATTGTTGTGTCAAACAACATGCCCCATTTTCAGGCTGAGAAAAGAGACCCTCTTTCTTTTGAACTAATATTTTGGCAATATAATTCATGATTATGTTCTTCACAATAAATTGGCTTGAATATTTGCAGAACTTCATTTAAGACTCAGCTAAATATTCAATAATCACGATATTCTTTGCTTGCGAATAAAGTCTATCGCCCTTTTATTTTAAATTGTTTTATCACATTTTGTTATAGACATTAACCTATGAATTTTTGGGTTTAAATCTTTGTTTTATGCGAATGACTGGTTTCAATTCATGTATTATTTGACCGCTTCTCACATAAAATTCACGTAGCAAAAACTTGGCTTTCTTCAAGAACTTTACTTAGTCGATTGTCTTGTTTTCTCGCAGGTTTTTAAATATTCCCGAAGGCCCCTAGATTCTTCCACGTGTCCAAATCTTGTCGCCGCACGGCCTCGGAGTCAATTTCTTTTGAAAAAATGACTAAGTCCTTTTAAACCCCAAGGGCCCCGAGATGGTGCCATGTGGCACCATCCCAGGAGCTCAGAACCTCAAGGGCATTAGGGAATTAGCTCGAAACCTCGGAACCTTAGGAGCATTATAGTATTATATGGAAGCCCAGGAGTTGAACGATATTGGCAAAGGCTTGTGGCCCCAAGGCCCCAAGAAGGTGCCATGTGGCACCCTCTTGGAAGTTCGAGAGCTCAGAGCGATTACAACATTAGCCCAAAGCATGAAGACCCTGGGAGGCCGAGACAAAGACACGTGGTGATGATCAAACAAGCACAAACTAAAACCCGAGATAACCGAGATGAAGCCACATGGTCACAACGATGATAGAGGTAGATAGCGAGCTAAAGCCCAGGAATGCCGACAAGATGCAAGGTGGCAAAGTGGGACCTAATAGGCAAAGCCAATAGCCTAGCGAAGGAGAAGGAATGCGATGCCAAGAAAGAGCCATGTGGCAACGATAATGTATAAAGAGCCCAGGAACTAAGAATGATGGCTCGTCTAGCCATCAAAATCATCAAGAGTCCTAAGAGGATTGTGTCAAGTCTAGAAAGCACAGTCAAAGTGCAGTTGGTTCTTCACCAACTTAAAGGCCCAGAAGCGACAAATTTCAAACTAATAAAGGAGTGATCTAATCCAAGAGACCTTGAAATCAAGCTAGGGATGGCTCTTTCATTTAATCAACCCCTAAAATTGAATGCAGAAGTCTGCGTAGGGAACAATATTTGAATATGATTGCAACTAGCCCCCCAAGATGAATGAAAAGCAGTCACTATGGTATGAGTCATCACATGGCGTGCGCATGGAAGAAGGCAAAAGACAAAAGGTCTACTTTAAAGAGGCGTGACCTCTTAACTGCAAATCGTGGTTGAGCTGGCGAATCTGTCAAAAACTCAACCACATTCCACAATCATCATTAAATATTTGTAACTATCTCGATAGTGGGTTGAACAAATTTCATGGACAAATTTGTCTATATAAGGGACGTTTTCCCTTTGAAAAGGTCTGGACTTTTGGGGTCAAAGCATTGTTGGGATTGTTGGAGGCTTGCACCTGCCTTCCTTTGGTGTTTTCACCTTGACTGTGTGTCCACGGGTGGTCGGCATTTAGGGATCAAATTGTTGTTGGAATTGGCCTGGATTACACTAGCCTCGCTCCTACACCTTTGGCCTTAATTGCTTGTCAGGGGATATTGATTGTAACATAATGATTTTAGAATGTTGAATATATATTTTATTACATTTTGTTTGTTTAGTGTCTAATCTTTTGATTTAGCTAGTTAATTGGTGCTAGGACTGTTAACATGCTTGTTTTCAGATGATTGTCTTAGTTATGTTGTGCCATAGTTATCATAACTAGTCTTTTGGATTTGTTCATGCTTTATTTTAGACTTCTTGCATTCATCATGTGCAACAACAACAGAGTGCAAGATAGGCTATATTTAGAATCAATTCAATAGATCAATGGCTTTCACGATTGTCCTTCGAAGCTAGCCCACTGAGTGGCTATAAGTTTATGCAATTGCTAGACCGGGCACAAAGTGATATAACTGTGGTCAGGCATGCTTTTCAGTTCTGCAATACCAAGAAGCTCGTTTAAAACAAAGACACCCTCTTTTTTCTACTCTACCATCTCTCTCATTTTTACTTTTTTGGATGATGTCCTGCCCTAGTTTTAGTTGTGATAGGAATTGCAATGAAGTAGATTTTGATTATTTTATCAGTTGAATCAAGTAGACAACAGGATATAGACAAATAATAAGCAAGCAAGTAAATGAACATGAATGCTCATATAAATTGAAACTTTAGTGGTAGGAATTGCTACTCTGAGAGTAAACTTGGTTAAATTGCTCAGTCCTTGGGTTGAACCAACATCAATCCTAAAATTACCGATGGGACATTTCATCCCATGATTGTTGCCTCCCTGTGTCCTCTCGGAACGGTTAATCTAATAGCCATTTTCTGGGCAGGTCAGTTGGAGCTATATGGAATTTAATTTTTAATATAATTATGACCTTTATTTTTAGAAATGAATACTTGTTATGGTACAATTACAAGTCAACCATTGTGGTCAAATATCATATAATTTACCCACCATGATTCTTTCCTACATGCATTCTTTGGGTTGATCCATTCGAGGATTTCTATTTGTTACATAGGCCTCTGTATGTTGGAGACCATGCATATTGCACTTATATATAATGAAAGCATTCCTACTCCTATTTGTGTGCAATATTCATTATTGCAAATATATGTTTATATCATTTGTACATCAAACAATTTGTGCATATTTGATGTATATAATGCTTTTCATTGACTATTTTAGAGTAGATTAAGATATCTACAAACATCAATTTGCTCTTGATTTCATCTTAAAAATTCTAGTCATTGACATGACTAAGAGAGAGTTCATTAGTAAAAGAAAAGCTTTAAAAGATAAGCACATCAATCTCAACCATCTAGAGCTATACTGTAAAAAGCATTTACCAGTGAAGATACATCGCTCCTTGAAATCAGTCCAGCTATAGTGGGATCCTCCAATAGTATACCTTTACCTGTTGGAGGCTGTAATGCAAAATGGGACCAGAAGCAGAATCAAGGTAATATAAAATTAATATATATAGAAAAATCATATTAGTTTAAGCAGGTCCAACTCATTACTGGTAAGTACGAACAATACCTCTCAGTCTAACAATCAAGCATAAAATGATGACAAGAACTAATAATTCAAAACTTGAAAAACAATTGTCGAAACTCGAATATATGTATACTGAAATCAATTTTGCAGATATTGCATGTTGATTAAAAGGTATTCAGAAAAAATAGTTTCAAATAACTTGTTTTTCCTTTTTCTTCTGAATGATACAGGCCAAACATTTTTTTTTTTTTTGTGGGGGAACTAAATGCATCTTATATTGGACCAAAGAAAGTACTTCTAGCCTTCGTAGGGACTATCATGAACATTTGAAATACATTCATTATAGATCCTAAATTCTTTTAGAAAAAGTTTGTATTTCTATTGAAAATATATAGGAATCATCCACCAATAAGGGGTGTAATGTGCAAATTTTGAGGTCTTAAATTTCTTCTTTTGTTACTATAAAGAACCAATATGATTTGGGTTTCAGAAAGGGACAAATAAACTCACAGTATTAACCAAGCCTCCAGGTCGGATTACCGTGTAAACTAATCCACTTGATGTCAAAGCTTCTTCTGCGATCTCCTTAGCTTCCAGAACTGCTCTTAGTGCTTCTAGTGTCTGTAATTTATACAGTATCAGGTGATATTCTGTAAAATGTTAAGAGGATTGCCTGTAGCTAAAAAATAAGAGAAGAGATCTAATGTAGCATAAGAACAGTCCATTGTAAAGTGTTCTATTTCAATACAGCCACCATAAGGACAACATGATTGATTTTTTACTTTCATAGGAATTGTTTGGCGTTCTGTCATTTTCCCTAATTACTGTTCAACAGACAATAATTGCACTTATTGAAATCAGGAAATATTTACCACATTCTAAAACATCGGGATAAAATATGATACACAAATTCAACCAACAGCATTGATATAGATCTAGATTATCTACAAAATAATTGAAAATCCTCCTGAATCAACTTGTGTAATGATCTCAAAATTATAATTTTAAAATGGTCCATTGACATTTGAAACTCACACAAGTTTCTAAAATGATGAATCATTGTATGGAGACTTTACGAGTCTCTGAAAAATTTGCAGAGTCTTGAGACAAGCAAGGGTCTGCAAGTTTTGTGGCCAATTTATTTTGCATTGTAAATAAACCATCTGCAAAAAATCTTTAAAACTTACAGCTTGCAACAATCTCCGTCTGGTTGCTAATTTCTTGTCATGTTTATGGTATTATTTGCATTTCAGATGCATGTAATTTGGATAGCATTTTTGCAGATTTTTCTGAGGCTTTTTGGATTACATTGAATGCTATAATGACGGGGAAACACATGGGATTGGGATAGTTAGGATTAGCCATTTTTATACAAAAAGCTTTATTTTCCTCAAACTTCCCTGCTTGAATTTTCTCTGGTTCCTTTTCTTCACTGTTTGGGTTTAATAGTATTAATTTGTATTTTATTTTAATTTTCTGTATATCATTAAATGATAATTGGAGGGTTACACTTCATACCAAGGGCATTGGCACTAAAAAAGTTTGTTGTTTTCATCTAGTCTTGTTTTGCATCTTTGAAACCAAAGCACATGCATGTGGATGTTATTTGCTTTTTAATTTTGTTGTTTTATATAGCGATTTTGTTGCAACTTTGATAGGTTATGTGATACAAATTTCTTGGCAAAGGTTTCATAATGTTTCTTTTTAATTTAATACTTTCTATGTTTTATATGGTTGGCTTGAGTGTTTAAATTTTTTATTTTTTATTTGGTAAGTTATGTCGAGTTTTTGCAGAGGCCAAGGCCAAGTCTAAAATGTGCTCAATGAGTCTAATCCAAGTCCTAGTCTCAATACTATGGAATGAACTCAATCCCATGGCAAATAATTGTCACATTCACATTTTCCCTTTGGTACTAGGTTGTATCAAATCAATCAAGTATTATTATTCAAGTATCATTTTTTTTATTAATAATATATAAAGATTACTACCTAATACTCAAATAGTCATAAATTTCATTACATTTTAGAAGAAAATGATGTAATCTGATAAAAAAACGTGATATCTAACATCATCAATATGCTCAAATAATAATATTAACTTATTGAAAAATTATACACTGATAAGAATCCTCTACCAAGAAAAAGTATATTCATCAGAAACAATAACATTCTATTAATTTTATTATTTGAGGAGGCAGATCCACTCCTCTAATTTTTCTATGTTGGGTAGACATAAATCTTCTCGTGGAAAGATAAAGATACAAAACCAAATTGTATTTCTGGGAAATATTCCTTCTTTTGTAGTAAATGGCAATCATAGAGTCGTAGTCAATCAAATATTAAGAAGTCCCGTTATTTATTACACTTGGAAACGAAAACCGTTGGGAAAATTAATTTTATTATTTGAGGCAGATCCACTCTAAATTTTCTATTTTGGGTAGATAAATCTTTATTTTCCTAGTTTATAGCATCGCATAGATAGCATGGATTGGTAGCAAAATATCATAAGCAGATCATAGGCTGTGATGTTCCCTTTTTCATATAATTTTAATAACTAATAAAATTGTCCGAATAATGATTTTAATCATTCGAAAATATAAGACAATTAATTATTAAAATAGAGCTATTTTGGATAATTATTTGAATTACCGGAAAAGTGGTTTTAACCATTTGAAAAATTAAGGTAATTTTAATGATTATTCTAAGTGGCTTTATAATTAATAAATTGCTTGAAAAGTGATTTTTATCACTTTAATTATTAAATTTGCAAAAAAATAGTTTTAATTATTAATTTATTAAGACAAGTTATTTAATTATTTCATAAAGGCTTAAAGTGAAATTAAAATGAATGTCAGTTCAAGAGCTAAAGCAAAGAAAGGAAAAGATATTCTAAAAACGGCAAGTGAGACTTATGAGATATTTTACCTCCCCAAGATGGTTCGCCCCCCTTTTGAAAGTACAAATACAAAGTAAAAATCACAATTGAAGACATGTTAAATTTGATAATTGTTTCTTCATGCTTGAAGAAGCTATTGGAATATATGCCCAATAGGTGTTCGTTGTTTTGGTGTTGATCATTTTACAAAAAGTGTCTTTTGACACCACCTTTGCTAAAGGAGATCTTGTTACTTGCCTTAAAGTGAAACGATTTGTATTGAGGAGCTATTGTGAGGTTTTAGTGAACTAATTGAGGTTCTTTTGATGCTTATTATTTCATATTATTATTTGCACTAATTTTGCAAGTGGAGAGAACTATCTTAGAAGCTTGATTGAAGGTTTGGAGGCCCCTTTTACGGTCTACTTGTGCAAATTAATATTCTAGAATTATTTGTTAATTTTCTGCACATTAGGGTGGGGTTTTTGAGAAGATTTGTGGAAGATTTGAAGCACTAAATTGATAGAAAATTAAATAAGAATTTTTAGATTATTATTTAATTATTTTTTACAAAAAACTAGGGTTTTTCAGAATTTTGGAGCAATTTTTTGTGACCTTATCATGGAAAGAAAATTCCTCCATTATTTTTATTTAATAGTCATTATTTTTATGATCAGTTTGAGCTCTTGTTTGCATCATAATTCCAAATATTGAGGGAGTTATGAATTTTTAAAGTTTGCAGCTATTTGTATGAAATAATATTTGTTTATGGCAAATTTGCAAGGGTTTCGTTCTGAATTAATTATTGCAATAATTTTTTGAGTTTTGGCGATTGGATTGAACTAAACTTGAGCAGGAATTAGAATAGGAAAGGACTTCAATTTAGCTAGTCTGGCATTAGGGTTTGGAGGGTTGAAACATCCATTTCAGAGTCTTTCTTCATTGCGACAAGAGCCATTAGTGGCCAACTTCACAAGGTATTTATTTGGTATTTATTTCAAGGTGAATTGGAGTTAATTTTTAGTTTGAAAGGCAATTGTAGCAGTTAGGGTTTGCTGATTTTTAATTTCAAACTTTGTGGATTTTGGAAAAAACCTCTTTTTTGTTAAACCATCCCATTTGGAAACATTACAGTGGTATCAGAGCACCAATCTTGTCCACCTTTGAGGTTTGATTGCAAGCAAATAAAAAGATTCGGTGTTATCATGGAAGAAATGGAAAAAAAAATGTTCTACAATGCAGGTAGAAGGCTAGGGGACCTATGCCAACCAATGGAGGATGTAATCAACACATTGGAAGAAGTAGAAAGGAAGTTACCCAAGGTAAATCAATCACAATATGAATCCATGGAGTGGGCGGTACAGCCCTCAAAGACTTACTTGGTTCAAAATGAACTCTTGAAAGACACAGATGAGGAGGTAAGACTCTTGGTTACTAGTTATATTAATGAGGTTTTAAGACTAACAGTTTTTAAAGTTCCCTACAGTGATAAAATAATGAGGGAGATATTTTCATTGATTGTGGAGAGCTTCCAAAGTCTCGAAGAGAACAAAGGGCACTCCTGGACTACAAGAGTTAACATTCTAGAAACTATGGCTTCAACCAAGTCATGTATTTTGATGTTAGATATAGAGTGTGATGAACTTATTGTTAAGATGTTTCAACATTTCTTTGCAATTGCTTGTAAGAATCCTCCCAAGAATATCATAGCTTCTATGCAGAGAATCTTGACCGTGACACTCAATGAGAGTGATGATCTTTCCAAGCCATTATTATCTATCTGGTAAAAGGGCTTAATTTCAAAGCATAGGCAGCAAATGAGTCCAAAAAGAAAATGCCCTGTCATGAAACTGGTAAATATGCATGAATCTGAATTTTATGTTACATGAATAGAAGAGGAGGATAGATCACTTGAATAATATTCTATAGGCAGCCCCCTACGCCAAGGTTTATGAATAACTTTGGAAGTATGGGTAAAGTTTTGACACCTCTCTTGGCTTTGGGAAAGGCCCAAGTTATGAGCAGTTGTATTTTTTTAAAGAAAAAGTGGTATCCTTTCTTTTCGGAACATTCTGAAACCATTTTGTTATATTCATGGTCTCTATTCTACACTAGGGGCAATTTATCATGCACATGGCAGACAAGGGTAAGGGAGAAAGGTGAGTATGCATATGCTGAATCGAATTTGTCTCAAAAATTAGATTTCTGAATGCAAACACAGAAGCATTTTGGAAGGCAACACATGAGTTTTTTAGCGTTTTTAAGCATTTTTCAGCACTTGATAGATAGGAGGAAGGTGCGTATAAGTTCTGCAATTTATTGCTCAGAAAAATCAGACTTCAAGGAACAAATGCAGCCGTGTATGGAAGAGGAAAATTCAGAATTTTATGACAGATATCAGTCGGAACAAGAAAGGTATGAGGACATCTATTTTCATGTTTGTCTACATCAAAAATCAGTGATCTATTTACATAAACAGTTGTGTCATCATGAAGGAAAGGTTGATTTGATTAATACAATCCAGCTTATGCAAGATTCAGGAAACATGCTTTTGTTGGCACTTTGGAAAGGTGACATAAAGAGCTTTCACACCAATAGGGTACAGCCTCTTTGTGGATATTTTTGGGGACTCTTGATGAGCTTATGGAGTGTTACATTCATGCATAGGAATGTTGATAAGGGGCAGCCTTTGGAAGGGCACATGGCATGCACAAGAAGGCCCATATATGTTGAATTGTACTACCTTGAGGCCTCACATCATGGTAAGTTTACAAGATGGTACCTAGCTGATTTCTTTTTGAATGATTAGAAAGTGATAGCATGGCATTTGGGGGGTCATTACCCTCGGGGCAGCAAGGCAATCAAATTCTATCATGTTTTTTATTTCAACTTTTGGCCACATATCACTCCCTTGGAGGGTACAAGGGAAAGGAACTTCCTCATCCACCACTTGGTATTGAAAGGGGTGTTTGGCTGGGAACATGTGGAGCTTTTGGAAGGCTATGAGGACACATTTAGCACATAGGGGCAGCCCTTAAAGTATAGGTACAGCAAGTGGCTCCGTTGAGGGCTACCACTTCTTGGAAAGCAAGGACAGATTTTGTTTGCATTATGCGATGTGTTGGCAAGGTGAAGTGGCATTCAGTATCCATTTGGGGTATGTCACACTGTTTTTTAACAAAAATTGTTCTACTTAACAGGGACAGGAGCAAGGCTTTTTGAGCACTACAACAGGGTTTACCATTTGGACATGATAATTGGGCATATGAACTTGCATTTGCTTGAGGGCAAGCGAATTTGGGAAGGGAGGACTGTGATGTCCCCTTTTTCATATAATTTTAATAATTAAAAAAATTGCTCGAATAGTGATTTTATTATTCGAAAATATATGGCAATTAATTAATTATTAAAATATAACTATCTTGGATAATTATTCGAATTATCGGAAAAGTTGTTTTAACCATTTGAAAAATTAAGGTAATTTTAATGATTATACTAAGGGGTTTATAATTGATAAATTGCTTGAAAAGTGATTTTTATCACTTCAATTATTAGAGCAATTTAATTGATTATTTAAAGACCTAATTATATAATTTGCAAAAAAGTAATTTTAATTATTAATTTATTAAGGCAAGTTATTTAATTAATTCAAAAAGGCCTAAAGTAAAATTAAAAAGAATGTCAGCTTGGGAGCTAAAGCAAAGAAAAGAAAAGATATTCTAAAAACGGCAAGTGAGGTTTATGAGGTATTTTACCTCTTCAAGGTGGTTCGCCCCCTTTGGAAGGTACCAATACAAAGTAAATATCACAATTGAAGACATGTTGAATTTAATAATTGTTTTTTCATGCTTGAAGAAGCTATTGGGATGCATGTCCAATATATGTTTGTTGTTTTGGTGCTGATCATTCTACAAAAAGTGTCTTTTGACACCACCTTTGCTAAAGGAGATCTCGTTACTTGCCCTAGATTGAGGCGATTTGCATTGAGGAGCTATTGTGAGGTTTTGGTGAACTAATAAAGGTTCTTTTGATGCTTATTATTTCATATTATTATTTGCACTAATTTTGCAAGTGGAGCGAACTATTTTGGAACCTTGATTGAGGGTTTGGAGGCCCCTTTTAAGGTCTACTTGTGCAAATTAATATTATAGAATTATTTGCTAATTTTCTACACATTAGCGTGGGGTTTTTGAGAAGATTTGTAGAAGATTTGAAGCACTAAATTGATAGAAAATTAAATAATAATTTTTAGACTATTATTTAATTATTTTTGACAAGAAACTAAAGTTTTCAAAATTTTGGAGCAATTTTTGGTGACCTTCCCATAGAAAGAAAATTTTGAAATTATTTTTATTTGATAGTCATTATTTTTATGATCAGTTTGAGCTTTTGTTTGCATCATATTTTCAAATATTGAAGGAGTTATGAATTTTTTAAGTTTTCAGTTGTTCGTAGGACAATATTTGTTGAGGGCAGATTTACAAGGGTTTCGTTTTGAATTAATTATTGCAGTAATTTTTTGAGTTTTGGCGATTGGATTGGACTAAGCTTAAGCAGGGATTAGAGTGGGAAAGGACTTCAATTCAGCTAGTGTGGTGCTAGGGTTTGGAGGGTTGAAACATTCATTTCAGAGTCTTTCTTCATTGCAGCAAGAGCCATTAGTGGCCAAATTCACAAGGTATTTATTTGGTATTTATTTCAAAGTGAATTGGAGTTAATTTTCAATTTAATAGTGCAATTGCGGCAATTAGAGTTTGTTGATTTCTAATTTCAAAATTTCAGAATTTGTGGATTTTGGGGAAAACCTCTTTTTGGTTAAATCGTCCCATTTGGAGACATTACATAGGCACAACATTCAAAGTTGATGATTGATACATAGACTAATACAAGATATGACCCAGACCTTTCACTAGATTACAATCAACTCCTACTCACAACATAGTTTTGAAGAACTAATGCTCGCACATGAATGGCAAAAAGGCAGTCTGAAATATCTATCAAATAAACCTATAGATGTCAGCCACTTAATCAGAGCAAAGGAATTGTCCATACTTTGAAGAATGTGCATTGAAAAAACTCTTAATAAGTCATAAAAATGCTAGCAATAGATAACTATGCTCTAGAATGTAGTTCTTTAGTTCCTATACTTAATAATGATGCATATAATGCACACTAGACTTTGTCCTTCGGATGATGATTAAGTATAAATTATTATGTGGTGTTAAATCTCTACAATTTGTAGCATGTTAAATGCATAAAAAGAAAGTACATAAAATGCACGGGAAGAAAGAATATGTTTACAAGAATTCATGGAAACAATTGCATAAATACCCACTTTACCCAGAAACCTAGACAACAGCAACATCTTTCAGAAATCATCCATGGCATGGAGCCTCCATCTAAGACCAGTGAACTGCTTGTAGAAATGTTGCATGTATGATCAAGCCTAAGTTGCGCAATTGATCTGAAAACAAGAATGATTCGAATCCCAGATGCTCCAAGAGACTACACTCTAGATGAAGGTTGAGGTGGGTTGTATGTATATGCAAAGGCAATATTGAATAAGATGGAGAATAGAGAAAGTAAAAGGAATTTGAATAGAAAACCACATTAATCTATAATATATGGCATGCTCTTGAGAAAGATGTGTAGTTGTCTACTTTAGTACCATGTGTCGATTATTTATGCTACATATATGTATATATGGATTACAAAGTCAGGAAGGCTAAAGAACCGTTATGGAAGTCGAACTGTTTGAGATGTCATGCATTACTCTTCACCTTCCAATGGTTACATAGATTGACCTCCAGATGTGCGGTATGTTGATAGGTGTTTTGTCATGGAACGAACTCTGGAAGGGCCGAATATCATGACGCAACATCTCTATGTGGCCATTTGAATGTTGCAGGCAAATTCGGGGTTGCATGCAGGTTGTGGATAAAGAGCAGAGATTAAGTGCATGGTGCAAGTTGTAGTGTTGCGCAGGCGCTCTGAAGGTTGGCATTGAAAGGCATTTGAGATCTAATATCCACATTTTAGCATAGAGCAACATGCTGCCCCTCAAGTGCGCAAGGGCTAAGCCCTTGACATGTATGTGCTCCGTGCCTATTGGGCAAAGTGTGTGATGTTTTCTTCTAAGTTGTGCAACATTTTCCCTGGCATTGTGCGAAAGGCACATGATTTATGGGACTGCATAGAGGTGCTCAAAGCATGGAGTCATGTGATGTTATCTTCATAGCTGTGCAACATGGATCCAAGCACTGCACAAGATGCACATGATGCAATAAACTATGCAGAGATGCTCAAAGTATGGAGTAGCACAACCAAGGGATTCAAGGTATCAACATGGGTATGTGCAAATGCACACAATTCATTCACCCTATCTTGAGAAGTAGTAGTCCGTATTGCATTAAGTCTCGAAACAAGTGTGATGCAATCATCTCAGGGTTTCCCGCGGCATGATTAAAGTATGGAATCACTTCAAGAAGCTGGTATCTCTTATTTCCCACAGGTAAGGTGATACTCTAGGAATTGGTTGTTCACATAGCATGGTGGTTGTGCATCTATGCATGCCCAAGGATTATATCATTTCCATCAATTGGCACTATATTACAAACTAGCACATCTCTGAAAGGATGGATAACATATATGAACGACATTGGTGAGCGATATGTATACCTTTGGTGTTGCAAGCGCTGATCCATCCCAAACTGAAAGGACATGGGTGAGGCTTGGTTGGAAGATTCAATCGCTTGACAGTTACTTTAGAGATGAGATTCTTCAATCTACCATCATTAATTAGAAAATCCAATAACTATCCTAGCACCCACATTTGCAAATGGAATAGGCACTCTGCTTCAACATCTAGCACTATTGGTGTGGTTATTGTTCAGAGACAAGCAGCTTTAGGCTTTGTTTCCTCTACTTAGGGAATCCTTGACCCTCTATTTTTGTGCACGCAAGCAAGCTTTTTTGCGCATGGCACTTTGTGTTGGAGTGGCTGCTGGTTTTGTGTTTGTCACACCATTTACTTACCTTAGACGGTTTGAAATTGTCTAAAGCAAGTGTCTTCTTTGGTGCCAAAGATGTTTCCCGCCTGCCCTTGTGTTTGGACTCTTCCTCAATGGTTGTTGTTGACCATTTTGTGAGTCCTGCATGCCAAAATGGGCACCCCCCCCTTCTTTTGCCTTGAAGCCTTGTTCTTCATGACCTTTTGCCCTGAAACCAGGTCTTAACCGTTTAAAAATCAAAGAAAAAGCTTCTTTTGTGCAGGTGTAGGTGTTGTCTCATCAAGCATTGGTCTTTTCCAACACTCACAGAGCAAATCGGATTCTCAGAACAGCATTATTTGTAAGCTTTACAAGTGATAAGCAGGAGCGCTTAACAAACCCGAAGGGGTCTATGGATAGTTCTAGTGCAAGTCGAGTTTTGCAAGGTCCTTTACTTGCCAATTTTCATGAGATGGAGTCATTCACAAACTCGAAAGGGTAAGGAAGAAGCAATCGGGTTTTGAGACGTCTTTACTTCAAAGCTTTTTGAGTAAGTCCTTCGGAAGAGCCCGAATTGGTCTTAGATGCTTCTTAAGGCAAGTGTTTTTCCGCGGAAGGCACCTGGGCGCTCTATAGGGTCATTTACAATTTCCTCGAAGGGTATGTGCCCTTGCGGGAGGCACTTTAAAGATAAAACAGACCTTTACAAAACTTCCGAAGGGTATGTTGGAAGGCAGAATAGACCTTGCGGAGGACTTTTCGTCGACGTGAGGACCAGTACAAAAGTTCCAAAGGGCACTTTGGGCTCAAAATGCCCTTGTGGAGGGTAGCCGATTGAAGCAAAGGAGCAAAGATGAAGCCCGAAGGGAACTTGCCCTTCGGAAAAAAGTGATAAGCGGAAAGAATTCCTTCGGACAAAATGTCCAAAGAAATTCCTTCGGACATTTTGTCTGAAGGAAAACCGAAGAAGAAAAGCCAAGGTCGAATTCCTTCAGACATTTTGTTCGAAGAAATTCGACGGTCACAAAAGTCCGAAGGGTAGGTGTCTTTGCGGGGGGCACTTGGCCATGAAAGTGGACCATTGCAATTTTTCGAAGGTATTTTTTCTTAAGGCAAAGGTCATTTTCGAATGCCGAAGGACCATTTCAATCTTTCTGAAGGGTCACTTTCCCTTCGGAAAAGTTCATTTGCAAAAATGCCAAAGGATTGTTACAGAATTTCCGAAGGGCTCTTTCCCTTCGAGAAAGTTCATTGTCAAAATTCCGAAGAGACACTTTAAAAACCCGAAGGGTACCTTCCCTTTAGAAAAGGACCATTTCCTTCGGAAAAAGTGTCCGCAGGTAAATTGTTCGAGATAAGTGTTGAGCAAAGACCCGAAGCAATAAGGGACCCGAAGGAATTGTCCTCGTGATTGACGGGCCCGTGAATGTCAACTTCAGGGTGATAAACTAGCCGTTGGGATTCAAATGTCCAATGACGAGCCCGTGAACGTCAACTTCAGGGTGATAAAGCTAGCTGTTGGAAAGGAATTGAGAATCACAAGCCCAAAGGCCCGCCAAAAGAAAGTCGAAGAGTGCAAGCCCAAAGAAAATTCCTTCGGACAAAATGTCTGAAGGAATTCAAAACCAAAAGCCCGAAAGCTCGAAGAACAAATGAAGGAGCAAGTAAAGAAAGGAGCCCGAGAGAAAATAATAAGCGCCTGAGAGCTCGAATGGCTAAGGACAAAAGGGAAATAGCAAAGTAAGGGAAAACAAGGCAGGTAACCCAGAACGCGGCCACATGCACAATAAACCAAAAGCTCAAAACATTTCAAATGGCGTGACAAGTCAAAGCGCAGACCCGAGGATGAACAAGACCAAGACAGGTGGCACAAGTGTCATCAGCAAGAGGAGTAAATGCACTTGGGTGAAGTAGTCCCTATTAAACAACCAATAAAAGGATTGGTTTTCGAACTATAGAGGGGAGCAGCCCATGTTTTCACACTTCGCCATTAATGCACAGCCAGTTATGCCCAGCATTGAAGAGAGCATGACCCAGTCAACACAACTTGGAGATGGTCTTGTCAGTTGCTAGGAGTATCCCATGCTTTGGAGACTCATTTATAATTTAGCAAAAAATCCTTCTGGGTAATTTCTATTTGGCTTTTGCTTGGCTAGGCGTTCCCTTTAAACCATTTGCTGGAATGTAATGGAGGATGAATGATTTATTGGAGCAAATTGCCCACCTTGGGATTAGTGCCACATTCAAGAAATTGGGACAGCTAACATAAATTCTGATCCACGCATTCTCTGGGGAAATTCTGCTATAAATGGAGTATTGTTCAGGTCTGGTTTAAGATAGAAATTTTCTGATTTTTTATTGAGCTGTATTGGCATATGTTTTTTAATGTAATTCCACCTTATTTTCCTTGCATTTTATGAATATATCAACGTATGTGCAAAACATAAAACTCTTATGCATTCTCCCGTCTTATTTTGAAAACAAAACACAAAAAAATTTAAAAAAAAAATAGGGGCAACCATTACAGTCATTGCCATCGAAAGTAGGAGCATTAAGTTTATTCACTATATGTTGCAAATATTTCATCTCATCATTTCAATTGCTACCATGGGCACTACCACCTCCCTGATACTTTTTCCCAACTGTTTCTAGGAAATTGGCATAAGTTACCATAGCCTTGAAGTCTTTTGATTTCCCTTGATACTCCATAAATAATGCATCTAACTCCTCTGAGGTAACTGTCTTAGAATCTGACCCTGGGTTCCTTTGTATAAACATGGGCTTAACAGGTTTAAGAATGGGACCCATTTGACTAACTATTGGTTGTTTATGTGAAGTTGGGCTTCCCCCTCTTTGAAATGTATTAGGGTCTAGATTTCACAAAGGAATGGTGGTGAGCAAATTACTCTGAAGTTGTAACATTTGTGTCATTAAAACTGCCATTATTTCTTGACCCATTTGAATCCCTATCAAATTATTTTAAAATAGATCTGCACTTTCCTCATTCATCAAGTTTTCCCATGTCTGTCCATAGTTCATGGGCTAGAAGGAAATCGGCTTTGATACCACTATTATGACCTCTATCAAATTTCATTTTTTTAATTTTAATCAGAATGATGCTAGGAAGAAAAGAACAATGTACTGCATAAACAAATTAAACCCTAATAATAACACTGGAGTTGTATTTTATTGATAAAAATTTGTTGGAATACATGAATTGAGAAATAATAATAGTGTGCAACTAATTAGAAATCAAGCACCTAGCAGAAGATATTTCCCAAATCAAATTTGATGTTGTATAATGTTCCAACATCCCCGCAAATCACATTGCCGATAAAAAAATAAAAAAACTTTTAATGCAATGCAATCTATGGATGAAATTATCCACAAGAAACTAGAAGGGTTTCGTCTTCTAATCTTTGGATCCGAGGGTTGTCATCCCTAAATCTATATATGAGTTACGCCTATTGTAGCCGTCCACTATAGGTCTGAAAACATGTGAAATGAGCATAGATTGATCCTCTTAAGGTTGGACAACCTCTATTTATTCATTGCCATGCTCCCAACCCTAGGCACCTAGCTTAGTGTCAAATAATAAATATTATTTTTATTTGATGACACTAACATCACTTAATAATCAAGTACCACATGATAGGGTGCTAATGTAGTTACATTAAAATGTCCAAGTAGTCAATTAACCTTGACCTCTTATCAATAATTCAACCATAGCTTGAGAACTACTCGCTAGAAAAACCTAAGATAAAGTATAATGAACCACTGACTCACACCGGTATCCAACGATAGGCTGCTAGGCTACATGTCATGATCCTATTCATGTAGCCCTCCAAAAGCCCCTATGAAATAGGAACAAGTTTTTCCTAGGGCACTTATAACGGACCCATACACTAAAAAATATCCAAAGGCATGAACAATGTCAATAGTAAAAATGTCCTATATGGGAGGACTAATGGTGAGGATCCTACCTCCAACTGACTTCCTAAAATATAGGAAATACCCCTAATATATAAGAAATGGTCTAAAATACTAGGCACAAATGAATGAAACCGATCCTCACTAGTACATACTTCTCTAGCCATCAGCCCTCACCCATCAAGAACTATAGAAATGGGCTCGTGGATCCCACACACGTTGACTTAGCACAAAGGGGACATTACAAAGTCAAACTATTTGAGTTTCCATGTGTGAATCTTCAACTTCTGACAGTTACACGGCTTGACCTCCAAATGTGCAGTATGCTAACAAGTGTTCTGTCATGGAACAAGCTCTAGTAATGCCAACTATCATGGTGCAAAATGGTGTGGTGTCTCCACGTAGCCATTTGAGTGTTGTGCATAGATTCCGAGTTGCGAGAGAGAGACCATTTATTGGATGGTTGGTCTTCCGCATTAACTAAGTAAGTATTTTATCACAACAAAGAAAACTAAGACAGTTTACATGATTAAATGAAAGTCCCAAAAATGTGTTTAAACAATTGTTTGAATGTTCTATGATTAGTTAACCTCCTAAGCGAGAGATTGACCCATCAAGGCTCTTGTCTAAGAACTATGATACTAATGCATATTGTGATTATCATAAGGTCCCGAAACATTCTTCAAACAAATGCATAACATTGAACCAATCAAATTCAAGTGAAGGGTCATAATAGCACTTTGAATGAATCAATGGCACAACCAAACCAAACACTTGAAAATCTTTACAAATCCCATTCCAAATCATGATATTCAATCCAAAGGCCATGGCAATGTTCACATGATAGCTCAAAAACAACCATCACAAGGTTTTAATGCTCATATATTTGATGGATTCATTGGTGCGGTCAATATAACACATAAAGAGTCTCCCCCAAATATATTCTATGATCACGAAATCCCGAAGGATGACTCTAATAATAGACCACTCTACATTCTAGCTTTTCAAGATTAACAAATGGCATTTTGATTGATATTGGTCGAAATAAAAACATATGCACGCTGAAATTTGTTACTAGTCTTGGGTATACTCAGAGAGATCTAGACAATAATACAACAATTATTAAAGGATGTGATGGAATTACCTAGACACCAATTGGAGACATTGCCTCACTTGTCACAATAGGTCTTGAGACCATCTTAGTTTAGTTTCATATACCGGATAATGGGACATATGACATGTTGCTTGGAAGACCATGGCTTAACCAAATGAAAGCAACTCTATCAACACTACACTAGTACTTCAAATATGTTGATGACAATAAAGTAATTACTATCCAAGGCACTATCTGTGGTGCTCCACCACAAGTTCAACCCAAAGTATTATCTCAAGAGCTACCAAAGATGCCACTAATCCAAAAACATTACATCAAAACACCAACAGTTTTAGTACTAACCCATCCATGTACCAAAGTAATCTTATCACAGCCTCTCGCACCTACACAAGATAAACGGCCTTCAAAGGATCTAATTTCTCAAGTTAATATTTAGATAAAGAAAACTATTATTTTACGAGAGGATACCAAAGCTAACACAACTGCTTTCCATGATAATGATTACAATGGCAATGATTATAACGATGGTAACTCCATCGATTATTCATATAGTGATGACGATTATACTGATGATGATAACATATTGTCTTTCTTAGACTCATGGGTAGGCATCTAGATCTTACCCATGAGGATAGGACTACTTCCACTTACATACAATATAATGACGATTCCCCCAATATTATTGGTTACTCTTGCCTGCTAACCCCATACACTTGCACCTGAACAACCTATTTTCATGTACATAGTTTTATGTCTTTTTCTTTGTTTGCTTGCTTTTATTTGTTGGTGTGGCTTTGGTTTTATTTCTTCCTTCCATTCGTGTATGGCTTTTGGGAATCTTTGATTCTTGAGATCATGTGGGTTTTCATGATGTAGATTGTTTGACAATGAAGTTTCTAGATTCATCATATTAATATAAATGATATCGAATGTTTTGAGTGTGTCATGTGTACCCATCATCAAGGAGAGTAAGAATATGAAAATTATTCCATTGAGAAGTAACATAGAACAATTCCATTAATAATATTCGAAGAAAACAAATGGAAAAAGTAGATAGTCAGTGAACACATCAATAAAAAGGGATTAACCAAAGATTAATTAATGAATAATTAACTAGATACCGGTTAATCATTTATAAATGATTAATAAAAGGTTAATCACATAAATATAATTAACTAAATAATTAGTTAATTATAAATAAATAATAAATTAAATTAAGATTACTCACCTATGCCAGATTGTGATTATTCTTTCATACCTATATGGTTTAATATCGGTCTCCAAGAATTGTTGATGTCATGGCCATGATCCCTATTAAGATTTTACAAACTTTTTTCAATTTCAATGGTTTCTCTCAACTTTACTTCTCCTAGGCATCTTCTTTTACAATTGATCTTGCTTCGTTGTTGCATGGTGTTTCATATTATGGCAATGTCTAGTTAACACGGATACTTTAACTCGAAAGTAATTTATGTCCTTGGAATTCGCTTTAAGCCTCGTTTGGAGAAACCTCCTTGTTTCACCTATGTAGGGTTTAGAACAACAAAGAATCCAGTAGACACCCTTCTGTTTTTTAGGACTTAATGGATCTCTAGTTGAATCTTCTTCAGCGTTCTTCCGTGTTTCTTCCCCCTTGGGCCTTCCTTCGCTTTCAACATCTTCCAGTTTCCCATATACCCTTTTAATTTTTGTTCTAATTTTGAAGTTACCTTCTTGTTCCACATTCATATTTTAGTTGTCCTTTATTTTGTCTTCCTTCTTTAGTTCATCTCATGGTTTATGTGATTTGAGTGTCATAATTCCTTGTTGGATTCCCATTGGTTTCATCTACCCATACATATGCCATTCTTCTAACCTCTCCCCTTCTTTGATTGTGCTAGTTTCTTTGCTTGTGGCTCGTCTTTGATTATTGTTACCCATCCAAAAAAATTGTGCACACTTTCTCGTTATGATGAAACATTATATATTGAGGCCACATGCCGCATTCCGCGCACAGTTCTGAGGGAAGTTGTAGGTTAGTAGTATACCTCAACTTTTTATTCTTCCCATTTGTTGTACCTTTTCTTTCTTCCTATTTGGATTATTTCTTCAACTGCTATGTGTTCTCTAAGATTTGTTTGCCTTTATCTTTGAGTGCTACGTGGTTACGCAACTTAGCATATTATGATTATCTATCGATTGATAGAGGTTATACATTGTTTACACATGCTACTTGTAGTATTATAGAGTTAGACGCAAGACCTACAAGTTTATACTTATGATTAAAAATTCACAATTGACTGGGGACATCCTTCATTCTCACTTTGAGGGCATCCTAGAGGATGGCTCCTAACAATGCTTCAGAGTCTATCTTTTGTGTTTTCCTTTATTGTATTGAGCTTTCATGTGATTATATATCATGATCTATCATGTGTCTTGTGTGTTTAGCACTTCTACTTATACTCATGTCTTGTCATACTTGTTGTGCGTCCAATGTTGCTTTGTGCTTAGTCATATGAGTGCTTTGCTTTGATTCTAGAGTGCTTGATGTGCTTGCTTTGTATGCTTACTATCTAGCATGTCTCTCTAGTTTGCCTTCCACTTGATGCGTTTGCCACATGTGCTTGTTTCTAGGCATGCCTCTCTTGTTTTCCTATGAGTGATGTGTGTTCCTTCCTTCCGGTGTATACTCTATGCCACACACTTGCACTTGTTTTCTTTGTGTGACATTGCTTGTACTGTTTGCTCCACATATGTGACATTCTTGCCTTGTTTACTCTGAGTGTGATATGTTTGGTGTGCTTTCCTTGCTTGCTTTGATTACATTGCATTGCTATATAATTGGTGCTATGATCTATATCATGCACAGTATGCCTTGATTGGCTGTGTTTTCTTGCCTACGTTGCCATAATGCCTACCATGCATCAATTGGGGCCAAGCTCCATTTGTATGTATTACTTTGATAGATTGGTTGTTATGTTGCATATGTTAGGGCATACTCTTATTTGTGCCTTCATTGATTGTATCTTGTTAATTAAGGGCATGATTCTACTTTGCTTACATCGACTATATTTTTTCCATATTGGAGCATACTATTGTTTGTGCCTTCAATACCTTGATTGGCTGTATTTTCTTGCCTACATTGCCATAGTGCCTACTGTGCATCTATTGGATCCGCGTTCCATGTGTATGTACTACTTTGATATATTTGTTGCTATGCTGCATATATTAAGGCATATTCTTATTTGTGCCTTCATTGATTATATCCTGCTAATTAGGGGCATGATTCTCCTCTGCTTACATCGACTATATTCTGTCCATATTGGAGCATACTATTGCTTGTGCCTTCATTGATTATATCTTGCCTATATGGAGGCAACATCCTATTGATTGTGCTTATACCTTACCAATATAGGGACAAACCATTATTATTATTTCATTAAATTTATTTCACAATGATATCTTACTTATATGACTTAGACCTAGACATAGTTAGGCCAAAGTCCCTTATTTACATATGTGCTTTCATGATGATATATTTCTATGATTATACCAAAATCTTTTATACATACATACTTTAATGATGACATCTTATTATGTTATACATCAGAGCTTTTTTTTTTTATCATACAAGTGATACGCATAATCCCTTTCTTTCGAAATAAGTGATTCATAGGTTCATCCCAAGCCTCAAAAGGAAGGCATATGACCTGTTTATTTTACCTTTCAGTTACATGATGATACACAACGGTCCCAGAGAGTTATAAGGGATATTTCTTACTCGCACATTTGGAAGCAGCCCTAGAGAGTTATAAGGCATACTTCTTCTCACTCCAACATTCAGAAACAATCATAGAGTGCAAGACATCACATTCTACTTAGTCTCCTCAATGAGGTGCACACTTAGAGATAATGCAACTTCCGAGATATGGATTCCACAGATGGATTCACAGTTCTTACACAATCAAGTGTATTCATTCCTATTTTTTATTTCTCTCATTTATTTCTATAGTTCTTGATTATCGATTTATCTAGACATTGATTTGCTTACAAATGTTTCCCTTGTATTTGCAAGTACCCAAGTTTCATATTCCAAATAGAAGCATGGATGTTGGTTCCAAAATTTCCATGGATTTTCACAGTGGCAATCAAGATGCTCGTACCAAATTTCAAGGAGTACAAGGTTTTATTTGTATTTTGTAGGTTGCAAGAGCTAGTCCTTAAGATAAGATAACCTCTCTCCTTTTGACTTTTAGATCATTATCATTTTTTATATTGAATTCAAGGACGCTTACAAGTTTTGGCTGCAACATCTTCTAAAATCCCTCCCAGGTACAATTGTTCGTTTTACTAGGATATGTGCACACGCACACATATCAATGTGGGGAAGTTTTTAGATAGCCAATTCTAATCTAGGGGTAGTTTTAAATGTTAGTTTGCATTGATATAGGGCACTTGTGTTTGTGTTGATTATCAATCTAGATTAGGCTCTTATTGGCACATGTTTTCTCTATTTGGGCCCTGTTTTCTCTTCCTTTGATTTTCTCTCTCCCCATGTTTTTAGCATGGAACTACACTCTTAGTTGACCAAGAGCATACCACTGCATTCCTCACCCCTATTTTTTCTCGTCTTTTTGACCCGTCTCCCTATTTCTTCGGTGTCGTGTTTCTTTTTGTCAACTTTCCAGCCCTTTGTGTGTTGGCTTGCATGCCAGTGGGGTCTTAATTTGAATTTGAGAAGTCTACATATATAGTTACATAAATGCATAGAGAAGAAGCACGATAAAAGTAAATGAAAGCAAGAGTTCCAAGAAAAATTCAAGAGTGATAGATAGAAGTCCAACATTTGATTTGAAAAGCAAAATTTCCTTTGGAGTCTTCATATTGTGTAATGTCCCCAAATGGGACAATTCAACCAAAAAGGGGTTTCCCCTAAAATCCACAAAATTCTAAATTTTGAAATTAGCCAAATCAGCGAACCCTATCTCAAAGATATGCCTTAAAAACATGCAATATACTTCCAAACCCTAGGCGCCAATGTGCAAATAATATATAGGTAATTTTCAGCAATTAGCTTGAGCATATACACCTCAAAATTATCCAAAATAAGCCACAAACTGAAAATAGAGATTTTATACCTTTTTACTTCTTGTATATGGATGAAAATCAGATTTAACCTTGCTGTAAAATTTCTGATTTTACACATAAAATATCAGCTGAATATTTGTCAAACCCTTGCCAAAAATCATAAATAATTTACAAAAAATAGCCACACAAATCCAACACCTTTTTTGGGCCTTCAAAGTGAACAAAACCCTCTTCCAACATAGTCGCCCTAAATCAAACTTTGCATACAAAAATCAAAAATATTATTTGCCCTTCAACTAGAGTTTTAAACCTCTTCAAACAACAAACCCTCACTTCAATTCAAGTCGCCACACTTGGAAAAATTCCTCAATAAATATTAGTCATAAATCCACAATTTATGAAGTCAAAACCCTCATGAAATCTGCCCAAAAATATAAATAAATAAATCAAAATTTATTATTTATTTATCCACTTGAAAAAACCTTGCAAACTTTGTCCAATCATATAGAAAGTCAACACCACACTTCAGCAATAATTATCAATAAATTCCACCAATGAAACTAGGTTAATTTGACCTCAAATTAGCCTTGAAACCCACACAACAAGTCACCAAGCAAGTCGCCCCACTCTAGGGCAATAATCAAATTCCACTTTTGCAAAGGTGGCATAAAAAAACACCGTTTTGTCAAATAATCAACTCCAAAAACCTGCAAACACTTATTGGGCATACATCTCAATATTTTTTTCAAGCATGAATAATCAATCTCAATTTTCAACATATCCCTCAAAGGAGAACTCCACCATGTACTTTTACCATTCAAAGAGGGGCAAACCACTTTGGGAAGGCCAAATACTCTTTCTTAACTCTCATTGCCAAATTTTAGCATATCTCCTCTTTGTTTTTGATCACTTACAAGCCGACATTCTTTTTTTAACAAAAATAATATTAGATAATTGTTTAAATGATAAATAGTAATTAAAATTACTTTTAAGCAATAATTCAACAATTATTTCAATTAAATACATTAGTGGTTAAACCCACTTTTATAAAATATTCTATTAATCAACTAATAATTGTCTTATATGAGCAAATGATTAAAATCACTATTCAGACAATTATAATTAATTAATATAATAAAACCCCAAAAAGAATTATTTAGTATATGGGGAAGTAGATTAAAGGTCTCTAATACCTACTCATGGATGGTTTGGAAATGGGGACATTACATATTGCATCATTGCCAATTGTTCATGTAGTAAAAAGATCATATAAGGATTAAGGCTTGCATCACAATGATTGCTTGTTGAACTAAATTGAATGTTGGTTGCCAACTTTCCTAAGGACAAGGATCTGACAGAGACAAGACCCTCAATGACTAAATCATTTTTTAAAGTTTTTCAAGGTTTTGTGAGCTGATTATTTGCAAGGTTTTGTGAGCTGATTAGGGTTTCAAGAAAGGAAAAGGATTTTCAAATAATGCACAATGAATTCTCATAAATTGAACAAGGTTTTTGGAGTGTAAAAGTACATGATCAATATCGTCAACTTTAATGCGAGAAAGGACAATTGCCTGGAGCATACCAATCCATACCTGTTCATGCAAAGAGCATAACATTCCACTCTAAATCAAAGTTTCAAAGTTATCAATTTCTTCTGAATTTTTTGGGATATCTCTGTGTTGGTTCCTGGACCTATTTGCACTTAATTTAAGCCTCAGACAATCTACATATTTGTTATAATTCAATATTTTTTCATCACCCTCTCTTTTGGTATATTAATCTGCAGTTTTGTCCTACAGATGAACAGATATACATACATCTTGACAAAACCACTTAGTACTACCAAGTTTAGTCAGTTTCGTGCATGATGGACCTCTCGGAGTTGCCATTGAGGAGTGTGCATGACAATGCTATTTCCTAACGGCCATGTGTTCCTTCTCTATATTTCTTCTCATTGTAAAGCATTGTAAACTCCATGTGGAAGTTGTGTGATTTGAGTAAACTCTATGTGGAAGTTTTACTTGTATACCTCAATACATAAAAGCATACTTTATAATTGAGGTCATTATGTTATAAAAAGCTGCAAATATATTTGGTTGATTATTCATAAGAAACTGTGAGATGTAGTTTCATGATCATGCTAGCCTAAACGTATTTTAAGTAGTTTATGAATTATAATTCATTTTATTTCAAAAGGTGATATTTGGCATGATAAAGGTTTTTAAATCCTTCAAATTTGCACATAGTATAATTCCTCTATTAAGGTGACTATGGCATTTATCCCCACACAACATTAAGGGGAGTGTTAGAACATTTAATGTCTAAGTGGTGCTATTATAGACCCTTAATACATTTTAGGTAATTAAATAAAAATGATTTATTATTTATTAAGCATGGGTTGAAAACCTCGTGTAAATAAATAATAAAACAAATTTGTTTAGTACTTATTGGTTATGTAAAACATTCACAGAAAAGGTTGCACCCGTTGGTTACAATAGTCAAAACCCCTCTCCCCATTATAAATAGGGTTTTTACCCCTATTGTTATTCACCTAGTGAATCTCGGTGATTGAGACAATTCTTTATTTGTGTGTGGCAAATATTTTACCAGAGTTTTGTGAAGGCTTATTGAGAAAAAGGGAATTGAAGAAGATGTATTGAGTGAAAAGTCTCTTATATGAATATATCAATTGTGGGTTTTTTACCTCTATTGGAGGTTTTCCCACCTATATTTGTGTGAACTTGATCTATGTTCTTTGTTGGTTAATTACATCACTAGATCTTCTGTGTATACATTGGATATTGCATACTTATTCAATTTCTTTCATGGTCGAAGCAAGGGTGGAAGTCCAAAGGACCACGATCAAAGAAAAGAGACAATCGCATGAACACACATATAATGACCAACTTACTACAAAGCAATTGCAAGCCAAAGGTAGTTGATTTATTGCAAAGCATTCAAGAACTCAAGAATGCAATAACCATCACCATACCCAAAAATGGTCCCGACATGGAGCATGTGATGAAACAGCTAGCATTTAAAGTAATGTTAGGCAATGGGGAGAACAAAAACCAAAATAATGAACTCAAAGTCAAGCCACCATTATCAGGGGATCAAGTAATCAATCCCATGCTCTTGACAATGAATTTAGCTTGACAATAGACGATAGTACATATGGAGATACCTAAGAGAAATCTAACGAACACTATTGTGGATGGTGGCTCTGGTGTGGATGTTCTTCTAGAGGATACTTGGAAAGCTCTTGGGAAGCCAACTATTTCGCATTTGACCTTCCAATTGGTGGAACCTAATCAGTATGGCATAAAGGTGTTGGGTGTAAATATGGCACAAAAGATATTTATCAAAACCCAACCCTTTTTATTGAATTTTCTAGTCATCTCATCACGGAAGAAAGCCTATGATGCATTGTTGGGTAGTGAATCCAACCACAACTGGAAGAAAGATTTACTCTCCATAGAAAAAAAAGCCCGAAAATATGTGCTAGACCAGAAGAGTCAGGGATTATGCAAGGACCAAACCTCCTCTGACTTGTCGGACTCAAACTCTCAAGAAAATTTCTCAAAAGATGGAAACCGAGATATTCGGAGGCAAATGATGAAGGGATCGTGGAGTTGTATTCATGCTTCAAAGATGAGACGAACTCCCTAAACAATTTGTTCCATTGGCAAATGGAATACTATGAAGTGTTTCAGCCAGATTGCAATAACATTGAAATTATGAAGATAAACAAAGGGCCGCAAGGAGATAACCAAAGCCAAAATTTGGTAATGTCGAGTCCTTCTAAACCATCAACATCATAGTCATCTTACCCTCCCGAGTTTGCAAAATACAAAGTCAGGGATGCAAAGTTCAATGATAAGCTGGCCCACTAGTTTTAAAGTGTAGTTGGCATGAAGTTCGCAAAGCTGACTATAGTGAGTGTGAACGCAGGGTCTAAGGATAAAATTAAAATGGAAGGTGAAATACGACCTCCTTAAGCATGGACAATTTTTGAAGTGCGATTGTATGAAAATAAGATCAACTTATATGAACAAAGAGTCATGGCACATCAAGTAACTGGGGTCATGTCAAGCTAGAGGAAGTATTGTTGTAGCCAATACTAGTGGCACATGAATTTGAAAATGAGGGCACTTGTGTTAAAGAGGTGGAGAATGGTAACTACTTAAGGCACAAGAATTTCTAGCCCAGGGATTTCATTTAAAAAAGACAAGGTCTGATAATGAATTAGAGATAATTGGGCATTCAAAGTTATGTTGTCATAACAGATGTTTGGAAGGGCCTTACAACTGTGGTGTGGTAGTACAGAAGTGGTGGTTTGACAGTAAATATTCAGAAAGTATAAGTGCTGCAAGTTCACCATACGGTCACATTTTAATAAGGTCCTGATTTCCCAATGTTGCTACCTCTCTATCATCACAGCAGCTCTTCTACACACCACTCTTCATGTCCATTGTATGGGAAACATTCATTGTGTGGTAGCTATTCTTTACCACCTTACACAATTGTTCTTCCTCCGCACACTGTTGTTCTTCTTCTGTATGATGCTGCTCCATCACCATACACTGTTTTTTCTACACCATATGCTATTACTTTACGTCATATACTTCTGCCAAATTGATTAGTGTGCAATTTTTGCCTGACATCCATACCCATTATCATCTGTTGCATGCTTCTTTTGTATCACCGTATGAACCTGCTACAGTGTCATATGGACCTTCTGTGGTGTCATACAGGTTTGCTACAGTGCAGTACTGCTCTGACACAGTGCCATACAGCTCTGCTACACTATCATACGCTTTGCTACAATGCAGTACAATAGTTTTCAGTGCTTTATTTGGCCATACAACACCCACATGAAATTAATTATTTTTTTTTAGAATTTGTTGTATGGCAGCTGAAAGAAAAGAAATGGTTTTGAAAGTTGCAGAGAGTACAATATTTTTGATAAATTCAGCACACAGAAAAAATAATTATTGAAATTGAGTGTTTTCAGAAACAAATTCAGGTAGGAGTTTTTGGTGGAGAAAATCAGATTGCAGAACTAGATTATAAAAATCAGCATTTTGAGAATGGGTATTTTCTGCAAGAAGAGGTTTCTGATTTTTATGGGGATTTTCAGCAAGATCAGGTTTTGGATTCTTCAGGGGATTCTCAACACGAACGGGTTTCACCTGTTTTTCCAGCAAATAGCAGCAGTGGTACTACACATCAACCTCTTCTTCAGCCACAGCCTCCAGGGACTTCATCATCTCATTTTTATCATTTTGTATTTAGGTTGTGTCGGAAGGAATTTCGAATTGTATAAAGGGGTTGGGATAATGTAATCTGTCATGTTAAGTATTATTATCAGCATATAATAAAATATATGTTTTTGTTGCCAACTTGTTTATGTTGTTAATTCTTGTATTGTTGGCTTAAGTCGTGTGTTAATCATATTTGGTTATGTACAGTTGGGACTGATGGCTGTGTCTCAACCAACAACCGTTTGGTCTTACATATTAAGTTGAATGTTTAGGTAATGGCATTAATGTGACAAGCCTCACTGTACCAAGAATTTTACTTTACACTATGTATGCAATAAAGATATTATTCTCTCCTATTCTGTTCTGTTCTGTTCTGTTCATGGTATGTATTTATAATTCTATAAATAGTATTCTTCAGTAGTGTAGCTTTTGTAGAGAACACATTGGGTGCATCGTTAAGGACAAGAATTATTAGCTGCAAAAGAAAGAAGATAAAAATTACACAAGAAAAGATTTGACGGTACAAGGGAAAAGAAGTTGCAATTGCTATTCATATGATAAGAGATAATCATTAATGTAAATTTTTACAAAATGTGCTTTCACTTTAACTTGTAGTAATTTGGGATGACGGTAGAGGGGACGAGGTTTGCACTTCTATTAGCACGAATTAACATACCTTTTTGTCAATAGCTTGCACACTATTTCCAACGCCAATACTAGAAACCTAGATGTCACAAATTGAGACCATGAGTATGGTGAAATTCTACTAAAAAGAACATCCATATAATGTGTTAAAAATCATAATTACAATAAAACAACTTTAGGCAAAAAAATCTCAAAACATGTATGCTTAGCAATGATGGGTGCAATTATATGCATACTTGTAAGTAGTGTATATCACAGTTCAAAAAGGAAATCTTGGAAATAGCAATGCTTAATTGACTTCATCATTACTGCATTTACCTTATTTTATGCATATTTGCTATGGGAACATATCTCAAGAAATCCCAAAGACTTGTATTGATGTGCTTTATGTTCCTTTTTGAACAAAACAAAAACAACACGAATTTCTATCGAAGGTTCTATAATAACTTTACATACTAAGGTAGACTTAAATTACATAAATAACTGTAATCCCAGGAAGGAAAAATCTTAGCTAAATATAATACTTCATAGGATTTGTTCGTGATATGAGCCAGTCACATAAAATATGTCCAGGACATTTGAAAATGACCCAACATACCGAAATCATCAAAAATACAACTTGAAAGTTTAGTCTAACCACTGTCAAACTTGTGCATCTTTAATTTGCACTTGGCCTAAATCCCGTGATGTCTTTAATGTCAAAAATAGTTGCAGAAACCCTAGCCCTACAACTTTTGTGTGACTAGTTTCTACCTAGGGTACACATGTAGGTAGTGCAGGATTCTTCCTCCCAAATGCTCCCACCAAATTGAAATATTGCAGTCATAGGTGTCCTTTTGCTATGCTCATCATTCATCATAAATTGTTAGTTACAGTCATTCCTTACTTGTTTGCAACAAAATCCATCGAATCTGGTCTAAAAAGGACCCAATATTGTGAATCTTTGTGAACCAAATTGATTGCCTTATGAAATTATTTTCAAATTCCAATTACATCACCTTCCTCAATTTGTTAATCTCCCTGTAGACATTACATGTAACAGTATCATCAACATTGGATTCTCGGTGGAAATTTCCAGACCTTTCACTGGTCCTGGAAAACATTACTGTCAGCACCTTGTTTGTTGAGTTTAAATGTATAGTCAAGGATGGCGTGTATTTTTGTGCATAATTTCATTTCTCTTTGGCAATACACACCATCACTTCTTTTGAAATGTTCTTGCTATAGGGAAAATGTAACACCAAAAACAGGCTGTCTATCATTGTACTAGCTTCTCGTTGATCGTGAAATTTAGATTTGGCCTTCACTTTAATATATAGATGTGAATTGTGATTTTCTCAATAATACAATGTACATTCAATAAGACAATAAATTCATTTGGAAAAGGCGCGTCTTTAGAAAACCAGTATGACTGTTTTTTAGCCTTTGATGCATTTTTGAGAGCCTTATGGTGTCTTTTCAGTCTCGTCTGTCTACCATAAATGTGTGTTTAGTTGTCATTAATGCCAGTAAATTTATAGTGTACAGATTTTAAGTATGAACATTTCTGAAACCAATCCAAATTACTAGCAAAGTAAATCTCATTTCTTAGAATTGAGTGATTTGTCTTATGGAACACAATGACTCACTTGTCATAGCTATGCACTTAGATTTTGACATATTTACCCTTGCATGCCCCTGGTGAGTATCACCTTGCTCACACCTATCCTTCTTAAACTCCAACAAAACAGGATGGCTTGGATGGGGTGCAAAAGTGATGTTAGCGATAAGACATCAATAGAACATCATCACACTCAGGTCACGTGCATACCATCCCTGCAGCATTGAGTCTTTGTGTCCTGTTGTCTTTCTCATATCACTAACTTGTCATTATCATCTTGTCCATTTGCATCAGCTTTCACAACCTGGTTTTCATTCCATTGCAATGACATCAACTCTCCATAAGATAGCGTTAGAATCTTCTCTTAGGATCTCTAAGGATATCGTTGTCACTTTGGTTAGCATTTGACAAGAGTAATCCTGTCCCTTGCTGCTACATTAGTGCTTGTGCATTTTGATCATTTATAGGTTCTAAAAAATCAATTTCCAGAGTTTGGATTATTACCAAGGCATGCACAAGTAAGGTTATAAACATATGTGCACATGTATGATTTACAAACTTGCATGCATGCGCCTGCACGCACCCACACATGCACACCCCCACCTGCACGTGCGCGCACATGGTGTTGCTTTACTTTCTTCACTGCATTTGTTCAGCATTATGTTGCAGTTCTTCCTGTCGGGAATAGATCCATGTTTGCTATCTTGCTTTGTTTCAAAAACCAATTTGCCAGACAGGTATATGAGTTTAGGAGCAACACACTTGCCCACTCAAAATAATTTTTTGTTCAAAGTCACTCAACTTATGCAAATAAAAGTACTTTTGATTAAGAAACAACACTCACATTCCATAACGCTGAATTCGTGACAACAAAGTTGATGTGACAGTACGTTAAAATTTGTCTGAGATCTTTTATTTTACTTCACAAGCAAAGACTTAATAAAGATTTTTAATGTTGGTTTACAGAAAAGATAGGAATAGGTCTTCTAAAAATTAGATTCATCGCCTATCTAGGTCTTAAACAAAGGATAAGATACGTTCCAATAAAAGCTTCACAGCCCATTCGATGAAATTGACCAGGCAATCCATTAAGCCATAGATTTTGGAAGGAAAAAATCTCTTGATAGTAATGGTTAAGCCACTTCCCTATAGGATCCTAGACCATCATTATGCCAAGTGGAATATTACTTCTCTAGTGATGTCTATAAGTGACATCGGTTTGAAATGGTCCATTGTTTCTAGTTTATTTTTAGACAGGGAAATGTTTTCAAACAGCTTGGTGTATTATTTGTCATCTCAAACAATGACAATAGCGTTAGAGGATAAATAACAATGCAAGAAATGAAAATAAAAAGCTGCAAATGGTTCGCAATATTGAAACTTACCAAGACAAATCTTTTGACTCCAGCACTTTTTGAAGCATTTATGAGATTAATAGGCCCATCCTATACCACAAGGCATGTTGTTATTCAGTCAGGACTCAAGATAATATGTTTGAATCATAAACTACATAAACCGCAATCTATGCAGAGGAAATACATCTTAAAAATGAAGCCATAAAAGTTTCATATACAAGGCAACTTTTCTAAAAAATTATTCGAACTAAGTCGTCTAACAATTTCTTTTTGCAGAACAGGACAAAACTTCAAGAGGCTATACAATAAAGATGCTAAGAATACATATTTTTACATGAAATATTGAAAAAAAAACATACACTTAAAAAACTGAGCATTTAACTCGTGCTATGTGAAAACTAGATTTAGTATCAAATTATGCATTTTTACAACAAACAGCAGCCATTAGGCCATGGTTTACTAGTGAGTGGGCTGTTATAAAACCTGCCAAGATTTCATTCTGGCAGAATGCTTGGCCCAGATGTGTCAAAAGGGAGAGAACAAGTGCAGGTGCTAGATGAATTTTGATGAAATAGTTAACCCTCAAATCTTGACATCTAAGCCAAAGAGAAATTATATGTGCGGTCCCCTAAGAAACTTGTTTCTATGAAAGCTTCCTAACAACAACAACAAAAAAAACATCACAATTTTGCTATTAAAATTTTTGAAAGATTTAACTTTTGTGCATAAGAATGGATGTCCTTGACCGTATTCACGACCTAAAGTTTCCAAGAATACAAGTCAATTACCCTCCAAGGGTGTAAACCAAAACGGGAAGGCCCAGTTTACCAAGTGAGCCAGCTCAAAAATAAGCACTTTGATCCCTAATTTTGTTAGATGTGAAAGGTTGTACAAATAAGGAACAAACATTTCTTTAACAGGAGATTGAGGAGCCCAAAGGATTAAAAGAATTTTGTTGATGACTCCTTTCTTACCCTTGCATAGGAGGAAGACTTGGTTCGAAATGCGATAGAATACTTGGACATCATTTTCCTTGCATCAAGCTGAAGCATTCAATGGGGCAAGACTCAGTGTTATAGACAATATTTCATGCCCAGCCCTATTGGATTGGTAGATTTGAATGGAAATTAATTGGTCGAGGGCAAGTGTTCAAATTCTTAGGCATCCCTTTTTCTTTTCTACTAAAGACAAAGCAATTTTGAAAAACATGAATTGATTAGATGAGCGATGAGGGCAATTGAATAAGGAATAAACTAATTTTAAAAGTCAAAAATTTGCACCACAACCTCTAACTCCTCCCAAGCCAAAAACAAATCAGTCCCACTGCTCCCACAAACAAACAAAAACTGAAATTTTTGGGTGATGGGAATCAAAATCCAGCATCAGATGGCAATTCAACACTTCATCTTCTAATATGTGTGAAACTGTATAGAGCGCAAAAGGACATACACATAAAGCATGTGGGCTGAAATATTTTCCTGTACCTTGAGAGATATCACAATAAACTAGTACATAGATTTGATAAATGCCATTTCATGCAAAGGGAGGATTTAAGAGATGCATTAAAAAGGAGCTCAAACTATTAATGGATAACAATCTACAATACGAAAGCTAAGATAGTAGCTGAAATCTACAATGCAATGCAAGGCAAAACCAAACCATTCAAATCAATATAATTTATCGTACATCAAAAGATTGAAAGATATTATAAGCAAACTAGATAACATCTCAGTAAATGAAGTATGGAAAGATTGAATTGACAAGGTTTGTTTTTATTTTATTTTATTTTATTTGATTTTATTTTATTTTGTTTTATTTTTTTTAAATTCTACGGAAATTGGTTACAATCCTTCATTATCACCACCAAGGTCAAGAGTTCTACTCCAGTGAATATCAACTTGATGCTTCATCTCGTAAGTTTTCACCTCAACAAGTTTTTTGATTCCAGTTAGCATCCACTATAACCCACACTCATCTCGGTAAAGTCCGGCCAGAGTGAGAGAGACCCCCAAGGGCGCAGATTTGAAACTGTTGACCTCTAACTAGCATGCACTTGAGATAGAAAGAAAGAAAAAAAATTATATTAATGTCCACAAATGACGAAAAATAGGTTAATGGGACTCGAGATAGAAAATGAATCTGGTCGTTGATTTCTTATGACAAAGCATACAATTGACCAACAAACTTAGAATGGGAGGAAAACACAAAAACAAGTATAGCAAACACCAGTGATTCATACAAAAAAGATAACAAAGATCCTTCTTCCATAGCAGGATTAAGGAAGGATGTGATGCAGATTTGAAAGAATAGAAAGAAAATACAACGAAAGAAAAGGACCTCTGGTGCACAAACTGCCGTACAAACAGTCATAACAATCCCAACTGCTAACTGCCCAAATAATGAATTTTGTGAGTTTTATAAAGTCATGTGCCATTTCCTCAAAACAATGCTCTTTTAACTTCAAAATGGTGAAGCATTAGCAAGTAGTGCTAACATAGAATAAAACTAAAAAAGCAATGAGTGGTGGCAATGTAAATTAAAGGCAAGGAAACAAAAGCAAGAATCAACAAGAGGGAGGAGGAAACCACATCTCTTATTATGCAAAAAGCAGACTAATGATTCATTGCAGAAAGTGCACAGAATAAAGTCGCTTTGTGATAATCCCCTCAATTAGGATAGCACCCAGTTTTTTATGTGTCAAAAATGTAGGCTCAATGATCATGATGGCAATAATTTCTTAAAGAACGAATAGGAAAACGTCAATTTGGTACAAAAGGATAAGGATCAATTTGGTACAAAAGGACAAGGAAGAAGCCATGATGGTTGTCATGCACGGATAAATGAGGAAAGCGGTGTACCCCAACCCAATCATAGAAAAGCAATGTATGTTGGAAATTTGTGAGGAGATATAAATGTGCGAAAGCAAAACAAATGTAATCAAAACAGCCATACCTTTCAAACAAGATCAACATAAGTAGAAGGAACCGGTGGCTGTAGTCATGATAGAATCATTGTAGTTGCAGAGTGGATAGTGCAAATCCAAGTCCCTGTTCATTATTCGCTTTTTATAGTCTATAATGAATTTGAATGTCAGCTTGGCCAATTTTCCCTACATGTCGAATGTGAATGTAAAGGGAAATACCAGGTTGCCGACTCTAAAGCATTAAATGCTGCTATAGTTCCAATAGGCCCCATTCTCAATACGGTTGACCGATGTGATGTTTTGACAAAGGGACTAGAGTTGATACTCTTCCTAGAGACATGGCCCAAATTGAAAAGCCAACACTTTTGCCACCATAATAAAAGTTGAGAAATGGCCAACAAGATGGAGTCCAACCCTAGGGGGTCCTAGCTGCCCATAGAGTAGAAATCAGAAATAACTATGTAGTTGAATGTGTGGTCATTCCCTTTCTTTGACCGGCTGATGATGTCTTGTTGGGTCGTCAGTGGGTTTGTGGAGCCAAAGTAATTCATAATTGAGGATGTGAATCCTTGACTCTCAAATAGAAATAAAAACATTTGAGTGTGGATTTGAAGACTAAAGTCATTTGCAACAAAACAGCTACCTCAAACTTTGATGAAGAGAATGAGCCACACCTTTAAGAATGCATTAAGGATGAAATAGGGTCAAATATTAGGTTTTGTTGCATTTGGTAGCTCAAGGACTAAGAAATCATATAAGCTTCTAATTTCATATAGAAAGTGAATAAAAAAATGACAAACAAGAACAAAAACATGTTGGACAGCTTCATTGTATGTAGAGACAAACCATCCTCAATGACATCACTAATAATTGCATCCCAATGGGTGTTCATTGAAAATGGACAGGAAATCGTACCAAAGGACAACAATGCTCCATATTTTACAAAATTTCAATTTGGAAAGGCAATAAAGGATGAAATACAAATGTACCAGTTTACCAGCCAGGACACCATGAGATACATGAGTCCCACTAATATAAAGGTCAACTTGGGCATAGAGAGTAAACCTCAACCGATGTGCTGGTGATGACAAGGATCCTATTTTGAAGGACACAACATTTAGGATATTTCCAGAACATAAGGATGTATTTACATTGAAGCATTACGATCTTAAAGGGGTGAAACTGAAACCTGAATTTTGTATTCAAAAAATACCTCAAATTCCAAGGAGAAAACTAGTTAACAGAAGACCAAACGGCACGAACCCCAAGTATGCAAAAAAAAAATGTAAGAAAAGATTAAAAACGGATGTATGTGAGCATTGTAGTCAAAGTACTAGTCAATAGGCACCACCCATTGTGATTGGCCTAAAGAAGTATCACATCAGAATTTGTGTCTATTTTTCTACAGCTTGAATGTTGCAGTCATAAAAGATCTATTCCCATTCCATTTACTAATTCGCTACTTGAAGAAGTTGCAAGACATGAGATATATTCTTTTCTTGGTGGGCTTTTGGAGGTAAGCATAGTGGATGGAATAAGCAAGTTCTCATAAGTCTGAGTCTGAGTTAGACAAAAGAAGTCAATTTGGTTCAACTTGTGAGTCCCCATCGAGTATCTGGTGAGTGTGGCAAAATTGGATAAAGTTGGGATGGTATAGAAAATATCAATGAGATGAACTAAATTTGTTATAATTGATTTTTTTTTTTAAATTGAGTCTTTAGTTTATTAAATTGTGTGGGGTTTTACATGTATGTATTTTAAGTCATCTCAAGATGTTTTCTATGAGTAGTCATTACCCTAATGATATTTTTCCTTGTGTATTTTTGGTAATAATCACAAGGCAAGGGAGACCCACTTAGCACATAAGCACCTCGAAGCATTTGTTAGCAAGGGGGGAGGAACACTAAATGTAATCCATTAGTTTGGATTTCTCAACCTCTAACCTCTTTTGGCAAAGCTTTTGGAGCATGCGATACCTTATAGGTCACCCTTGTCTCACAAATCTGACCAATGTGGGATTAAACCAATTACAACCAGTCATTTTGCCAAGTTTTTTCATCGAGCCTTAGTCCGAGTCTGAATCCAAAATAGGTATGTCAAGTTCAAGCCAAGCATGAGCCTATCTACTATAGATATAATTAGATCAGCATAGAAATATCAAGTTCAAGTCAAGCCTGAGCTTGTCTACCATAGGTATAACTAGATCAGCATTGTAAAGCAGGATAAAATCAAAAAAAACCTTGTGGTGAAAACTGAAATTTAAATACCTATGATAGGATTTCCATTAGACTTTGCAATGCACACACCATGTTCTTTACAATCTTTACATACATACTTTCAATAAGAAGATAGCAGGCAACCTTAAAATATTCTTGGATTGTTGGCCCATCTATAAACGAAGGAATTGCACTTGCAAGCTTTGCCAAAGTGTGTGCAGCTGTGCAGGGAGCCTAAACTATCTCCACATGCTCTTTTATGGTTCCATATGGAAAACTACTGGGACATGTAATCTCCAACGCTAACCTGAAAACAGACCATGATAAGAACAGTGGGGTCCTAGATTTGGAAATCCTTTGTCATGTTGGTGCAATCAAGTCTTTTTTATAGAAATGTGAGATTTTACAAAAGACTTGCTAAGAATTTGCATAGCTATCATATTCTTTGGAAGTCCTGGCCAAGAAGAGTATTCCATTCATATGGACCAAGGTGCAACAAAAGGATTTCAAAGCACTCAAGAAAATATTCCTGAGTGCACCATACTTGCATACCCCAATTGGTAAAAAGAGTTTCACTTTCAATAAGAAGATAGCAAGCAACCTTAAAATATTCTTGGATTGTTGGCCCATCTATAAATGAAAGGAGTTGCACTTGCAAGCTTTGCCAAAGTGTGTGCAGCGGTGCAGGAAGCCTAAACTATCTCTAAATGCTCTTTTATGGTTCCATAGGGAATTGCACTTGCAAGCTTTGGCAAAGTGTGTGCAGCTGTGCAGGGAGCCTAAACTATCTCTAAATGCTCTTTTATGGTTCCATATGGAAAACTACTAGGACATGTAATCTCCAACACTAACCTGAAAACAGACCATGATAAGATCCGTGTGGTCCTAGATTTGGAAGTGCTTTGTCATGTTGGTGCAATCAAGTCTTTCTTACAGAAATGTGAGATTTTACAAAAGACTTGCTAAGAATTTGCATAGCTATCATATTCATTGGAAGTCCTGGCCAAGAAGAGTATTCCATTCATATGGACCAAGGCGCAACAAAAGGATTTCAAAGCACTCAAGAAAATATTCCTGAGTGCACCATACTTGCATACCCCAATTGAAAGAAGGGTTTCATGTTCATTTTGGCACCTCTAATTATGCTATAGGTTATACCCTATCCCCAGAAGGGAACCACGAGTTAAATACCCTATTTACTTTACCAGTAAACTATTATTGAGAGCAAAGTTTATCTAAAAAACCATTAAAAGAGAAGACCTGGGCATGGTCTCTACATAACAAAAATTGCAACATTCTGTACCAGCCAATTGTAGGGGGTTGATTAGAAAGAAACAATGATTTTGCACATAAAGCGGTAAAAACTATATATAGCACATGCATACACAAGTCAGAGAAATAAAACATAATCATAGACATGACAGAAAATCGTTGGAAATTGGAATATCTTTATTATGCATGTCAGTATTGTACAAATTCTTCAGTAAACCTAAGCAAGACAATTAGTGGAGAGGCCAAAGAGCCCTCTCCATCATCGACACCAAATGGTCATATAGATCTGGGCTACAAGTCAGTCGGTGGAAGGCAACCATGTGTACACAACCAAGACTAGCTCAATTTTGAAGAAGTCCTATGTTTATCACTTCACTTAACACCTTTTTGTTCTCATGAAATATAAATGTCTGTATGTTCTTGGCCTTATCCAGCAAGCAGTCATCCTCATCCTTGTAAATCTATTTAACCTATGCTAATGACAAGTGCAATATATATGTTTTGGCAACTCTTTCTCATGTTAATCATGCTAGTCTTGTACTTGGCTTGTGTCTCCAAAAATTTCTCCTACACTCTTTGGCATCTTGATTTCATGCTTTCCATGAAACTGGCAATCTTAGTTTCTTTTGAACTAGGTTTTTCTTTAGCACCTTCCTTTGTAGTTTCTTGTTACTCATGTTCAATTTCCAATGTTGATAGTGTAAAATACCCTAAACATTGTCATGTCCCCAAATAGGACAATTTTCTGAATTCTGGATTTTTGTAGCAGCATAAACAACAAATAATCCAAATACTTTCTAAAATAGCTCAAAAATATGTTAAACCCTAAGCAACAATTGGCTGATCCAAACAAGCAATTTTAGCCTTTCAAAAGAGGAATTAACCCTCCAAACCCTAGGCACCCAAATTGAAAATTGCAGCTGTTCTACTATGCAACAAACTTCACAAAACCCATAATAATTTGCACAAATATTATTGAATTGAAAGGCAGATTTTTTTATGAATTTTCAAAATATATTTGAGGCCAAAAAGCCCCCCAAACTAGATGACCCAAGCTAGAAAAATATAAAAACTATTATAGAATTATTCAAGGCAAGATTGACCATCAAAACAAGGTCAAAAACCTCTCCAAGTCAAGTCGCCACTATGCATAAATATTACAATAAAATAAGAATGTTTTTTAGGGCACAAAATCACCCAAAAGCATGAGAATTCATCCATCAAGCAAGTTGCCCACTTCCAAAAGCAAGTCGCCCACCTGAAAATAGCAACAATGGTGTATAAAACACCCTTGTAGAAATTGATAACTCAATGGCAGCCTCTATGTGAAGCTACTCCAATGAAGAAAGAAGGTTTACGTCCTCTAACTCTTTGCTTGAAGACTTTCATTTTTAAAGCAAATAGCTTATGCATTTTCGTGCTCAAAGACCAAGATTTGAGTATCAAACCAAGCATTGGACTCTCTAAATGATTCTTTTTTTGCCTTTTATATCCTTCCCAAGTGTGGCACCCAAAAAGAGAAGAGAGAGTAACTTAAATATTTAAAAGACCCTTTTCTTATGATTTTTTTTTAAATCACTTAACATCCATGACCCTTAAAGGTCCCCTCTTTAAGTGAAATAAGAAAACATAAAGTAACTTTCAAAAGATACCTTTGACATATATTCAATCAGAATCACTTAATTCTCTTTCCCTTCTTACTTGTCCCTTAGCTCCCAGAAATTAGTTAAAGCTAAGGGTCTTCAATGATATCCTTATCAAAAGAGGGACATTACAATCCTCCCTACCCAAAATTGCTTGTCCTCAAGCAATTGAAGCACCCATAGGGTTGTCCCTACCATAGATTTTGTGCACAATTCAAACCTTGGTCCATCCCATGGGAAAGAACCCTCTTTGAGAAGCCTTCTACTGTTGTTCATGAGGATTATTTGTTGTTTATGCAAACTGAATTTGCAAAAACAGCAGTACCATATCCTTTTTCCTCTTGCCATAGAGCCCATGTTTGTCAAAAAAGCCAATAAGATGATGAAAACAAGAAAAAATTCAGAATTGGCATCACAAAGGTGGCTGGAAAAATACATTCCAGAAGGTGATCTTCAAGTATTGGGGCCTTGATTGCCCTTATATCAGCACCTGCACAAGAAGCACACACATTTGTACAAAAAAAAGTCTTCCATTTCACGTTTTTATCTTTGGCAATGCCTTCTTCATGAGGGATGGCTGCAAATTCCCCATTGCTAGGCATGGTACAGCCCCTAGCATCCTCCTTATCAGCCCTCAAACTAATTTTTCTTCCTAACAACTTGCTGCCCCAAGTGTATTTTGCCTTATGCAACTCATAACCGCTGCATGTATCCTTGATTCCACCCCTCAAATTCTCAATTTCGAACCTCCCAAGGGCTGGAAACTCACATGTGGGAGTTGTGACTCAATCCTTGGTCCACATACTCATTTGCCTCCTAGCCTTAGAGTGAATCAACTCCCTTAAGAAGCCTGAACCAATTGTTATGTGGGCTGCGTTGGCCTCCAACAGACTTGCAAATCTTCAATGCGGCCAACCAATCCACCACCAATTTGACCTCCAGCAAACCCTTCATGTCTAAGCCCCATAAGGAAAACATTGTGGATCCAAGCAATAAGCCAAAGGGATGACAGTTATCAAAGAAATCATAACTGAGGATTGTCAAAGAGCTACCCCTTATATACATGTTCCCTTGCAAGGGACCCAAGGGAAATATTTTACCAAGACAGGCATTCATAATTCTCTTAAGACCTTCCATGTGCCATGCCCTTTCCCCTATATCAAAATAACATGACTCCCCAACTTGTAAACAATAAACAATGCTGAATTCTCTTGCATGCATACTTTGTGTGGATATGTCATGAAGATGGGAGCCATCTTGCCAAGGTCCCCTTGTGGGCGTCACATGTTCCTTTCTTGGCTGCCTTCTAACTACATGGTCCTTTGGTGCAACCTCCAATTCCTTCAATTGAATGACCAGCTAACCCATGGACTGCCCCAACATACAAGTGACGATCCTCGGAGCACATGTTGAGTCCAACAAACATTGGAATTGCATACCTTGGGAGAGTGGTGCATCAATTGGATCTTTGACACCAAGGAAAGACCCAAACTTCCTTGCAAATTCAGACTTTATAAGGAGCTGTACATCATTCCTTTTCACCTCATTCCATTTACATATACTCAGCTAAAGTTGTCCATTTGTCCCTTCGCTAATACCAACACCAAGTGTCCCCTTGATTTCAGACCTTGGGGTGCATTTAGCTAGCTGGGTCAGCACCTTGTTCATCACATTCTCAGAATACATGCTTAGCTGAGTTGACCTATAAAAAACTCAGAGTTTTCTGAGTGCATTTGCAACCTCTTTCCAATGCAAATTTCCAAATTTCTTATCCTCCTTACATCTGGAAATTCAATCCTTCTCAACACAAATTTCAAGCATTTATTTTCAGAGTTGGCAGGGCTTAGAGGAAAAAAGATTAAATGATTTCCTCCATACCTTGGCAGCTGCCTTAACACCAATCTTTCAGAAGCAACAGCACTTACCATGCTGAGAATGGGCTGAGTGCCCAAGCAATATCCAGAATTCTTAATACCTGAAGTTAACCAAATGTCCCCAATGAACTCAAAATTTCCTTCCTTTGAAGTAGGCTGAATTTTCACATATAACTCAGAATTTTTTGTATAAGTAACGGGCTGAGTATTCATAACAAATTCAGAATTTTTTGTACATGAAATGAACTGAGTTTCAACATTTTGAATGGGCTGTTCCCACCCATAGTTTTCTGAATTTTTTATGCTTATCACACACGGTGTGGGATGAGTTCCCATATGATCGGGACGCTGGAATTGCACCCAAACTTTAGAATTTTCTGAGTCCATCCAAAGTCCTTCCTCATCATGATTTTTAGATTTATTCTCATCCCTGATTGACTGAAAATTCCCTTCTTCATGGGCTTGCTTAGCATCTTCATTTTCAGAAATTGTTAAGCCCAAAAAACAAGCAAATGATTGTTCTTTGGCATACCTTGTTCGCTGTTCCAGGTTAGGAGGGATGTTCTTTTTTGCTTCCCATATCCACTTGGTCTTGGGAAAGACACTATAGTTTTTTATGTCACCTCCAATGTACAACAAAATTCAGATTTAGTCATACTTTTTTTTTTTTTTTTCCAAAAAACCAAAGCCACCAACTTTATACTACGTTACCGGATTCGCCCCTAGCAGGCCCTAGGAGCGCGGGGATACGGCGGTCCGGTACGGGAGCGCGGGGATCCACGGGGGATACGGCCAGGGTACGGCGTGCCCCCTGCGGATACGGCCGGATACGTCCATGGACGTATCCGGCCGTATCCGCAGGGGACACGCCGAACCCTGGCCGTATCCCGGCGTATCGACCAAATAAAATACTATTTTTTTAATTTTTTTCACTGTGGTTTGGATACGGCTGGATACTCCGTGACTGTTCTCCGTGCCTCCCCGCGACTTGCGACCTCGGCGCCTCCCCGCGGCCTACGCGCCTCCGCGCCCCCACGCCCTCGCCCCCGCGCGCCCCCGCGCCTGCTCGCCTGCGCGACTGCACGAACCCATGTGGGCCTCAGGTATTTTTCAATGTTTTATTTGTTTTTAAAATTTTACATTTCATTTTTAAGTTTTTTTCTTTTCTTTTGAAAATTAAGTTATAGTTTATGTTTTTTTTTTTTTTTTTTTTAAATTTATTTTAACGTTTTAATTTTTATTATAATATTATTACATTAAATACTTAATTATATTAAGTATTAAATTTTAATTTTAATTTTTTAAATTATTAATTAGTTTAAAATTTTAATTTTTAAATATAAAGTATATACTATTAAATTTTAAATTATTCATTAATTTAAATTTTTCAATATATAGTATTAAATTTTAAATTATTAAATATTAATTAGTTTAAAAATTTAAAATTTATATTTATAATTAAATTATATTTATATTATGATATTTGGCATTGAATTATGAGTATATATTTTGTGGTTATATAACTTATTTGAAGTTATTTTGTTTCCTCTATGCATATTATGTGGTTAATTTTGCTTATATGGCTATATTTTTATATTTTTAATTTTTTATATATATTTTTGTACGGCCGTATCCAGCCGTATCCAAACCAAAAAAAAAAAAATCGACGTATCCCCGTATCCGATACTCGTACCCGTATCCGTATCGTCAACTTAGACTTTATATTAATAAAAATATGAGGAGCAAAATACAACGCCAAGCAATTATGCTCATACTAGAGGAGACATCTTTAGAATTCCAAGTAAAAATAAAGAAAAAAAGGTAGCAAATCTGTGAATTATCCATCATGATCTTTCAAAGAGAGGATCTGCTCAATCTGCTGTCTTTTCTCCTGCGACCAGGTGAGGGGAAGAGGACCAAAGTGTATCAGATTTGAATGATCTAAAGCCCAGTTGGCCAAAGCATCCGCCATCTTATTCTGCTCCCTAGGCACATGAGAATATATAATAGAATGGAACTTGCTAGCAATGATTTTGATATGATTCTGAATCCTGGCAATACGCCAATTATTAGACAAGTGCTGATCAAAGGCCCGAAGGATGTTGATAACAACTTTGGAATCCGATTCAACTATGATACTAGGACACCCCAATTTACTAGCCTCCAAAAGAGCACGTTGAACAACCATAATTTCAACAACATTGTTAGTGTAGTGCCCCAACTGATGAGCAAAGAAGAGAGGGGTCCCCAAAGAATCATGAGCAATTCCTCCCATACTTGCAGGACCCGGATTTCCTCTCGCTGCCCCATCTGTATTAATTTTGACAATTCCAAAAGGAGGAGGCTGCCATGAGCGGAGAGTGGAAGGTGTCCTTAGTTTATTATCTCGGTTCAACTGCAATTGCCTATTACCCATATTCAGTTTTTGTAAGAGGCCTAGCCACCTCATAGGCAACGGAGAAGGAAGAGTCAAGTTGTGCAAGATAGATTCGGCAATATTGCTTCTAGTCATGTCCATGATGTACCACCTATCTCTGCTTTCAAGATTGAATATACGCCTGTTTCTTTCTTTCCAAACATTCCACAACATAAGAGAAACAACAAGCCATATGCCTGTGTAAAAGACTTGAGTGTCCCTAATTGCATTTTTACAGCCTCTGAAAGTATCCACAATATTATCGGGGGAATGCCAAGTCACTGAAAAGCAATCAGCAAGAGTGCCCCATAAGCCCAAAGTGAAAGGACATTGAAAGAAGAGGTGAGTTAGAGTCTCAGCTGCATTTCTGCATAAAGGGCACCAAAAGGGACCAACCATACCTTTTTTCATCAAGTTATCCCCTATAAGAACTCTATGATAGATGAGAAGCCAAACAAATAATCTCACCTTAGGCCAAAGAACAAGTTGACATAGGTCCACAAATATATCTCTCCATGGATAAGGAAGAGGGGCAACCAAAACTCTACACCCCTTAGCAACAGAGTGCTTCCCATCCTGCATAGTTCCCCATCCCAAAGTGTCAGGGAACTCAGTCGTAAGAAGAATCCTGTTTTGCAGAAGCCTGTGGAAAAAATGAACTTGTTGCTGAGTCAAGTTAATCTGCCACATCGAAGGATGAGTCCATTCACTCCTTGGGTATGTATGCTGTAAATAGTGACATACCTTAGTTTTGCCTTGAGCATGAAGGGTGACCATAATATTGCTGAAATGGGGATACTGCATAATCAAAGGAGGGTGGCCATCCCACGAATCCGTCCAAAAATTAGCCTGCTCTCCATTTCTGATTTTCCAAAACAAATGTTTCTTTATGATTTCTTCTCCAATTCTGAGAACAGAAAGAATGGAAGAGCCCCATGAAGGTAAGGAATATCTAACTATGTCATGTGGCCTCATACCCTGAGTATATTTAGCACGAAGATTAGTACTCCATAACTTATCCGGATTTTGCAATAGTCTCCAATACATCTTAGCAGCAAGGGCTTTATTATTCAGAACGCTAGCTCTGAATCCTAGGCCACCCTCTTTCTTTGGTAGACATAAGGTCTTCCACATCACAAGGTGCCATTTCTTGGATTGTTGGTTGTCTGACCACAAGAATTTTTGACTAATAAAGTCTAAGTGCTGCAGAATTGTAGTAGGAATGAACAAAAGAGACGCAAAATACACAGGAATAGCTTGCAACACAACTTTGATCAAGGTGATTTTGCCCCCTGATGATAGCCATTTATTAGTCCAAGTACTAAATTTCTGTTAAATCTTATTAATTAACCATCCCCAATCAGAGATCTTGGTGGAACTTAATGGAATACCCAAATATTGCAGAGGTAAAGTGGTCTTCTAAAATCCAAGTTTCATAAGAATGACCTGTTCCATCCTAGGCGAGCAGTGAAAAAAGATTATTTGAGACTTATGCTTGTTAATATCTTGACCAGTAGCCTTTGAGAAAAGTTCCAAATTTCTGTCTCTGAGTGGCTTCTTTCAAAGATGCAATCCCCATGACAGACGAGTCATCAACAAACTGTAAGTGAGAAAGTGGATCCACATGAGTAGCCAATCTTATACCTTGCAACTTTCTCTGGTTTCTTGTCATATAAAATAGCTTGCCAAAGGATGCAGCAACTATTATAAACAAAAATGGCGATAAAGGATCTCCCTGCCTTATACCTCTCAATGCCGAAAAACGCTCAGTAGGGGTACCATTAACAATAAGAGAATAAGAAACAGATGAAATACAAGCTTGTATCCATTGCACCCATAAAGGGGAAAAACCAAAGCGGATAAGGATATCATAGAGAAAAGCCCAGCTGACCCTGTCATAAGTTTTAGATAAACCTAGCCTAACGAACATAGCAGGCTTCTTCTAAATGTCCATAGAGTGAAGAGCTTCCTGAGCCAGCACTATGTCATCATAGATTTGTCTACGAGGAGCAAATCCACCCTGTTCCTTAGAAATAACTTTATCAATGATGGATTTCAATCTTTCAGCTATAACTTTGGTAATTATTTTATACAAAATGTTACAAAGAGCTATGGGACGATATTCAATAATTGTAGAAGCCTCCTGTTTCTTAGGAATTAAAGCAATATAAGTATAGTTAATGGCCCTAAGAACAGTCTTAGCTTGTCTGCACTCTTCCACCACTTCTAGCAAATCAGTTTTAACAATATCCCAAAATTCCTAATAAAATTCAATCGGAAATCCATCAGGTCTCGGTGTTTTCCCTTTTTCATAGTCCAAACAACAGTTTGAAGTTCCTTTTCAGTCACCGGGTGTAAAAGTACCATATTGTCTTCTTCACTAACAATAGAAGGAATAATATTATGCAGCTGTTGTTGGGCACTCCTGTCCAACGTTGAAGCCTTAAACAACTCAGAGAAGTATTGTAAGGCAACATGCTGAATTGCTTCCTGAGTATTTGCCCTGGTACCATCCTCTTTATCCAAGAAAGCAATGTGGTTGTGTGAAAGGTGAGCTAAAAGAGATTTATGAAAAAAGGAAGTATTTTTATCTCCTTTCAGCCACTTAATTCTGGATTTCTGTTTCCATAATATTTCTTCCTGTATCTCCCATTCAGTTAAAGATTGTTTGAGGGAGATTTCCTTCTTTTGCAGATTCTAAGTAAAGCCATGAAGCCTTATTTGCTGGGATACCCCTTGTAGAGCTTCCAAGACCTCTCTTTTTTTTCCCATGAATATTTCCAAAGTCTAAAACATTCTATTTCTTGAGCTGGAATGTAAGGTATTGTAATTTCTTGACAAAGCAAAACATTTTAGTACCATGTCAAGGCAGGCCTTCTCTCCACCATTTCTTAATCAAAGGAGGAAGATGTTCATCTCGAAGCCACATCAGTTGAAATCTAAAAGGAGCTCTAAACGGAAGAGATTTGCCCAACTCCAAAACCACCGGCCAGTGATCAAAACCTAAATTATCAAGAACCATAGCAGAAGGAAGAAAGTTGCATTCAAACCAATCTTCTGATATCAAAAATCTATCCAATATTTCCCTTATACACCCCTTCCCTACTCTTCTCTTGGACCATGTCATTAGGCCATTGTGAATTTGAATATCAACCAAATGCATCATTTGTATGGAATCCAGCATATTAGCAGCAAAAGCATCCAAGATAGGATTCCCTCCTTGTTTCTCATGAGAGAAGAGAACTGTGTTGAAGTCACCCCCTATAATAATTGGTAGACCAGAATGTGCTGCCACAATATTTTCAATAATCTTCCATTGAGTTCTTTTTGCCTCGACCTAAAGAGGAGCATATATGTTCAGGATTAACATGATCTGATTTTGAGGCACATAGTGTACAATCATATAAATAACACCCTGATTTCCTCCACTATCAAGAAGGAGAATTTGGTGAGGATCCCATATGCAAGCTAAACCTCCCGAAGCTCCCTGTGAGCTTAAAGAGAGAACCTGGAAATTTTTATGAATATTAGGAACCACTGCTGCCATGAATTCTATAGAAGCTTTAGTTTCTGGAATAAACAACATATGAGGGTGATGTTGCTGCATAATACACTTAATCTCATTTATTTTAGAGGGGCTGTCCTTAAGCCCCCGAATATTCCAAGTAATCAACTTCATTTTGGAATTTGTTCAAAGATTGAGGTCAAATCCCCAACTTTACCATTCCCCGAAAGTTGTTGCCTTTCTTTCTAAAGATGAGTTTGGTTGGATTTCCATCTTGCTTTTAAAGTAGAATCCATCTGAAGTTTCTTCTGTTGTTCTTGTTGGATTCCAAACAGATTATTATTCGGAAGGGTATGAACAGTGGGGGGAGGGGGTAATAATAAGATATTATCTTGGGTATTTCCTCCTTCCGGTGTTCTTCTGCAATTTATGTTTTCTTTGATAACTTTTGAGTTCTCCCACACTGCCTTGATGCACTACTAGAGCTCTAGACTCTAATTGCATGTGATTGTTATCCTGCCCTTGTCACTGAATTTTATCTATTTGAATTTCTAGGATTTGGGTCTCCTGTATAACCTCCATATCTTCTTATGTTTCTTCCGATTGAAGGGCTGCAAATCTGTTAGTATTATTAATCTGAACATTACCTGAATTTTTTCCTTTGATAATCTTCCTTTTTGACGGTGTAATAAATTCATCAGAATTAGGATTATCCTTGGTTTGTTCCTTAATCCACATTGGGCAGTCTTTAATCAAATGGCCATATCCATGGCAATGTCTACATCGGAAGGGTATATTCTTATAGTCAATCTATTGCTCCCATCTATCCTACCCAACTTCCAGAAGAATTTTAACAGGCAGCAGTTGATTCATATCCATGTAGACACAGATGTGCATAAACCATTTGTTCCATCCGCATGGTAGAATCTGCTGCCCTTACAAACTTACCAAGTGAATTACCTATATCTTGAAGAACCACAGGGTTCCAAAACTCCATTGGCAAACTGAACGGAAGGATCCACACTGGAACAATAGAAGGAAGTTCCTCTTCTGCTTTAAATATGGGTTGCCATGGTTTCATGAACAGACCTGTTCTTCCATAGAACCATGGGCCCCCTTGAAATATATATTCCTTTTCAGCGATACTGGCAAACACAACTAAAAAATAACTATTCGGATATACCGAAATTGTATACTCACCTGGGGTTTTCCATGTTTTTCGGGCCCAGTCTTTGAATGCAGGAAGAGATGGCTTAAACCCTAGGAAGCGAACAATAAGAGCCCTATCTTCCAAGTCACGAATCTCGGCTTGAACATCAGATGCTGCTATTTTGAGAACAAGAACCCCATCAGAAGCTTTCATGCAACCTGCAGGGGTCTTTTGTGGATTCATACTTATTGATTTAGTAGAAGGCCGAATTTCTTTTATAGTCATTGGCTGCCCATAATCAAAATTTGCAGCCCCTTGCCAAAAACCATACTTGCATCCCACAACAATTCGAAACCTTGGTCTACCTCCTGATCCATTTTAAACAATGGATTGTCCATACAATGAAAAACTCTTGCATTCCACAACAAGTTTGCCACTTCAACCGGCTGCCCTTGTTTGGAAATCACCACATTCCCTACATTGCCCTTGGCTATTGCAATTGATCTCTCTAAAGTTGCTACACATGGAACAAACAAATTAGTAAAAACCATGGTGTCTAACAACACCCTTTTGATTCCTTATCAAGCTCTAGGATCATGAAGTGCATCCCTTCTTGATGCCTTGATTCGTCCTTGTAACTCTCCCATATTCGGAATTCAAAAGATAGGTTCATGTTGCTCTTGATAGGGCTGTAGCAACTTTTTTTCCCCTTCATTTTTTTCCCCTTATAGTGGCTCGAAATCCACTCATACATGTGTGAACTACTCCCATGGTGTTGAAGTGTACGAGGCACACTTTTTGAGGGTCAATACTCACCATGGCAACAAGAAACTTGATGGAAAGCAAACTGAAAATGAAAAAGACACCAGTCACTATGATCCTGGGACCATGATAACCCTTGCCTACCCCCTTCTTTATGTTGGTCCAACATGACATACTAGCAACGTTACCTTTGTAGAGCTCACTTGGATCCCATATCCATGATGGATACTTGTCATGCTCATTTACTTGGAAGAATTATCTTCCCCATTGAGTGCCTTTCACCTCAACCTTAGTGATAGCACAAGCTTTATAACCAAGATAATGAAGGAACCAAGCATGAGGAGAAATCAATGAGCACTTACCAAGATGACAATTCCATTGCTTACCCAAACAAAATCTGATCTTCCTTCTTCCAAATGCAAAATGGAATCTTCTTCCGTTCTATTTGGCATTACTCTATCAAAGGGCCCCTTTGCCTTGTCCAATCTTGTTAAGACTTGTGCTTCCTTCCCAAGTGTTAATTGTTTCTTCCAAGCTTCCTCTTGAAATCTGAATTTATGCAAAGAAGGTGAACTATGATTAGAAACAATGCAAAAACCTTCTTTTTTAACATACCTGTCCCTCGTGATTTCCTTATCACTTTCCAAGCTTTCTTCTTGGTCCTTTGATTGCTCATGAAGTTGTTAAACAACTTCCTCTTGTTTAACCTTTAAAAGCTCTGATTTTTCTGTTACTTCCACCTTAATGTCTACCATTTGCAACTCCGTTGGTTGCCCCGCAACTTGTCGGAAACTTTCACTAGACTGCACTTGAATTTCCAGTTCTTGTGGTTCAAAATTTTCAATCATTGGCTGCCCTTTACTAAGCTGAAATACCTCTTTTTGCTACTCCAAAATCTTTGATTTTTCTTCCATTTGATGCAAGCATGCCAACTCCTCAAATTAAAGTTCACGGTTACCCCAATCAAATCTCCCAATGAGCCACTTGTTAAATTCATCATAGGTATCTATGAGATGGTGTTCTTGGGTTACCAACCCATGGTGCCACCAATCATAGGCAAGCCCCTCTAAATGTGATATGGCAAATTTCATAGCCACACCTTCCTCCATGGGACGAAGTGAAAGGTATATGTCTACCTTATCAACCCATGCACTAGTTGAAATACTTGTAAAACCGTCAAATATGGGAATAACAAATTCCCTAAAGGCATCTTGTACTCCCTTTTGTCTACACCGGTCCATCCTAGGACCACCTCTTCCATATCACAAACTCAATGAGATTTATGGCCTTTTGGATAGAGGGTGGAAAGGCCATGTATTCTTCATAGGTTTCCATGAGATCAATTTGAATAGAAGGTTGCCCCTTCATATCTTCCATGTCATGTAACCCTTCAATTCCCACAGTTAGCCAAGATGTTGGCTCTAATACCACTATAATGTCCCCAAATAGGACAATTTTCTAAATTATGGATTTTCGTAGTAGCAAACCCTAGCTGCCAAATACTTCCAAAATTTGCTCAAAATTATGTTAAACCCTAAGCAACAATTTGTTGATCCAAACAAGCAATTTTAGCCCCTCAAAAGAGGAATTAACCCTCCAAACCCCAAGTGCCCAAACTGAAATATTGAATTAAAAATTGCTACTATTCGACCATGCAACAAACTTCACAAAACCCTCAATAAAATGCACAAATATTATTGAATTGAAAGGTAGATTTTTCATGAATTTTCTAAATGTATTTAAGGCCAAAAAAACCCCAAAACCAAATCGCCCAAGATGGAAAAAATTAGAAAATATTATAGAATTATTCAAGGCAAGATTAACCCTCAAAATAAGGTCAAAAACCTCTCCAAGTCAAGTTGCCACTATGCAGAAATATTACAATAAAGTCAAAATGTATTTTAGGGCACAAAATCACCAAAAAGCATAAGAATTCATCCACCAAGCAAGAGAATTCATCCACCAAACAAGTTGCCCACTTCCAAAAGCAAGTCGCCCACCTAAAAATAGCAAGAATGGTGTTTAAAACACCCTTGTGGAATTGATAACTCAATGGCAGCCTCTATGTGAAGTTATCCCAATGAAAAAAGAGGGTTTGTGTCCTCTAACTCTTTGCTTGAAGGGTTTCGTCTTCAAAGCAAATGGCTTAAGTGTTTTCACGCTCAAAGACAAAGATTTGAATATCAAACCTAGCATGAACCTCTCCAAATGATTCTTCTTTTGCCTTTTATAGCTTTCCCAAGTGTGGCGCCCAAAAGGGAAAGGGAAAGTAACTTAAATATTTAAAAGACCCTTTCCTTATGATCTATTTTTAAATCACTTAACATCCATGACCCTTAAAGGTCCCCTCTTTAAGTAAAATAAGAAAACATAAAGTAACTTTCAAAAGGTGTCTTTTACATATATTCAATCAGAATCACTTAATTCTCTTTCCCTTCTTACTTGTCCCTTAACCCCTGAGAATTAGTTAAAGCTAAGGGTCTTCAATGATGTCCTTATCAAAAGAGAGACATTACAAACATAGCTTGAATGGAATCAAATTGGTGGACATGTGGATAGACTTGCCATACGATCATGCAATTATCCCATCCATTTTGTCCCTTGTATATATTGTACTAGGAGTTTCTCGCATCCTGCCCACACGTGAATGGCTCAAGCTATAAAAGAGTTCCTATGGCTGCAACTTGAAAACATTTCAGCAACCCTACTTTCTATTGCTTCCTTGCATTTGCAGTTGCTTGTATTTGTCCAAGTGGTACTACTTCAAATTACAAGCATTCTTTTGCCTTTAGTTTTCTTAAGTTTTGGTTTGTCCATTTCCAATATAGATTGCTAACACTAGTCATTATAATGCTCCCCCTCTCTTGGGAGACAAGCCTCTTGGTTCTTGGAACACTTTAGGATTGGGAATACCTGCAAGCACATAGCTCTTGAAAAAATGTGTAAATCTTCCTACACTTTTGTAAATCCAACCACAAACAATTTGCAATGGTGATTAGGCTATGCTTGGAGAGTGATTCTCGTAGCTTTCCCTCTTTGGAGTAATTTTTATTTCCCTTTTACCGCTGCCTCTTGCACTTGGATGCATACTAGCTTTTCATCCACATCCGATTTACAATATTTTTCTTACCAATCTTAGGTAGCATATACTAATCGGATTGCCCTTTCTTTAAATTCTTTGGGTGAAGTTCTGATCCATGGAAATCATCAAGAACTCCATTAGACTCCAAGGATATGTCAAGATCAACAAAACAGGGGAAAGTTCATGATTGGCAACGTTGTGCATTGTTACTCCTGACCAAAAAAAAATGGCTACTTCGACAAGATGAAATACATGGTATACTTCATCAAAAGCAATTATGATTGCATATATGGATTCCTCTCAAAAAGTTATACACTTCCAAAAACAAACAACACAATTTGCAAGACTTTTTGGTGTTACATAACCATCGGTCTGGTTCAAGTGGCAGTTTTACAACTTTAAAGAGCGATTTCACAACCATGGCCTCCGCAATTTGCTGGACATTTTGGTATTACATAACCATCGGTCTCGTTAAAGTGGCAGTTTTGTAACTTTTATATTCAATTGTGCAACCGACGGTTCCCTAAGCGGTGGTTTTGCCCGCATCAATTGAACAATCGAACAACAGGAAGCATTTCAGAAGTTTTGGTTTTTGAAGAGACATCTCTAATGCATAAGGGTCATGGGCTAAGGAACTAGCATCGATCAAGATAAGTGTTGGAGTGAATTAGTGATTGTATGAGTGGGTAACAAGGAGTAGTCAGTTTCTCATAGTTGACTCTACTCTATCCTATTTGTATCCATTCTATTACAACATTAGAAAGACAAGAGACAACAGAGAATGTGAGATGTACATTCCTTAGAGCTCTTTGTATTGGCCTCATTACTTTAAGGGAAGAGGAGGAAGATGTGTATTTGCCACTTCCAGATTGCTTTCCCCCATGGGGGTTTCCAAGTTAAAAATCCTTAATGTCATGTGGCTTGTTTCATATCTTGCTTCTTGTGTATGGTTCTACAAGTAGTTTATTCATTCTAATGCACATTCTACGACAACACTTTAAAGCTACTTCCATTTAAGAAATTCAAATTGTTGTAGCATGGGTAGAAAACAAATATGTATTTAATTTCCAGCAAGGTAATTTGCAGGAGGAAGTTAAACATCAATAGATATCAAACCAGCAAGCTCCTAGTGGCTTGTGGAGAATTTGACAAGATAGGAATTTGTGTGTATGGTAAGATTATGTGCAAAGTTATTTGACAAAGTGTTGCAGGAATTTGTGGTTGCATGGAAAAACCATGATCAAATCCTTGAGGAGAAGACTTCAGGAACTCCAAGTTTTCCATTTGCAGGTACAAGAAGAGAAAAGACAACTAAGAACAGTAGTGCAGCACTTGGAAACTGATAATGAGAAGTTGCAAGTTACAAGGGCCAATCATGGAGGGTTATTCATTGATATCCTACAGGAATTGCAACAAGATTTGTTGGCAAAGGAGGAATTGTTGGAAAAGCTCCAACATGATGTTGAAGGATTGGAAAGGAGAGAAGATTCTACCAAACAAAGGAGACAAGCCTCTACAAAAGATGCCCAAACCATGATAGAGGTATGCATGGAGAAAGCTCCATCACATGTTGTTTCTTCCAATGTTGGTTTAATTAATTCATTGGTAATTTTGAGAAGCATTTAGAGGTATTGGCTATAAGCTGTTAATAAAAATGGGTTATGATGGAAGAGATCTTGGCAAGAATGGTTAAGGAATCCTCCCATTATGGTGAAGGAAAGTCCTCAATATGCAGGCATTAGATATGGAAAAGGGTAGATTGCACAATGCTCTAGCATGGCTCAAACAAGAGTAGCTTCCACTATGGAGGAATCCACACCACCTACACACCAAGAGCAACCCAAAGTAAGTAAAAAAGTTTCTAACATCATTTTTGTTAAGCCTCCAGATCATTGCAAGTAGTCTCCAAAGAGTGGACAGCAATCAAGACAAGACAAGACAAAGTAAGCATAGGTCTCCCCCACGAGGTGTAATGTCCCCCTTTTTAACATAACTTGCTTATAAACCCTTAGCTTGGTTTGGTTCCCACAAAAATAAGGGAAAGAAAGAAAAGGGAACTATGAGAGGGCTTTTCAAAGAGCAAAAGGTGAAAAGTACTTAAGTATTATAATTTTCAGTTGAATTATGCAAAAAAAGTACTTTTGATCTAATTTTCACTTAAGTAGGGGACCTTTAAGGGTCATGAGAGCCTAAACTCTCAAAAAGGAGTTTTCAAAAGGTAAAGTGGCTTATGTTTCAAAAGACACATCCCTCCATCTTAGGCGCCACCCTTGGGGGATGATTATAAAAAGCAATTGAAGATTCATTTGGAAGATTATGCCTAATTTTGATATTGAATCATTGATCAAATATGTCAAGTTTGTTCATCACATCTTAAGGACAAAAACCTTCAAGAGTGTTAAGGATTTAGAGAGGAAAACCTCTATTCCTACTTTTTGGGCAGCTCTATTCAAGCACTGTAGTTGAACTTCAAAATTGCATGATTGCATGCAAGTGGATTTACAGAGTGTTTGTGGACACCACCTTCATCAAGGAATATTGTAAACCATATAGAGAGCTGATTTTTAGATAAATTGTAGGTCTTGGAGATTGGCGACTTGCACTGGTAGATTTTTAGTCGGGTTTAGAGCCATTCCCTTGGGTGGTGAATTGTTTGGGTCAAGAAGAAGACCCCTCTTAAGAGGGTTGCGCTACACAGAGACCCTTGAGGGTTTGAAGATTTATTGGTGAATTTATTCTACTTGGCCGATTTGCCTAGGGCATCATAAGAGGCCATTTTGGTGGTCAATCGGTAAGATAAAATATTCTGAATTATTTTATATATATTTCTGGGGTGTGGCGAATCAGTTGGAGGAGAAATTGAACTCTTTTGGAGGGCTTTTAGACTCCAATTCAACAAGGTAGATTTACAATATTATTTCTAATTTATTTGGGGATTAAATCACAAGGTTTTGGAGGGTTTTTGTGAGCAACTATAAAGGTATAAATTCTGGAATTTATACCAATTAAAATCAGAAGTTGGACGACTCACTTGGAAGGGAAGTTACAAGGTTTTGGGATACTTGTTGACCCTAAATCATTGGACAAATATTATCCTTAATATTTGTAATATTTTCTGATAATTTTCAACTTGTCGATTGAGGGTTTTGACCTCGTTTGATCGCTTGTTATTCACGGTTGTGAGGTGAATTTATTTGGTAATTTTTTCAGTTTGCTTGTGAAGTGTAGCGATCTAATTTTCTTTATCCAGTGGCTATTTTTGGGGGCCTAATTTCAGATTTCATTAGCTGGAATTAATCGTTGGTCTTACCTAATTTTGCAAGCTATTTTCAAGGGTTTACATCAGGTTTGGCGAGTGAGAAAGAAGGCTTGTATTCGCTGGAATTTTGGGTATATATATTCAACTAAGGTGATCATCATTTCTAGGTATTTATTGCAATAGTTTGCATCATCTTTTAAAGTGTATTCTCAATTTTTGGAGTGGATATTGAGGGCTGTAATTGTGGTTTAATTTCTACCATAATGGCATTTAGCATTTGGATCACTTTGGAGAGGTGTTGTGGTTTGTTTGAAAGACCTAGAGTAGCTGGTCTATTTTATTATTTTCAGATTTTTTATTGGGGTTTGTGCCCAATCCCATTATTGTTTGCTTGTCCCAAATTGGGAACATTACATGAGGACAAGGAAGCAGTTCCAAAGAAAGACTATCGTCAAGTCATGAAGGAGAAGCTAGTGCATTACTACTCCATCCACATGATGCAAATGCAAAGAGCAACTGGGGAGGTGACACTCCTTCAACTTCAATTGCAAGTCCAATCAAGACAGAAAACAAGAATTGAGACAGCCCAAGAAGAAATGCCAAAGAGAAGTCTTCCATCTTTTGTTTCAATTGTAAGAAGGAAGGTCTTGTAGCACAAAAATGTTGGTATCTTGTTCCTTGCACTTATTGTAGGAAGAGTAACCATTGTATGGCTATGTGCAAACAATCCATCACTAAAGAGCCCAGGCTCTTTAGGAGAGATGGGGAAGAAAACCCACTCTTCAAGAAAACAAGAAAAGGAAGGCCAAGACACTCTCCAAGGAATTAATAAGCCACTTGATCTAAGTATGTGTATGTCTAACAATTTTTGTACTCCTTACAAGGTTAGAGGGCACTGGGATGAAAAGTATTGGAAACTCCATCCACATCTTCACACAAAGAATGGCGAAAGCAGGAATCACACAAAGAATGGCGAAAGCAAGAATAGGCAGCCACAACACAAAGAGGAAGAAAAGCCTACAAAAGCACAAGAATCAAGAAGAAGAGAACAGCTCTCACATGAATCTTCATCACCATTGCAAGCAAATAGAGGCAATGGAATTTCTTTTGACTCTTGAATTGAGCATTTACATTATTTACAAAGAAGCAGATGTTGAATTGTAATCATATGTATGAGTATTAAGTGGAACTCCAAATGTATCTTCAAATTGTTATGTTTCCATTTGTCAAAAGAGCAACTAGAAAAGTAACTCCACTTGTACGGCAAGCGTGGGAAGCCTTCTAGTCATCAAAGATGAGCATAGGACAGTAAATCCACTTGGATATAAAAAGTAAGGGTAGTAAATAATTTGTTTTCAGTTTTTATCACTCACCACTTGTTTTGCATAGCAAGAGGGATGAAGAAAAATAGGCACTCCTACGAATAGGAACCATCCAAATCATGAGATTGGGCAGCAGCTTGTAGCAATAAAATCAATCACAATAATGGATAATAAGTTAATTTGTATTTTCTCCATTCCTGTACTTCATAGAAATTCTCCAAGCAGTTGTTGTAAATGCAAATGGTCAAACAAATGTAGCATGAGAAGAGTTATTTCATCATCATTCAGTTGTTGTAGCATGCATGTGGGCACTTCAATAATTGCAACACTGATGTATAAGTCTGATTTTAGCATTATATAATCATTGTAGTAAGTATATGGCCATCACAGTGGTTGTAAAAGACTATTTTCAGCATTTATGTAGTATGCATAGTATGCGCATAAGGAGCTGTAGTAAATATGGCTAAATGAAGCATGCATATTTGATATTTCAGTAGTTGTATGCACATTAGGAATGGTTGCAGAAAGTTTCAAATCTGATTTTAAAATGGTAGCAGTATAATATACACATATTAATAACATTGAGGGTGACTATGCATTGTACAATGTATGTTTCCTCTATAACAATGTGTTGTAGTAAGAAGAACAAATGTAAATTGAACATGGAAGTCATTGTAGCATGTTTTGGCATCACATGGAGGATGCAACATGATGTTTCAGATAACAAATGAGTTGAGACAGCATCAATCTTGGCTTACCCTTCATGGGTAAGAGGAAAAGCGGAAAGGGAAGCTCATCACTCTTTCATTGAGGAGGAGGAAGATGCATAATCAGCTCCAACATCATGGGGCCTTATTAGGAAAGAAAACCAGTAAGAGCTCATCGTGGGACAGTGATGAGTGGACATCATTGATAAAGAATCACAGTGGAACCACAAAGCGTATCAAATTGCAGCAAAGCAAGAGGTTGGAACAGCCAACTATGTGATAGACAAATCAGTTCACTCTCCCATGTTGCATGGGGAGGAAGAATTGGCCACCACTCTTTCATAGGAGGAAAGATATGAAAATTGCAGGTTTTGAGCATTTCTCTTGAGGATGTACATATCCTTTGGGAGTCTTCCATGTTACATGAGGAAGATTATAATACTACCTACTATCTTGGGTACTTTGCATTGGGATGAACAAGCAGAGTGGGAAACATCACCTTGGGATGAACAAGGGATGTGTGAGGAAGATGTTTTGCAATGAAAGTGCAAAGGAACCAAAGCAAAGCCTCAAGCAAATTGGCAGGCTGGGATCAAGGCCAAACACCAATTGGTAACAAAAGCTCCAAAGAGGGAGAGGGAGAGATCTTTCTATATCTGATGAACATGTAAGTTTTTGTGGGACCAAAAGCCATCCAAATTGGGGAGGTGTGATCTAATAAGGATCCATGGAAATCATCAAGAACTCAATTAGATTCCAAGGACATGTATGGATCAACGAAACAAAGGAAAGTTGATGAGTGGCAATTTGTGCATTGTTACTCCTGAAAAAACAATGTCCACTTCAACAAGATGAAATGCATGGTATACTTCATCAAAATTCAATTTTGATTGCATGTATGAATTCCTCTCAAAGCATTCTACACTTTCAAAAAAACAATATCATGTCCCCCTTTTGGACATAAGAGTGAAATAGAACCCTTAGCCTTATTGTTCGGTGTTTCTCTTAGGCTAAAGGAAAGGAGGTTTTAAAAGGAAGCACTAACTTCTCTTCAAATTATAAAAAGGTACCTTTCGGTTAAGTTCTATTTTTAAGTTAAGGGGCTTTTTTGAGTTAATGGGGCTCACATAACCCTTAAGTGATTTTATAAGAAAGTTAACCTTATAACATTTTGCACTTTCCTTCCAAATGGAGCACCCAACTTGTGGAGTAAGGTGTATAAGGAGGATTGTGATTCATTTGAAAAGGTTATGCATATTATAATATTTGAATTTTTGAGTCTAAACACGAAAACACTTGACCAAAGACTTGAAAACGAAACCCTTCAAGGCCAGGGAAGGTTTAGGGACGCAAACCCCTATTCCTCATCTAGGGCAGCACTAGTTCAAGTGTTGCAATTGATCATCAAAGGCAGAATTTATAGTTTGGAACCTTCTTGGGGTGTGGCGATTTGCTTGCAAAATGTGGTGACTAGGTCAGGGAGTGTGGCGACTTAGTTTGAGGTCATTTGGCAAGGGTTTGAGGGCAGCGAATAGGTTTGTGTGTTGAAGACCCCTTTCACTAGGGCTGCGCTACATTTGTAAATTTTGAAACTCTCTTCTAGGGTTATGTGTGTTGGCATGAGCAATTAATTATTTAATTGTAGTTGGGCGACTTGATTGGGAGGCCCAATTGAGGTTTTGTTATGTTATTTCAAGCTTAAATAATATTCTAAATTTTCCTAAAAATTAATTTTGTATTTATCCCTATTTTTAAGGATATTTTCCAACATTTTTAGATTGGAGCAAAGCATAAAAAAATCAGTATTTATTTCGTTATAATTTTTTTGCATGTGGCGCGAATAGGGCTGAATTGGTTGAATGATTTAATGCCTTAAATTCAGTGGAATGTTTGCTAACTTGTTGCTGGGGTTTGGTAATATTTATTTCAGTTTTGTGAGAGTTTTGAATAACTAGGGTTTGCAGTAGAAATCAGAAAAAATCATGTGTTTTGGCTAGGGTTTGATAGAAATTCCAAATTTCAGTATTTTATCTTATTTTGAGATATTTCAGTGGTATCAAAGCCAATTTCTTGGCCAACTATGGGGTTTAAGAGTTTATAAGGTCAAACAGTGACAGAAGGGAGGATAAATGGCTTGTAAGTTTTTGGATGGTGCTAGATTGGAATAGCTTACCCAAGTGCAACAAAGATTGAATGATATGATGGCAGAAATGATCCACACCATGAAATATCTAAATGGTGAAGGGAGCCTTACAAGGGCAAACAATAGTTTTCAAGGTCAAAAGTGATTCTTCACCTAGGTCATTCCAACCTACCTCCCTTCCAAGGAAATTGAAGGAAGAACGAGTTGGGATTGGACCAAGGTCAACCCCAAGAGCTACACAAGGAGATTCGAGGCATGCTTGGCATGTAAAAGAAGGAATGAAATCTACCCTTGTGTTGAAGGAAGAGCCACTAGCTAATTGCCTTAAGGATTCATCACCAAAGGAGGGCACAAATTCAGAATTTTAAGAGGTTAACGAGCAGCCAACTATTAGAAATTCTAAATTGCAAAAATCAAAACGTTCAGGACAGCAAGATGAAGATTTCCAACGAATTCATGAGCAGCAAAGAGGGTTGAAGTAGAGGACGCAAATGAGGAAGAGTCGAGCACTTTGGGACAGCCAAGTGTGGGATATTCTGAGTTTCACAAATCAGGAAATTTGGGACAGCCAAAGAGGATGTTTCAGCTTAATAAAGGGGAACAAGGTACTGAAAATTCTGAGTTACAAAATTCTGAAATTTTGAAACAGTAAGTTGTCTCAGAATTTATGGGGCAGCAAAAGGACACTTTCCAGTTAAATAAGGGGCAGCCAAATGGAAAAAAATTATGAGTTACAGAATTCTGAAATTTTGGAACAGCCAAAAGAAGTTGCCCAACAAATACAGGGGTTGCAAGGGATAGGCACAAAAAAGAAAGAATACATTTTGCATGTTGAAGAAGTGAAGTTGAAGGTCAACGCCAAGATTCCAGATACTATTGCTCATTTTCAGCTTCTTGTACTTTTCACATCAACCACTAAGGGTAAGCATTTTAACGATCTTCACATCAAGAGTTTGTTGCATCAACACCCTACCTTGTCTTTACAATATTTTGAACATCATGAAGATCATGATAACAATAAAGATAAGATGAATGGCACTAAATGGAGGAAGGAATTTCCCCAAGAGAACCTAAGGATGGAGAAATGCAAATTCCCAATATGGATGTGGGATCCAGGTGAGACTTACAAACTTAGTATTGCGGTCATACAAATTATAAGTTCTTTAACACCCATGCAAGGAGGTTGGCAAGGCCTTGGGATCATGAAAAAGAACAAGGTGAAGAGCATGCAAACCACTGCAAATTGTGATAAGCATCATGATTTACTTGCTAGATTTCAAATGTTACATAGGGTGGTTTTGACTAAGGGAAGCATGCAAGGCAAGGGTGTACAACCATTGGCCAAAATTGAGGTATGTACGGTTGTTTTTTATTCATTTCCAGCTCTTGTAAATCAGACTCCATCCATGAAAGCACACTTTAACAGCCATGGTATGAAGGAGAACACCTTGATTAGTGTTGTGTATGTAAAAGTTTGCTATGTGGGGTCACAAAGTTCAATTTGTACAATGTGCATATCATTGTTTGAGAGGGAAAACAAAGCAATTAATGACTGTTACAGCTACTATACAGCCCACTTACATTCTATTTTATGTTGTTGGAAAAGGGATCACGTTTGAAAAATCATGAAATTGGTGGTAAGCAATAGATATCATGATCCAAGGATCAATGGGATGGTTGTTTATAACTTGCTGACTCTTGTTTCTCACATTTTCAGCTTGTTCCCTCCAATGTTTACTGCCACAAAAGAGGTAATCTTGCATGGCCTAAGTGATAAGGCACCCCCGAAGGTGACCTCGAAAGTGATGGAAGGGATTTCCATGTGAGACCTTTGGTAGAGGCAAAAAGGGCAGCAAGGAAGGCTGCATTTTCTGAGTTGGAACAGCCACCTCTACTTGTAGAGGTTCATCATACAATTGGTTCGATAAAGGGGTCAAAGGTTGGAAAGTATTGTTCTTCAAAAGAGGTCAACAAAGTGGCCAAAACTGAGTGTGGGCAGCCAGTAAGGCATGCAAAAGATCATTTGATTTCTTGTTTCAGGAACTTTATTAATTCTGAAAGTAAATGTTCAAAACAAATTTATGATAAGAGTGAATTTCAGTTTGTGGAAAAAAAAAGGTCCAAAACTTGCATAGGGAAGAGGCTTAGGTTATGCTCAGAAAATTATGAGTTTTTTATGAAAAAACAGAATGTATCATGCTCAAGAAATTTTGGAAAATTTGATTTGTTTCAGCCTCTAGCAAATTCAGTAAAGGTAGGGGAAGATGAGCCTTTGGCTTGCAAAAGAAAGTGCAAATTGGAAACTCGGGATCCGCCCTTCCAAGGCAAAGGACTTTGGCTCTTTGCAAATATAGTAAGAGCTCTACATTGTGTGAATTCTGTGTTGGAACAGCAAGGGTTGAGCTTGCATGTACAAGACAATTTGAAAAGGCATACCAGGAGGAAGAACATGCAATTCCCAGAATTGAAGAGTGGTTCGGAAACCACAACTACTTTCCCTCTCAAGGGGATGGAAGGACGAAAAAGAAGGCAAAAGACGTGTGTTGGAATCATGGCAAGGCTGGTCACTCTATCTGGAAGGTATGGTTTTCAAGTTATGTGAAATTGATTGTTGCATAGAGGAGGGTAAACCGTATCTTTGGGCCATGGAGGGGACTTAAGAGTCTATTGAAGGTCATGAGGGGTACGTGGAGACCCTACAAAAGAATACCCTTTCTAAGGTACACATGTGGAGGAGAAGGGGCATGAGGGACACCCATGGTACTCTCTTCTACCACACTGTCCATAACAATTCCAGCTCACTTATTGTAAGTTTGGGGGGGTTGCATGGGGAAAGCTGATTTCAAGGTGACACTCCGTGGAGGTGAGTTATGGTTGACTGAGTTCCTCTTGAGGGGTCACAATAAGTCTGATTTTTGCATACACAGCCAATCAATCACAAGGGAAGTGATTGAAATTCACCATCTCTTTTGTAAATGTGAGCGTTGTTGGTTGTTAAAAGGCAACGTGTGGGATTCAAACAATGTGAGAGAGTTTCCAGCTCTTCTAGATGGTAAAATTCTGAGTTTAGACGCAGTTTTGGAGTGTTGAACAACATGGACAGCCCTCCTATGCCCTATAAGGTATCCACATGCATGTTTCCAACCACTCCTCATATGGAGGACATTGTCAAGGATGCAAACATGAAAAGGAAGTGGAGAGCTCTTGTTTTGATTAATGCATTTGTGTTTTGTGCAGGTGTTGATATATGGGCAGCCAAGGCCCAAAATTTTGAAGACTTCCTTGCTGGAATAAACTTTTCCAATTATTATAACACTGCCATTTCTGGAGATTTTTATTTTCTCATCTTTTTGGTATGTCCAAGGTACAAGACCTCAATGGGAAGGGAAAGGAAGAATAAGAGTTGTTGTTTTACCATTTCCAAATTGCATAAACAGCCTAGAGCTTTCAAGGACAGCATTAAAGGGCTTCATCAAGAGGTTTTCCTTCCATGGGAAGAAGCTAGAGTGGAGTTTTGCACAAATCCATTGATTGGGACATCTCCATGGATGTTGTTATTGCTTGAGGACAAGCAATTTTGGGCGGGGAGGATTGTCATGTCCCCCTTTTGGACATAAAAGTGAAAAAGGACCGTTAGCCTTATTCTTTGGTGTTTCCCTTAGGCTAAGGGAAAGGGGGCTTAAAAAGGAAGCACTAACTCCTCTTCAAATTATAAAATGGTACCTTTTGGTGAAGTTCTAATTTTAAGTTGAGGAGGGGGCTTTTTGAGTTAATAGGGCTCACATAGCCCTTAATTGATTTTTAAAAAAAGTTAACCTTGTAACATTTTGCATTTTCCCTCCAAATAGAGCGCCCAACTTGGGCAGTAAGGTATATAAGGAGGATTGTGATTCATTTGAAAAGGTTATGCATATTATGATATTTGAATTTTTGAGTCTTAGCACGAAAACGCTTGACCAATGACTTGAAGACGAAACCCTTCAAGGCCAAGGAAGCTTTAGGGACGAAAACCCCTATTCTTCATCTAGGGCAGCACTAGTTCAAGTTCTATAATTGATCATCAAAGACAGAATTTACAGTTTGGACCCTTACTAAGGTGTGGCGATTTGCTTGTAAAGTGTGGCGACTAGGTCAAGAAGTGTGGCGACTTGGTTTGAGGTCATTTGGCAAGGGTTTGAGGCAATTTCTAGGGCAGCAAACAAGTTCGTGTGTTGAAGACTCCTTTCACTAGGGTTGCGCTACATTTGGAAGCTTGGAAACCCTCTTCTACGGTTTGGTATGTTGACATGAGCAAATAATTATTTACTTGCAGTTGAGCGACTTGATTGGGAGACCCATTTGAGGGTTTGTTAGGCTATTTCAAGCCTAAATAATATTCTGAATTTTCTTATAATTAATTTTGTATTTACCCGTATTTTTAAAAATATTATGTTTTCAGACTGGAGAAAAGCATAAAAAATCAGTATTTAATTCATTGTAATTGTCTTGCATGTGGCACCAATAGGGCTGAATTGGTTGAATGATTCAATGCCCTAAATTCAGTGAAATATTCACTAAATTACTGCTAGGGTTTGGTAATATTTATTCCAATTTTGTGAGGGTTTTGAATAAGTAGGGTTTGTAGTAGAAATCAAAAAATATATTTGTTTTGGTTAGAGTTTGGCAGAAATTCCAGATTTCGGTATGTTATCCTATTTTGGGATATTTCAAACAACACTTGATTTCAAGTTTGAATGCAAACATTGGCTTAGTTGCAAGACTTTTTGGTGTTACATAACCACCAATCTTCTTAAAGCAGCAGTTTTGCTAACTTCTAAGGAGTTTTTGTAACCACCAGTTCTCTAAGCAGCAGTTTTTCCATCTTAAGCGGTCATTTTGCCCTCATGAGTTGAACAATCAGAGTAACGGCCATAAGTGATTGATCCTATCATTCTGGATGTTTCAAAAGTTTTGGTTTTTTGAAGGACATCTCCAAAAATGCATAACAAGGGTCATGAACTAACGAATTGGCATCAATAAAGAGGAGTGTTGGAGTAAATTGGTAAATGTATGAGTGGGTAGCAAGGAGTAGTCAGTTGTTCATACTTGACACTATTCTATGCTCCTTGTATTCATTCCATTAAAACATTGGGAAGATAGGGGACAACAAATAAAATGGGATGTATGCTTTTTAGAGCTCTTTGTATTGGTCCTTTTTAGAGCTCTTTGTATTGGTCTCATTACTTTAAGAGAAGAAGAGGAAGATGTGTAGTTGCCACTTCCATCTTACTTTCCCCGCATTGGAGTTTCCAAGTTGAAAATCCTTTGTGTCATGTGGCTTGTTATTTCTTGCTTGATGTTTAAGGTTCTACAAGTAGTTTACTCATTCTAATGGACATTCTACGAATCTAATACACTCTAAAAGCCACACTCCCATTTGAAAAATTCAGTAGTTGCAGCATGGATAGAAAGAAATCTGCATTTAATTTCCATTTCCAGCAAGGCAGTTTGTAGAGGAAATTATAGATCAAGTTTAGAATGTAGTTTCCAACACTTTATTCTAGTGCACAAATAATCAACCTTCTCCGGCTTAGTGCCAAGGATTAAGGGGTATCCATTCCACCAAATCGTCTTGAGACTTGAACCTAACCTCATCCCTTTTATCTTAGGTATCTCTAGGGATTCATACCTTGGTGGATGGCATAACAATTGTGACATGCCATCATCCTCGTCAATCTAACTACAACCCCTTTGATGTTTCCAACACATTATATTTGTATGTCCATTAATATAAAGCATCGAAGAAGTCACCTTCCTTTTATTTTGTTTTTTGCCTAGCTCTTCAAAATGGTTTTGAGAGTGGTTTTCACAACTTGCTTTCTCTTTGGAGAGCTTCTCTTTCTCAATGCTAGACCTCCACAACATAGTGACACACTAATCACTCTTACCACCAAATGTGAAAGGATTGAGATTCCAACAATGGTGATATATATGGCCCTTTCTTCGGCAATGACTAAAAACAAAAGAAGACTTGGAAGAATCATATGCATAACTTTTTGAATTATCCTTATGCTTTCTCTCTCCATCACTTGAACTTCCAAGGGACTAAGTGGGTGGTGGTGCTTTGGATTCTCACCTTTGCTACACTTCATGAAACTTGTGTTAGGCATTGTGAAGTTGAGATGCATTACCTCCTTTTCAAGGTTGCATTCTCAATGGTTTTACACATAGTTTAATTAGTCGTACTCAGTGAGTACTCGCCCAGCCCCAAAACAATTTACTCGGCAAATGTTTATTAATACTTGGCAATACTCAACAACTTAAAAAATACTTAAATTTCTTAAAAAACATAAATTTTATACAAATTAAAGTTACAAAATATATCAAATGAGTCTGTAAAACGTTGGGGAAGTGTTTTTTATTAAATTTGAATACAAATAGAGTACAAAAACGCATAATCATGTGAATACAACAAACTAATACTTATAAATTTATGATGATTAACATTGAAAATCATCGTCATAAATTGTCTTTGAATACAATCTACAATTTTCTCTTCCCCGCTCTAGTAAAAAATAAGGGAGACTAAGAGAATCTAGTCTTCGCACTCAAGTGCCCCTCCTTGCTCTACCTAGAATGTTGCCCCTGTGACTCCACCCTGGTACCAGATGGCTATGACTCCTGTGCATCATGTTCAACATCTACAAGGATGTCATCCAATCCAATATCTCTTACTTCTGCTATACCTTAGCTTGCCACTTGAAATCAACAATATTGTCCTCTATGAAGGGGGTCTCCTAATCCTATCCAGACCCGTCACTATAAGGATCGATCTCATCTGAATCAATAGACTCCTATAATGTGTCCACCGTTTTTGTGCGAAGTCGAAAGTTGTATTGCACAAAAACTAGGTCATTTAGACGACGTTGACTCAACTTATTGCGTTTTTTCATGTGAATGGCATCAAACAAACTCTAGTTCCACTGACATCTAGAAGCGCTACAAGGTTGAGATAAAATTCGGTAGGCTAGCTTTTGAAGATTTGGGGTATTTTCACCTCAATCTTCCCACCACAAACCCACAATTAAGATATTCAAAAGTTTGTATGTAATTAATAATTGTAAATTTATAACTTGTGAGTACAAGTATAGACTTCATTGTTTATTACCTAGTGCTACAGAAAAGAGCCTCACCTAGCATGCTTGGAGTTCTACAACTCTGAAATAATGAAGTCCCTCACCTCAACCTCATGTGTCATACTCTCAATGCATGTTGAGAGACCCTCCATAACCTCCCCATTAACATCTGTAAAGCCATTAGAATAGAAAAATTTGAGATTAAGTTAGTACATCATTGCATGGATGGGTTGGTGGATTTGATTGTTCCACCTCCAATCAGTGAACTCCCAAATGATATCAAATTTGACAATATCCACTCTCTAAAAGTTTTTGATGGCCTCTTTGGCCCTATCCATGGCCTCATAAATGTATCCCATTGGGTTTTGCTCTCCATCCACCAAGCGCAAAACTTGGATGGGGAGCAAAACTCTCACAAAAAGCTCCAACACCTAAAAAGTCACATAATACAAACAAATTAAAGTTACAAACTTACAAATAAAGTAAATACTTTGAAAAATTAAAAATAAAGATATCGACTTGAATTTAAATTGAAATTTGAAGTTACCTTGACGATCTCTATAGCTCTCTTCACAGAGGCCTCATCAAAAACTGCCTTTGCGACCTTGTATCCATCAGCTTTCTTTGAATATGTTGAGTCCACCCACGCTTAACTCACAAACATTTACTTCAAAGTTGTCAACAAACTACAAATACTTTGCAATGTAAGGAAGTTAGTTGCAACCTTTTCGCACAAGCTTTTTCCCCTCTATGTGATCTTTCATCAAACTGAGAAACCAAGGGTGATTAAAAATATATTTGGTAATGTTTTGGGCCTCTTCTACAATCGGTTTCACCCAATCAATTTTGCCTATGTCCTCCAAAAGAAGGTGAAGGCAATGGAACGTTCAAGGGGTCCAAAAAAATGATGGATGCCTCTTCTTAAGAAGTCTATCAGCAGCCACATATGTCGTTGCATTGTAAGTGATAACTTGCACAAAATTCTCAATGCCCACCTCTAAGACAACCTCCTTGAGCATCAAGCTCAAAGTTTATGCATTTTTTACTATGTTAGACAGACAGCAATTAACTTCAAAAAAACATTTCATCGTTTGAAGCCACCAAAAATTTGATAAGGGTGCAGTTCTTTCCATCCATCCATCCATCTGAAAGAATGGTGCATCTGAACTTTTGCAACCTCTTTTGATCTTCCATAATTAACTTTGCATCTTCAACAGCATCTTCGAGCAACCTCTCACATAAGCCTCTTGTAGAGGGTGCCTTGTACCTTTTCCTACAACTGTCAATGTCGTCACCAAATACTCTCAGTATAGGTTCCTCACCACGTCGAAAGAAAGATTGTTGAAGTACTAGAAATTAGCACATGCCGTATCTGCTTCCACATGCACCTTCTTACTCTATGTTATACCTTGCAGTGAAGGTTGTGCCCCACATATGTTTCTAGGTACAAAAAAATTGTGTCTAGCTTTTGCTCGAACTAGATGAGGTGGATGTGCCTCGCATGCGTGGACCACGAATAGAGCCCACAATTTTTGTCGTAGCTATCTCAGTTTCCTCTGCCGATACAGGAGCCATTGTTGTTGTTAAGGTTGTTTGTACCTTTGCCCTCTCTATTTTCTTCTAATCCAACAATGCCAGCTCTGCAATCATCTCTCATTTTGTCTTTTCCATTGTATTGGGACACGACATGACATCGTAGCAAGCAATGCATGCAATATGGTACTCGAGGCGATTGATGCCTCCAAAAATATTCTTCAAGCAAAATGTACAAATCACACTCAACTGGGACAATACAACTACTACAACATACTTTCAAGCAACGATGTGAGCTTTAATGAGACGGCTACCACTGATTGATGTTGACCCTAATGTAGCATTGGATGTCATTGTATGTGAAGTCTAACGATTACCCTGTAGCATGTTCAAATGACCAAAAAATTAAAAAACATTTAAAAAAATAAACTTATACCATAAAGTTGCAAATGTAAACTAAACCCTATGTATGCGCAAAAAATATAAAAAAACTTAAAAACGACATCTAAAAGAATCCTATCGTAAATTTGTAAAACTAAATCCTATAAGAAATAAAAAACCCACAATTTTATTCAAAAATTATGAAAACTAGCGTAAATCGTGAATGCTGAATAACAATTATCGAATTGAATTGAATGCATGTAAATTTGTCAAACATGTTTACAAAGAATTTACATGCTTGGAGAAAAATTAAAAAATAAAAAAAATAAACGAACGTGGAATTTGAATTTGATCAAATTTGCTCCCTCCAATTCGTTCAAAATATTGTGTGATGAGAGTGTGGTGGCATGTATGCTTAAATGGGATACATTTATGTGTGTTTGTCACATTTTTGCAATATTTAGAACCCGTTTTGACCGAATCGGACGTGTATTTCCATGCACAGAACATGGGTCATTATTCCCAGAATACTTGTGAATATTAAAATAAAACCTAGGCAAGTTTAAACAGCGAGTATTCGTCCAACAGAAATCTTATGTATACTATGGTTTTAATTCACATTTTTCCTAGACCACTTGCTTAGGGTTGTAATCTCCTTTGTACATACCATGATGCAATGGCAGTCTGGTTTCTTTTTTGAAAAACAATCTTGCTTTAGTCATTGTAGAACATTTCTCAACTTCTATGGTTGCACCAAAATATCCCAGACCTAAATAGAGGGCGGGATATTGCTTCAATCTCAATGGGTTGTCTAATACATTGGCCTTCCTTACCAAGTCTTTGTCCATTGTAGCCCATTTTCTTCAACAACTTGGATCCAATTCTTTTGGTGTGCAATTTGCAGAATGGTTACAAAGACATTATACTACCAATAATAGCATATACAGAATAGTAGTTGCAAAACATACCATGGCAGAACGGAGTATCATAATAACAGTAAATTTGCATTCATACAAGATAGTTCTCAATACAATTTATACACTACAGGGAGGCCCTGCTACATCCCCCTTACCATTACAGCAACATGCTATTTGAATACCAAAAGTGACAGTTGGCAGTTGCCCAACCACTTAACCAAACATCAAGTTTGTTACTACCTAATGCCAACTAGTAACCATGTAACAAGTCGAACAACAATTAAATCATTAAGAAAGACTGTACATTATCCTATCTTTTAGAAAAATCGGAGTCCCCTCTGACAACACCCATACAAAAATACATCAAGAAGAATGAGGGGAAGAAGAAACATCCCTGGACACAGAATCTGAGGTGGGAAGGGAACGAGAAGCTGCTGGCTAATCTGACTTGAGTTGCTCAAGTTCAGCCCATAAAGCATAAACCTCTGTGGTACAGTTCTGCAACTACTTGGCTGCCATAAGTTCATGCTCACGTGAATCCTTGACCATCTACATGGCTTCTTACAACTTCCCTTAGGCTTGCTTGGTCTCTTGCTCAACTTAGTGGAGCTTGCCATTGAGGGCACAAACTATGTCATCATACTCGGCGACTTTTTGTGTGTGAACCTAGGTGAGCTGAGTTTGTTGAGCTAGCTGTTCCTGAAAATAGCCATTTTGATCATCAGGTTGAGTCTGGAGCAAGGCAATCTCACCAGTGGCAATATCCTCTTTGTTTCCAACTTGTTTTTGGCACACATGGAGGACTGCAAAATGATATGTACACTCAATACTGCATAGAGACTCTGAGATTCTTTGTAGTGGAGAAATAATTGAGGAAGAGACGAGGGTGGGTGTCCATTGCTCGTGCATTTCTAGAGTATTCTGCTCAAGCCACCTTTTGTTAACATAAATTCATGTAAATTCTAAATGGTAATCATCCTATACAAACTTCTAGACAAGAGTGACCTCGTCAAAAATCATTTGTATCTCAAATGGACCCCATACCACATCCAAATGCCCAACCACACTAGTTATACCCTAAAGACCTTGGAACATGGGTACCATAGCTCTCAAAAACTAAGCCAAGGTCACATAGGAATTAGTCATGTTTGGACTAGGAAGAAACGAAGGAGCAAGGTCATCCTCAAAATCTTGAAAGTCCATGCGTCCAATCTTGAAAGGCCTGTCCTCTGAATGTACCTCCGTATCAACCCCATGTTGAACTTGTTCTTGCTCAATGCGCTCGAGAGTGGGCAACGGGCTGCTCGAAACCTCCAACACTAAATTAATTGGTTCCCCTAGCTCGTTCAACTAATATTCTATTTGTTGTTCTCCCACTGGCTACTCTTCACAAGTAATCTTAGCTAAAGGGTCCAAGTATCTGCTTGGCACGTCAAAGGAGGACGAAGGGAATCCAATTGGAGACACTTGATAACCCAACCATGGGTGAACCAACATCCTCATCTTTTGTGGCATAGCCTTCTCCCTCATCTTCATTTCAAAGTGGTGGGCTCCTTAACTTGTGGTCTCCATTTTTTCTTTTGTTATCCTCCTTTGCCTCAACTAATGGTATGCCCAAATGTCTCCATCAAAAAATGAAGGGCTTGCTTGGGTCATAATAAGTATCGAAACTAAATTTTGTGCTCAGTGTGGCCTACGAGTGAACATAAACCAAAAAGGGCCCAATGGCATGTTATGTTATATAGAAGCCCTTGCATGTCAAGGATATAAAATCATGAATCCTAGCTGGCAAAGCTCTTCCCAATTATAAATCTCACCAATTCGTAACTCGACCATGTAGCTATCATCCAAGTTGTAGTATCACAGGAGCGAGTATCACCTACCAACCGGCAACAAATAACATCCAAAATGCACCACCACTTGTTTGAAGCCAAATACTCCTTTTTGATGCCATGATTTCCCTTGGCCTACATGTAGCCCAACTCTTCCTTAGTCAAATTTGGCCAACAAAGGTGTTGCACAACATAGTCCTAAGCCTTCATCATATGCTTGTTGCCAGTCACTTTACTAACTGACGGCCCATGCGATGGTACACAATACATGTGTGAAATCTTTTGGAGTGTATGTAATTTGGACCTCTTTGTCCATATAATGGACAAATGAACATCGAGTGTCCCTATTGTAGCTGGAAAACCATCAAAACCATGTAGGGCTCAAAGTCCCAAGCTAAAGTAGGGCATTTGAAGTATCTTATCCACTCCAACTCTATGCAGTGTTTCACTTAGGTCATGGTTTGTTGGTTTATTTTCCCACCAAGTGCAGGATTTCATAGCCATAAGGCTTTCCCAACCAAGTGTCTTAGGGATGGGCAACACCTTGGATTTCATTTTCTGTGATTCACAGACACTTTATTTTTTATTGACTATTATGGACCTGCCTACAGCTACCTACCTATCAAAGAAGTTTGCAACATCTTGGGGTTGGAAGTGGGTGTTGCTTAAGCACCATACAGCCTTCCCTCACCATACCAAATCTCTCAAAGGCAGCCTCTAGTGCATTCTTCTACCATATCGTTGGTGCTTCAGCCATAGGAGGAGGATTTGCTTCTACGATTACTACTGTAGCAAACCCCAAATAACTAATACACAAATATCTGCTAAAAGCCCCTATTTAGTTGTGCTTGAAATAGATTTTGGCCCTTGAATCTTTGAAACTTCTTTAAACCCTATACTTGCATTGCTTTCTAAAGCCAAAATTATTGTTGCATGTGGTTTTGTCCAACTTATTGCTTCTAGAGGAATTAGAAAATTGAATTTACCGAGGATGTTTCCTCATATGTTGAAAGTGGCTGATGTTGTGATTCTAGAAATGGAAATGAAGAGGGTGATTTTAAAGGTTTTGAGTTTATATGGTTGCATAGCTCAATGGTGATCAGCACGACAAGGACGTACTATTGTTCAAACTTCAAAGTAATAACACGGATTAAAATTGCTAGCACACATTTGACGGAGGTGGTTTTACAATTTGAGGGACAATTGAATGCTATACAGGGAAGGTTGGCTATGGTCGTACGAAGTAGAAAACGGTTGGTCATATAGTGTGAAAGTCAAGCAATATTCGTATTGGGGGAAAGGAGTTGGTCGTAGGAGGTGGGATATCCCTTCTTGTATAAGTTTGGCATCAAGCAATTGGCATACAGAGTGGAAAGGAGTTGGTAGTACAAGGATGGGCGTCAAGATAGTGACCATACAGGTTAGGCGTCAGTTGGAATAGCCAAAGAGACCCATACTAAAGTCATACCGCTACAGTCAAGTTCATTGGTTAAACATAGATTTTCCCATGTTGAATGTTGACTTCCTTATCATTCAGCAAGGACCATACAACAACTGTTTAGTAGTTGGAGGCTTGGTGGTGAATCTTTGGTCGGTCCGTAGAACAATGGAGTACCAGACTGCACATACTTTCTTATGCCTTTCTTGTTCCTTTTTGCTTTGTTTTGTATCTTCTCCTTCTCCTTTATTCTTGGTGGGTCCCAATATTTTTAATGATTTATTGCCCATACATGGAACTCCAATGTCAATCATATTTATATATTTTGTCCTTATTTTATACAACTTCAATTTAGAGTCATTCATTGCATCTTTGACTGACATTCCATTCAAGTTTTCTAACTTGATTACTCCATTGTCAAAGATCTCTGAGATTTTAAAAAAGCCTGGCCACTACCTTAAACTTCCTCAGTTTGATTTCATGCTTCCCATTATACCTTAGGACTAAACTAAGAGTAGACTTCCATCTTTTCTGGACAACTTCAATACCCAACTAAGCCATTACTCGACATTCATCTAGTTTATTTACTAGATGAGTCACTCAGCTAGGCTCTCATCATCACCCAGTTGGCACCCTCTATTATGCATGACTTTTGGATTATCGATATCAAAACCTTGTTAGCTGCCTCTACTTGTCCAATCACTCTCAGGTAGTACAGACTTGAAAGAATTAAAGATTCGAAACTCCGAAGTTATCAACTAAATTACATGGTTGATAAAATGCCCACCTTTGTCGTTGGTGATTTGAGTTGGAATTTTGAATCTAGTGACCACTTGCTCATAGAGAAATTTTGATATACTCTATGTATTGTTTGTCACGATGCTCTGGCTTCTACCCACTTAGTTATATACTTGGCGGCAACAACAATATCCTTGTGATAGTGGACCTTGCTGACATTCAATGGTCCAATGAAATCCAAGCCCCGTTGTTCAAAAAGTTCTTAGGGTTGCGACAGCCAAAGGGGTGTGAAGTTATTTTTAAGTGGCTTCCCAGTTCTTTGGTAAGTATCACATCCCAACACCCATTCTTTAGCATCGTAATGCAACGTAGACCACCAAAGCCCAACAAGGAGTACTTATTGTGTCGTAGTGTCAAGACCCATGTGGCCTTCAACTAGTCCTTCATGTGCTTCTAGGAGATTACGTCTCAAATTTCCTCCTCCATTACACATCTACACATGACCTAGTCATGGCCCATTTTATACAAAAGGCTGTGGACTAGTCAGAATGTTCAGGGTTTTAACACCAATTTCCACTGTTTCGAAGGCTGCATGTCCTCCAAAAAAGAAACAATAGATAGGTACTCACCAATATTCTCGTACCAAGACAACACAATAGCAATCTCGAATAAATGGGCATCCGAAAAATCTTCACTGACACCTTTAGGGGGGTCCCCAAACTTTATCCCTAAAATTTGGTCAACAATCACAAAATTGTTGCCTGGCCTCATAATGATTTTGAATGTAAAGTATTGCAACAACATTCGTCATCTGCTTATCTGACTTTGGATAATAGGCTTGTTAACCATGTACAATAGAGGTTGTGGGTTTACATAAAATGTGAATGGAATAGCTAGCAAAGAATGATGGAAATCAAATTTCCTCCTCCATTACACATCTACACATGACCTAGTCATGGCCCATTTGTACAAAACGTTGTGCACTAGTTAGAATGTTCAGGGTTTTAACAACAATTTCCACTATTTCGAAGGCTGCATGTCCTCCAAAAAAGAAACAATAGATAGGTACTCACCAATATTCTCGTACCAAGATAACACAATAGCAATCTCGAATAAATGAGCATCCGAAAAATCTTCACTGACACCTTTAGGGGGGTCCCCAAACTTTATCCCTAAAATTTGGTCAACAATCACAAAATTGTTGCCTGGCCTCATAATGATTTTGAATGTAAAGTATTGCAACAACATCTATCATCTGCTTATCCGACTTTGGATAATAGGCTTGTTAACCATGTACAATAGAGGTTGTGGGTCTACATAAAATGTGAATGGAATAGCTAGCAAAGAATGATGGAAATTTTGAATAGTATAGGCCATACCAAGAGCCTATCGTTCAATGGTAATATAATTCTTTGCAACGTTTGACAATACCCTACTCTCAAAGAATATAGGGTGGTCCAACCCTTGAACTCCAAGTTGTGTCAATGTAGCCCCAATGGCATAATTGGAAGCATCAACATGAACATAAATTTCCTTTTCTCAATCTAGATATACAAGGATAGGAGAACTAAGCAGACGTACCTTCAATTCTTTAAATGCTTGCCCATTTTTTGAAAGGCTTGGTACTTTTTTTCCTTTTCAAGGATTGAAATACACTAACAATCCATCAAACTACGTAATTAGCCATCTATAGAACTAGCTTCAATTGCAACTAGATCTAGAGGGAATTTATGAGCATTACGTTCGTGCATAACTTCTATTCCAAGGTTAGCATGATTAATGATGTTGGCCCAAGTGTTACTTAAACAATCCTCTCCTTGTCAACGTATACTGGGAGTGAGAAATTTGAGCAAATTTTTCGATGAAGCATCAGTAATACCCGACGTGGGCCAAGAATGACTTTATTCTTATAACATCTTTGGGCGCCTCCGTTTCCACCATCACTTGTATCTTATCAAGGTCAGTATTCAATCCAAATTTACACATAGCATGTCCAATAAGTTTGTCATGTAGAACCATAAACCGACATTTCTTTGGATTCAGAGCCAATTTTGATAACGCGCATACAATTCATCAAGGCTTAGAGGTGGTTATCTTGCCCAATGTATATGGACAAATCATCAAGGAACGATTTGAAGTTCCCCCTCATCATTTGGTCAAAGATGTGCAAGATAATCTGCTAGAAGGTCGCTGGGGCATTGTATAGTCTAAATGTCACCTGATTGTAGGCATACACTACATCGTTCATTATGAATATGATCTTCATTTTATCTTCTTTGACTATGTTGATATGGTTGTACATGAAGTAGTCCATAAAGGAATACATTTCATCCCTAACCGCCTCCTCAAGTATGGCATTTGTGAATGGGATAGGAAATAGGCTTGTGATACTGATTGTATTCAAAGTTTTAAAGTCCACAAATTTTTATTTGTGCCATCTCCTTCAAGCTAATCACTATTGGAGACACCCATTCACTTGTTTCCACTTTGAAAATGATGCCCAAGTCTAAAATTTTATCAACTTCTTCTTGTACCTTAGTGGCATAATTCTTATTCATCTTATATGCTTTCCTTCGTATTGGCTATTCTCCTAGTACTAAAGGGATTCTACGTACACACATTTCAGGCGGCACCCTTTTTAAGTCTTTGTATACTCGACCAAACACGTCCTTGTAGTCCATGAATATCCAGAATGTCATTGCCTTCAACACCAAGTCCCAATCATTTCCAACCATGATCTTAGGGTCTCCTTTTTTTCCCAAATTTAACTTGATAGTGGTGGGTTCTTTGGTCTCTCATCTAACCTTGCATCCCCCACTCTATATTTAGTGAATTTTAGAGGATAGGACAAGTGTGAAGATGATGATTTTGTCATACTTGGTAGTTTCTAGTCTTCTTCGATCTCCATGATTTCAACAAAAATGCATTCATGTTGAAACACCTCATAATCTTCCATATGCCAATGGAAAATACCATTGAGGAAATTTTGTTGTTGTTTGAGAATAACTGCACCTCAAACACCCCTTCATCATTCGGTTTTATTGTACCATGGTCTTCTCCCAAGTTTTCCTCTTTCGAGTCCCAATCAAAATACTCTAACAAGCCTACTTCTTCGCTCATGGCCTGATTCTTTAAGTCTATGATATACTTTCAGCCTTTATTCTCAATAAAGATGAGATTTTTTTTTTCTAGTTATGGTCGGCATTGGCTGCTATTAGCCATCCCTAACCCAATAATGCATAATAGGCCTACCTTTTCGGTGGAATGACTACAAACTTTAAAATAAAAGGTTGGGTGCCAATGATTACATTTTGCGCAATAAGAACTCCCAACACTTTCATTCCTTGTTGGTTTACTCCCACCAACTGGAAGGTCAGCATCCATATAGTGGACTTTCCAAGACTCTTCCAAGTCTCCTCTAGAAGAACATTCACATTAGATCCACCATCCAGAATTGTACTTGTGAGATCCCTTCCCAAGATTTTCATATGTAGCACCACTAGTCAATTGTCTAGGTTCATCATCAGGAGCATAGGATCAATCACTTGGTCACCCAAGAGTGGGGGCTCAACTATGAGTTCATCCATATGTTTCTTTCTCTCCCCTTCACCGAATGCTACCACCTCTAATGCCAAGTGTGCCATTGTATGTTCCATGTCCAGACCAATGTTCTGCACCGTGGCAATGATATCATTCTTGAGTTTTGGAATGTTTTGTAGTAGATCATTTATCTTTACTGGGACCGTAGCCTCCACGACTTGTCTTGCAATACCTTTATCGCACTAGAGTTTGCTTTTTGTTGTGCTTGCATGTCCCTACAAGTTTCTTCATTCTTAAACCATGCCTTCTCGACTTCCATTGTTGCTTGAACCAATCTTTCCATCTCTGTACATGGGTCCTGATAGTTAGCTTTCTTTGTTTGGGCTCTAATGATTACCATAATCCCATCCCCTATTACGTCAATCATGATAACGTTTGCTTGCTTTGGATAGTTACCATTGTTATTCCAAGCCAAAACCTCTGCAAAGGAATCCAGTGTTATTTTGAATAATATGGAAATCTTTGGTGAAATGGCCAACTCACTACATTTTCGACACTATATGATTGGTTAACCTTGGCCGTCATACTGGATGCGCCTACCATCACCACCAATATTGTTTTGATGCTTGGTGTTATTGTTACTATTTCTTTGGTTATGGTACCCACCAGAGGATGCACTAGGAGATGCATCCTTATTCATCTAATTCTCCGTTGGAGTGGTAGGTGGTGTCAATGGCTCTCCTTGAGTGAAGAGACCTATGCACTCTTATTTTTTTAGATTGCATGTGCAATCCTTGATTCCATGGCACATAACTTTGCAAATTTCACAAAACATTTCCTGGAAGAGTTGGCCATGGTATGACCTTCCAATTGCAATTTGTGCACCCTCCCTCATCGTTCGAGGCATGTCTCTTTAGAGAACCTTAACAAATCCAAGCTCACTGTCATCACTAGAACCGGAGTCTTCATCTTTGCTCCTCCTTGGGTAGGAGGATGTCTTATTTTCACTCTCTAGGTCCATGGCTTTGTAGTATGCGTCATAATAGGAAGGTGGGACCACCTTCATCTTCTTTCTGAATGAGGGTACTAATCCTTCAATGAACCACCTCTTATTCAATCCGTCCACTAGTTCTTTTTCTAGCTTGACGAGTAGTTCTTTGAGCCTCCAATTGTATGCTCGAAAATTCTCATGCTTACCCTGACAGATATTATAGATCTCGGCTACAATCTCACTTTCGTCTCTTAGGAGTCGAAATTCCTTCTCAATCATTTTTTTGAGTTTATCCCATGAACATTTATCAATGGTCAAGGCATCTGTGTATCAGTTAATGGCCACTCCTCCAAGTGTGGATGGAAAACACCACAATCACAACCACTCATCAATGTTCCTATTTACTTCCCAGATTGTAATACATGTTCAACAGTGCCGTATGGGATTTTCGGATCCATCTTCAATGAATTTCATCAACTTTTGCATTCCTAGAGATGGAGTTGATGGGGCAACCATGGTTCTGATTACAGGTTGCTTATGATGGGACTCTTCAAATATGATTCTCCTCTTCAAGAAGGTCGGCGCTAGATGTTACTTTGCACTCTCGGAAACATCCCTATGCTCAACCCTTCCTTCAGTAGGGATCAGTTCACTCACCCCACCATCAAGTTCTGTTTCAGTACTACTCCCTCCAATTTGTGGTTCATGTTGCTGTGGTGTAATTGGCTCTCTATCATCAATCAAATAGATCATCGATCCTGCAGATATTTGTTTCACACATGGCTCTCTCTGCTTCAGAACCAAAGTTGTCATCAAACTCCTTTTCAAACCACAGACTTCCCTTGGAAAGAGGATCTCCATCTAATCCTTGTCAGAATTTGTAGATTCTTCTGCAGGCCTTACCAATTGTATTTGGTCAAAAAGATCAGCACTTCCTTCCTCTAGAAGGGGAAGTTGCCTCGCGATCTTCACCGCTATGAACTTGTGAGTGGTGAATGTTGCTCTGGTACCAGCTGAACCCTGCACCTTTTAAAATATGCTGCATGAAAATTGCAAAGTAGCCTTTTGATCTAGTTCTCGAATGTTATTATTAACAAGTTTGCAGCATTTGGCATTTATCCCCTTCATTCCCAGGAAATTTAAGTCATTTTGTGCATTTCCCTTCATTCGAGAATCATTTCGCCACTCGGACATCTTGTTTGTGTGCTGAAGAATATGTCCCCCGCATAACAGCTGTTTCAGGGGATTCCTGAGGTAATTACAGCTGATTCAGATGATATCCACAGTCATAACACTATTGTTCCCTGTGATAGACCTGGTTCTAGAACATATGTTTTTTAGGCCTTCTAATTCAAGGTTTTTGGTCCATTCCTTATACACTCTTCTGGGCCATCGTGTTAGCTTTCTCCCTGTCAAATTTCATATCATTTGGATATCATATGAGGTTTTTAAGGTCAAAAGACGGTGGATTGCTGTTTTGGCAGCTTTGCCATTTGTCACGATTACTTGTTTCTTTGTCATTCTTGGTTGAAACTACACCAAACTTGGTAGGAACATTTATGATCCTTCTGTACATATTTTGTAATCCTTTCCATTAATATTGACGTGAGATTTCTGGTCCTACATCACCATATGAGGGTTTGGCGGCCAAAAGACAATGAGTCGCTAAATTGCTGATTTTCATTTCCTTCTCAACCTGAGGGGTATGACATCAGCATTTCATGTGGACCTGTAGGCGGTCAATTTCTGATCATTACAGCATGAGATGGACATAGAAAAACAGACCATAAAATGGAATAATGGCACCATAAACTTGAGAAGTTTAAAACAATGGAAAAAGAAAATACTTATCTAGAAATTCAAGTACCACACATCACACTATGAAACGGACATCACCAGGACACTCAAGACTGTTAAATGGGTTAAAAGATCCTATGAGAACTTTGAATGGGAAAATAAACAGTTATAGAAGGGTATATGGAGAACATTAGTCACCTTCTACGCTAGTCACAGTTAGAACTAGAGGTTTTGTATCCTGTTTTCATGGACAGCCTTCATCCTTGCAACCTATGCCTGTGACTTCTACTCCCATAGCTTCCGAGACTTCGGTTTTCCATCAGCACCCTACAGAACTACCTCTGTATCTGAAGTTGAACCCCATACCCATGCTTGATTGATGTCAGCAGGGACAGAGACTGGTCTAGAGGAAGGATACATGTAAATAACAATTTTGATAATATGTTTCTCGTAATATTCTACATATGTTGTTTAAAATAAAGCACATGATTAAAATAAAGTGTAAGGATATGACTAACTAATACATATTGTACTTAGGTTTATTTGTTTTTTTATTGTGCTTAGTCCTGTACAGTTACATGCAGATGGTTGTGTCCAACCAATGAACTATTTCTGACCTGTTTTACATGGATTTCGTTGGTCTGTATTGAAAGGGCTCTCTCCATCAATAAAGAAGAGCAATGATACACGGACACAGTGTATATTTCACATGATAATAATGAAAGCCTTCTTGTTTCGTATGTTCATGTGCAATTATTTTCTTGGTAGATAAGTATTATCTGCCATGTGTGTAAGATGTTCTGTACGTGTTTTATGCAAATCTGTCTGTGTCTTGAGTAGTGCGATAGTGGATCATGTTCAATTCCCTATCCAAAAAGGTGAACAAGTAGTTATTAATTGAAAGAAAAAAAATATGGCTAACATCGGAAGCAATGGCAGACTTACAAACTTGTGACATTATACATCACCAACATAATATCCAATTCATTTGGACCTAAGGTGTTTGAGCCCTCTCATTATTTTAGAGAGTATATGAAAAGGTATATGTTGCAATTAACACCAACAACGAAATGCATCAAGTTTTACATTTTATCTTCTTAATGAAAGCACTGGCCAGATTTGGTAATGCATGAGAAATGCGGGGAGATTCAATAACTGGAGCAGTGGTGTATGACATGGTTAGGATTCAATGAAAGACACAGAGACTCGTTGAAATAAAGAAATACGTACCTGTTCAGTAGAACAATCATCAATGTCCCTAGGAGATGTAGGTTTAATATTTTCTTTGAAAACTGAGTGTCATTAAGGGAAACCATCTCACGTAGGCACAGATATGGTTACAGACCAGTTCAAATCCAAACTAACTGAAACTTGAAAGATAAAGGAACTTGGTGAATTACTTCATCGCCACTCTTGGAGTGACGCTTGTCCAACTAAATAATGACATTTGGCAAGAGGTTAACTGAGTTTCACTGAAGTCATCTATGTGCAATCATTGCCAAACATAACTGGTTCAGTGAGCTTAGTGTGTCCAAAAGCATGCCTGACACTTGAACACAGATTAGTTAACTTTCAATTTCTAGTGGGAGATTCACATAGAATTCATTCCAAACAGCTGAAGAGGATTTAGCCCTACCATGGAAGGGAGATTAAACTTAAAAAAACAAAACCTGCCCAAATTGAGTGTGACCTGAGAAAGCAAATCGCATGGACACGTCCAGATATTAGCGAACTAAAAAGTCTGACAAATATTTTCTCATTGAAACTGCGTTTATGTGTGTATTTTGAACATTTGTTTACTCAAATTGTCCAGAAATTGGTCTGCAGTGGCCATACAAGGTTCAGTTATCATCATTTGTAGGTTGTAGCGTGTGTTATAAAGCTGAGATCTGGCCATGATTGCATATTGCACATATTTTTATTTCATAGTTAATGACAGCATAAATTTAGCAAACTTAACATGTGCACGAAATTAGTAATGTATAGGAAAGAGCTCACCAAAATCATTACGTTTCAATATTATGCCAATGTCAATCAAGAGAGTCACATACCTTGTCTACTTTTGGCTCTTTTGTTCCTCCACCTACAGCATTTATGCAAGTTAAAAATTTTAAAGCAAAAGCAAGAAATCTCCATATTTTCAGAACCTTAAAGATAATCATGCAGGATGAAAAATATAAATCAAAATCTAAATTCACAAGCACATACTGAATATCTCGATAAAACTTCCAAATATTGTGAAGTTTAAAACATGTCAAGTTCTACCCTATGATATCAAATTGACATATCAAAACAAGAAATCCTAGACATTAAACTTTAAGAGGGTTTACTGCAGCAATATAATCTTCATGTGTATCTTACAGATGTAGGAAGAGGAAGAGTCTGGCAAATTTCAATACTGCTGACAATGTCTGCACCTAAAAAGGATATTTTCATAATCTAGCAGTTGTTCCTAGACTGTTCCTGCAAGCTCCAAAAGGGACCTGTCTAACGAGGATTTGTCAAGATCAACAGTTATGATTATTCAAGCATAGTTCACCACCAATTATTGAGGTGATAGTCCAAATGCCGCTATGCATTCTCCTGTTGCATTCCCTGTTGTCATTAAATTGGTGTTACCCCAGAGTGAGTTTGGAAGGTGTAGATATACCCAAACCAGAATCGTGCTTGGTCATGGGATTGAAGGCTGGTGTTGTATGCTTCATCAACGAGGGAAAAAAATTGATTACCCATGGAATCCTTACAATTCACACCTTTTTCTGATTTTGTGGCCAAAATTACCAAAGTACCCTCTAGTCATCATTAGATCTACTAAGCCGGTTGGTTCCTAAGTGTCTGAGGATTTTTGTCCTGCGTATGATCCCATGAATCTGCAAATTAGCGATTTCTCCTTGAGATTTCAGATTCTATTTTCAAACTCTTCTAGAAGGCATTGGATTTTTGGAGTAGCTTCCATCATTCAAAAGCAGCTATAGGATAATCTTGCCAGAAAATATGGCTGCATGACTATTTTTATGGCATGCTGTTGGAGGAATTTGAGCAGATCGTCTCTTCCAATTTGTTGGGTATCCTGGTTTACTACAGTTCTATAAGAATGTGGACGAATGCTAGAGGAGGCCATGATCTCCTCTCTAAGGAAAAACCAAATGTTTAATCAGGGCTAGATCGATTTTAGAACAGGGATTCTACTTTTTCAGAATCAAAGAAAAGTGGCAAGAAGATATTGTAGAAGACATCAGGAAGGCCTTTGACTCTGCTTCAAGATATGTACTTTTCCAGAATCTGTGCATTATTGTTGTTTCTGATTCTATCATTACTGAATTCACGAGACTTAAAGAGATGGTTTGGCCAATTCCAGACTTTGCCTCCTCTTTTAATTTTGTTAAGAGTACCATCGGACTCAAGCAGGGGTGCCCTCTACCCGAAGCTCTTTTCAGTATTTACAAAGATGAACTTGATGACTTTCTCTGACAACAAACTCATTTTGACAACAGCTGTATATAACATGTTTCGATTGCTATATTTTTTTTGTTGATGATGGTGTTTTCCTTGCTTGCTTTGTATACAGTTTACAAGGACAGATGGACTCCATCTCTCATTTTGAAAGCCTCGCCAGCTTGTCGTGAACTTTACTAGGACCAAAGTCATGGTCTTCAACACCTACTGGGATGCTCTTTCCAAGTTTCAATCTTTCTACCAAGGAGAATATATGGATAAAACAATGACCTACACTTACTTGGGAATTCAATTATTTGGACCGTCTTTTAGTCTAAAGCCTGCCTCTTAGTCATGTATTTGCAAGAATATATATCATATGCCTCATTTTCAGTCCTGGAGTGCCAGTGATTTCACATACATTCCTAGGATAGCCCTTCGAAGATGCACATCTTTAATGCTGTCATTAGACGTAAGATTCTTTATGGGTCTGAGGTTTGGGGCCCAAGTTTGGAATTTACAGATTGGGCTCATATTGAAAGGGTTCAAACTCTCATGCTTCAATGTATGGTTTTGCAAACAGATGAATCTTTAGTGCACTGTTCGAACCAAATTTATCACCTAGGCCATTTGCCTCTGGAATATCTTCAAACACTATCCCTTAGTTGATTCACCCTCAGGCCATAAGAAGTGCCCATATTTGGCACTTTGTTCTTCATAGAGGATTGCCTCATTAGGTCCCATTGGGCATCAATGTTGTTGGCTATTTTGAAACCATTTTACTACTACAATTGTTTGACATCTCTATTGAGTAACTTCCTCCATTCATGTACCCTTAGATTCCCCTCTTTACCCTCTTCCTTCAAAGGACATCATCAACCTGTGCTATCAAAGAGCATATGTAATTCATTCAAGTTGCTTGGACATCTCCCCTGCAGCCACTCAGCCCCTTGTTGGCTTTCTATGTTGATAATTATTTTTTAATGTATCTGGCATCATCATTAAGCCTGATTATCTCCACCATCATTGGTCACATGGCTTACGAAATCCCCATAGCTAGTTGAAGGTGTGCTCCCGCCAATTACAGGTTGAGATTATCACAATAATCTAAAGGGAAACAAGGTTTGTTGTCTCTGCCCCCTCTAGGAAGTGAAGACTAAGGAGCACTTTACTTTTAGGTGTCCTATCTACTATGAGATGGGAGATACCACATAGATCCTTACGTGGGACACGTAGAGATGTCAAGGTGATTAAGTCATTTTTTCAGCCCAATATAGACATTAGATGTGTTCAACACCCATTAGATACATTCAATTCACATACAAATGGGGACAAATCAGTGAGAAGACATTCCTTTTTATGTACTAATAACCAAACATCCCAACCCACTCAGGCTCATTCTAGAATGAATCCACTTCATTTCCACATCAAGATCCTTCCCCTTTCCCACAAGGCAAGTCATATAGGCACACACACATTACCAGCTTTTCTCTGCTACCAAAGCTTCATCGCCCTGGATATTAGGAGACTTTCTAGGGGGAAGAACACAGCTTCCTCTTAGGATTGTCCACCTTGGCCCCCTTCCCTGAGCATTCTCAAATCCTGCACTAGCCTTTTGGTAATGATAGAAGATGACATTCACTCTTCTTGCCCGAGCCTTGGTACACACATGTGACAACACTGGTCACATTCATAGTCACTAACTTTGTTCCTTATCAGCGTCATGCTGTAGTGAGAAGTCCTTCCCTCACAAGGCTATTTGTACTTGTACTTAGTTCTTATGGTTAGAGATTTAACTTCATTATGTTTACCTCCTCTTGTATTGTTTACATTTCTTTAATGCTTAGTGTTGAACTACTTTTCATAACCTAGGGTATTTTAACCATAGTACTTCTTTAATTTGCTAGATGTACTTTTTGACTCGCACTGACCTACTTTGATCATTTGAGGAAACTAGTATAATTTCTTTCTTTCTTTCTTTCTAGGTAGGCAAATTGAATCCGTTAGTGATACTGTAAATATTGTATCAGGTTTTGATATATTATGAACACTTAAGAATATCATATATCTTTTAGTATTTTACATACTTATCTTGTTGAATATAATTTGATATTGTTATTACATATGATATTTAATCCTAGACACCAAAAGATGTTGGCACAGGAAAGGGGGTACATTCCTACATGCATGTACCTGCACTCCCACATCCCCAAGTCGCCATGTTTTAAATGTTTTATGTTGTTGCTAGTGTATCTAAAACATTATATGTTTAATAGTTTCAAACCATTTTTTGGACGGACCTTTCCAAACTTTTTTGAAATCTGAACATCATCAACCTTCCCTCATCTCAAACCTATTAAACTCTTCAAACATAGTAACAGTATGCATATGCCCTGGAGGACCTACTTGGGGCAGTGATCAAGTACTGCAATATGGGTATGAGATGAAGATGGTGATGGTTAAGTGGAATGATGCATGCAGTTGTGAAATAATGAATACATTTTGTATGAAGGTTGTACACAGGTTCATTCTTGGCTTATGTTGATCACAAGGTTTAAATAACTAGTGTCTTGATCCTACATATCTTTGGTATCAAAACCCATATCATAAAAATGGTTGGGATCCCCCAGATTGATTAGTGTTTGTGACTATTTGTTTCTTACATGCTGCCATCAATCTCCATAGTTGGCACATTCAAGCTGTCAGCTTAATTGGTCAAGGCTCCAAGCTCGCACCGCCTATGCTTTTAGTTCTAATATTCCCAAGTCATTTCTTTTGTACAGCCTAAGTGGGCCTGATGGTGAAGACATTGTGTACTCTATAGAGAAGGCAATTTCAAATCCGGTGGGAGTAGGTATGTACACCTAGTATGAACAATATAAGGTAAATGGAAAAAGAATATTCTTTTGGGCTTCCACAATGGGGCTCTCATACACCAAATTGGTGTCTTGCTTGGCGGTGACCTAAAAAACTATCTTTATCTTTATTAAGTTGCAAACATGCTGCCCTCATTCCCCTTGGACGGTATGTTCTTTGCATGCATGTGGTTTACAAGAAGTCATAAGAATCTTGGGTAAGATGGAAAATTCATGATTAAGGAGCACGAAGGAAGCTTGTGTTCCTTAGGGTATGTACCCTGCTTTGTTGACTAGGCTGACCTTTGTGAGGTATTAAGGATAGTTATCATGTATTTGTGGTATTGTGATGAACTGCTTGGAGCTACTAAGTGAGGTAGCCCAAATATTGGTATATCAATGATCATCAAGCACCTCTAGCTGTAGGAACTATGCTTTTGTAGGACATATGATATGATCATCACAGTGTCCTAATATGAAAGATTTTCAGGACCATTTCACAATGTAATTTTAATCATTGTATTCTCGTAGTTCTTGCATAGAAATGCATCCATGATTTTCGATTAATCTATCAATCGTGTACATATATGTATATGCTTCTTTGAGGTGAGGAATAGAGACCTCTAAAATGATAGATTCTTAGATATTATGATGCATAATGTTATAAATTTAGTGATAAATGGAAAACAAAAAAGCATGATAAAGAAAATTTATTGGACTTGGATTGATGAATTATGAAAATATTAGGCAGTTGCTATTTTGTCCCATAGACACGAGACTAGGTGTGTGTGTGTATAACCCACATATTTAGGTGGTGGATCTAACAAGGACCAATTGGAAGCGTTTTCACTACATTGTACATCATTTTAACAAATACAGAAAGCTGGGAAATGAGAAAAAGCCATGAGACCTGGCAGTATGGAGCCCATTTATCCAATTTCGCATTTTTTTCAAACTAAAGGAAATAATGTTATGCTAAGGGGCATTCACAGATAGAAGCCCAACAAAGTTGTAGCCCTTGTATCAGCCTTATTTTACATTTTTATGCCTGTGGAAAACGATATACAAGAAAGTGACGAGGCATTTGTTCCTTTCTTCTTTATATTTACGATTTATATCCAATGCAAAATAATTCAGAACGTATAAGTGGAAATGATATGCAATAAGGCTTCCCTCTGTCTTCATTATCATAAATTAGTAAATTGGAAGTTCCTTAATTTTTTTACCGATCTGCCTGTCTAAAGCTAATAGAACTACCACTTGGAGTTTCGATGACAGCACCATCATCTTCCTTAGGCACAAGTGTCCTCCCCGCACTGCAGTGAAGCTGGTTACAGCTGCATATATTAATTTAATTTCTTTGCGAGATGGTTTCATTTATGATACAACAGCACAATTATGAAATGCAAAGTTAATACAATTAGCAACAGCAATTCTTAACATGCTCAGATAACTCATTTACAAATCACAGATCGCAGATATGATTACTAAAAACATAATATATCTAACAATCAGTCAAATAAACAAAATAGATTTCAATGTTGCTTAGATATCCAAAAAAAGAGACAAATTAATAAATTATATAGATGGAAAACTACTACTTTTCTTATAAAGTAGCTGGCTCTAGTCATCTCTCTTTCCCTTTCATTTTCAATGGAAATGCACCTTCATCAAACGAGAGTTTTAATAAACAATGACTCCTTAGACCACAGACGTAAAACAACATTTCTGCAAAGCTGGTGAGTATAAAACAATGGAAAAATTAATATCATACAAGCAAAAGGTGCTTACCAACTGTACAGACCACCGCATCAAAAGAATTTGACCTAAAAGCCTTTTCGATGCTTGGAGGATCCAAAACATTGCCAATGGCAAGCATAGCTCCCAAACCTTCAATTTCCTTGCGAAATTTCTCAGTTCTCTGAAAAACAGTAACCCAGGAACCAGCTTTTCCCAGCTGGCGGACCACTTCCATTCCCACTCCACCTCCACCAGCAACAAGCACTGGTGACAATTTACACTTTCATGTTCAACTCATAACTTGTTAGATATATACTATTACCAAATCACAGTCCTGATTAAAGAATCGTATACAATGCTCACAAACAAATGAATACTCAAATCTTAGGGGAATTTAGGTTACGTTTCTCCCTTCACTGACTATCTTAAATAACCCTTGCCTGACCTCAATCTCAAATGACTGTACTGGTGATCTTTACTGAACAAATGAAGCCAAGTGCTTTTCTGATCCTGAGCAGGTATTTTATAGTTGACAAGATTAAGACTATGATGAAGAAATAGTATTGTAATCAAATACTACTTTGTTGTTCTAGTTATTTTCTTGCACTTTGCACCTTCCTATACTATAGTGATAGAAATGAAATTCATAAAGTTTTCATGTACTAGAAAACTATCTTATCCAAAGAATGTCCAAGGCAATCCTCACATGATTCAGCCCTACTTTAACTACTAATATTCTAGTCATCCGATTACCAGCATTAACATTTGCTATAATCAAACATTATTAAGCTTGCTTTACACCATTAGGATAGTCAGGATGTCAAAAAAGACCTGTTGCATTGTCAATTGTGACTGCATTTGTTGATTGGCATCTAGCTTTCCATGCATGTTCTTTCTTCGAAACCATACTCAAATGGATAGATTGTGGCATTGGAACTCTGCTTTTGATCATGTAAGAAACTTTCTTTCTGGACAACCCATAGCCATTAGGTTGGTGCCCTGAAAATAAATGCAAACGCTATTAGAATTGGGACTATACATCAAAGTTAGTTATTTCAACAGCATCAAAAGCCCACAGCAAGGCACTGGAGGATTAAAAAATAGAACTCAAAATGCATGTCCTCTAAGATATGAAATCCTTTAAATGCAAAAAGGTTAAGCATCACATAGATGTAGATGCACATTTTCCCTGCTAATAAAGAAAGAATATATACACTAATAGCCAAGAATCCCCCAAGTTCTGCTAATGGAACTGCTGAATACATCATCTAGAATTCCATGGTGAAGTGTTTAAGGCATTTACAAGATAAGTATAAACAAACAAAAGTATCCCCACACATACCAAATATGTTCTAGAGTAGTTTAACACTGCTAAAGAAAAAGCCTTTAAACAAAACATAAAGCAACTATTATTCATACATATTGAAACCAAACATTGTAAAAAATGGCACCGAACCTCCTCATGAAATACAAAATAGTATGAATCAGATTCAAAATCCACTGCTTGCAACAAAACCTGAAATGATAAAGGTCATCATACCTTTAAAAGAACTATAGAGCAAAGATTTATCATATTGTGCCATTATTCTGACCTCTCCTGCAACAAGAAGCAATGCAGAATAGTCAAGTCCAATAATGAGGAAACTGTAGCTGAGACTGATTAAGTTTACACACATTGAAGTAAAGGTAAATGACTATAAGTCGTCCAGTAAAGTATAAAAGCTTGTATATATGAATATCAAGAAGAACACATACTTGTATTTAAGTGTAATGTCTCCAAATTAGGACAGCAACCAAAAAAAAGGGTTTTCCAACAAACCCTAGCCAAACCAAGCACCAAATGAAATCTGAAAATCTACAACCAGCCAAACCCTAGCTAGGAAAATGTATGATATTCAATCTAAAGAACATCCAAATAAATCCGCAAGAAGCTGAAAATTATTTAGAGATTGAGTACCATTTTGGAGGTCCAATAATATGATGAAATGTAGAAAATACCTCACAAAAATATTTTGAATTTTTCTTGAAAGTACAACTGTACTTTTCAACCCTTAAATGTCTCAAAAAACTCAAGTGGTTCACCACACCCCAAAAAAATAGAAGGAACAAATACGGAATTTATCCCTTAATTTTCTCTCACCAAAGTACCGTCCAGAGCTTGCCAAACAAGTCGCCCAAGTGCCAAAATTGCAAAAATAATTTCTAAATATTCTAGGGCATTGAATGACCCTAAAAACCCTGCAAAACCAATCCAACACAAATCACCCAAGATAGAAACCTGCAAATCAACCTTTCCCAAACAATTCGCTGCCCACAATAATTATTATTTCCTACAAACAGGCTGAAACTTCAAAAATTCATAACTCCCCCAATACTTGGAATTATGATGCAAATAAGAGCTCAAACTGATCACAAAATTAGTGACTATCAAATAAAAATAATATCAAAATTTTCCTTCCATGGGAAGGCCATCAAAACTTGCTTTAAAATTCTGAAAACCCTTGTTTCCAAAATTTCCTCCTCAAACCCTAGGTTCAATCAAATTTCTGGAAATAGGTAGTGTTTCAAAACACCTTTGTAGATCCACTTGCATGAACACATGCAATTTGAAGCTTACTTACAATCCTTGAATAGACTTGCCCAAGTAGAAAGAATGGAGATTTTCGTCTCCAAACCTAAAACACTTCTTGAAGGTTTTCGTCCTCAAGAGGTGGAAACCAAGCTTGATATACTTGATCAATAATTCCAATATCCAATTATGCATAACCCTTCCAAAAGAGTCCTCCCTCACCTTTTATATGCCTCCTTTAATTGTGGCGCCCAAAATTAGGAAAGGAGAGTTATTTTTTTCCTTTTATAAAAAGATATATCGCAAGCTTCCTTATAAAAACACTTTTAGGATGACCCTTAAAAAGGTCCCAAAATTAGATAATAAAGTGTTTTATCAAAACATATCCTTGAAGCTCACCAATGTTCCCCTTTTGTTTTTAAAATCCTTAGCCTTTGAGAACGCACAAGCTAAGGGTCCCATCCCAATGATTAGCTCGAAAAGGGGGACATTACAGTCCTCCCTACCCAAAATTGTTTGTCCTCAAGCAATTGCAATATCCACGAGGTGTCCCGACATTTCTTATGATGCACTCTCTACTTGTAACTTCTTCCCATGGAAGAGAAGTTCCAAACGGATCTCTCATACTGCTGTACCTTTGTTTTGGGGGCTGCCCCCAAGTGCAAAACATGACATAACAGACCTCCAAGGGCTTCCCATGTCCCCATATTACCAACTCTTTCAATACCGAATTGTAGATGATAAGGCTCCTCTCTTCTATGCCCTTATGAAGTGCACTATGTAGTCAATAGTAGCAAAAAGAAATATATCCAAGAAATGACACCTTGCTGCCCTGGATGAAGAGATCCATATGCTCTTCATTTATTGTGTGCATACTACGGGGGCCATCTTTCAACAGACTTTTGATAGCTCCTACATGCCATGGTGGACTCATCCAAACTTGTAACAAGAAAACAACAAAAAATTCTTTAGAGGACACACTTTGGAAACCATTTTCCGCATCTTGCCAACCCCTTGGAATGATTCTCTTCATGTGTGCCACATGTATCATCATTGGCTGCCCTTCCTCCATACTCCCACACCTATGTGGAATCAAATGTGGGCACAAAAAGAACTCATTGTGTCTGATGAGAGAGTTTTGTGCTATTCCTTCATTCTTCACCTTTTCTTTACGTAAGTTGTACCTTCGAACATAGGTCTTTTCAGTATTTGATAGCAGCTGTAAATGGATTAAAAAAATCAGACCCTTCACCCCTATGAAAGACTATAGTAGTGCTCCCAATTATGATTTTTCCGAGTGATAAAACTCAGACCTGATAGGTACACTTTCCCTTGTCAATGTGGGCTGTACTTTGCCCAAAAATCTGATTTTTGTGACCTCAATAGGCGGCTGGAATCTCCCCATCAACTCAGAAATTTCTGAGTGAGAAAAATCAGTTCTTACACCTGTGAATGATGGCGGTTTTGGCCAATCGAACTCATAATTTTTTGAGTGCACCTTAGTTTGATTATTCAAACAAGACTTCCTTCTAACCTTCCCCTCCAATGCACAACAAAAATCAGATTTAGTCATACTTACTAATTTGGTAGGAGACTGAATTTCCATGGAAGTCATTGGCTACCCATGGTCAAAATTTGTAGTCTCTTGCCATGGTCTAAAAAACACACTTGCATCCCTTGACCGTTTTGCCATTACAATCTGATTCCCTATCTCTAGAAGTGCCCTTTGACTAACTTTTAAGGGGTCCTTGGCTGATTCTAGCTCAAAGGTGAGCTCCTCCACCTTATGTTTCATTGTCTTATGTGCATTTAAGGCCTCATCCACAACTTTTATGGCCACATCCTTGTCCTTGATCATGTGAAGAAAATTGAATTTTGTTGTCTCCATTGAAACTTTGACTGTGTGTAAGTCCATCATAGTGACCATCTCTTCAAACATTCCACTTTCACATTATGCATTGATTCATCATGAAGCCTTTTTGTGCCATCCCCTCTTGTTAGGGCTTGTACTTCTCTTTTACTTGTAATTAACAATTGTTCTTTCCAATTTTCCTCATCAACTCTAGAGTCATGCAACAAAAATGAACACTTATTTGAAGCATTGCAAGAATCGATATTACCATCCACAACATACCTCTTCATGGGATTATTCATGAATATTTTGGTCTCTTTGACTTCTCCAAAATCTTCTTCATGGAATTCATAATTTGGGGTACTAGGCTGCCTCAACATATTTAGGCTTGCTACATTTTTGTTTATCATGTGCAGCCCTCTTTGCTGCTCCAAAAACTAAGTTTTTTGATGCTCTGAAATTTCCTCTCTGGGCTGTCCCAAAGTATCATTTTTCTGTGGTTTACCCCTTTCCCTTAAATCTGAATTTTCTGTTTTATTGATTCCTTCATAGGAACCCATGTGAGGGGTTCTCCTTTCACTCTTTTTTTCCAATTTATCTGGTAGTTATGTCCTCTCTTCTTCTTCATGTTCTATTATCAAGTAAGGCCTTAGCTTCACTTCACAATTTTTTGCAACACCTTCAAACAGAATATGTGCAGCTGGAAACTCACTTAGATATCCTTGAACCGCCTCTATGGTGTTGGGGCGTGAGGGGCACACCTTCCTAGGATCAATACACACCATGTGAACAAAAAGATCATTAGGGAAACAAACTGAAAATGCAAAGGACAGCAGTCACTGTGATCCTAGGACCATGATTACCCTTGTCTATACCCTTTTTTATATTGGCCCAACATGACATAGTAGCAATGTTAGCTTTGTAGCGCTCACCTAGATCCCATATCCACGATGGATACTTGTCATGTTCATTCACTTGGAAGGGTTCTCTTTCCCATTGAGTGCCCTTCACCTCAATCTTAGTGATAGCACAAACTTCACAAACGAGATAATGAAGGAACCAACCATGAGGAGAAATCAATGACAACTTACCAAGATGACCATTCCATTGCTTACCCAAACACAAATCTGATCTTGTATCATGCATGAATAATTCTGCTGCCCAAGTAATCTGCCCTTTATTGAAAGCTTGTTCCATCCTTTTTGAAGTCACTAGCATAGGCGTTCCATTGCTTAGACCATGGCGAACAATTTCCTTGTTGGCTGCCATAAATTTCAGTTCTGATTTTTGCAAGTTTTGAGTGTATTTGCCAAGGGATTGGAACCATTGGGCTCCAAGCACTACATCTAACTCATCATAATCAATCACATTAAATTCTCCTTCAAATGTGTATTCGCCCAAGGTTAATTTTAACCTTATAGTGTTGGAAATGCAAGAGATGGAGGAGCCATCCCCAATAGTTACTTTAAATCCTTCATTTGCTTTAGTGGGCAGCTTATGTCTTGCAACGATTTTGGCATTTATGAAATTGTGAGTGGCTCCATTGTCTATTGATGTGATAACCCTTTTTCCATTAATGGTTCCTCCAACACGGAAAAGGTGCCGTCTATTGGCGCTTGATAGGGTGGCAATCACTTCTTTTTTTGCCACATGTTGGCTGTACATTTCTTTTTGATGCATTCGCCCTCCATTTTCAATTTGTTTTTCCTTAGATGGCTGCCCTCCTATGCTCTTTTTGTGTGTCTTTGACTCTTCTAAATTTTATGTTCTTAACTTCAGTTGATTGCTTGTTTCTTTGGGTCCTTTAATGGCCTCTTTTTGATGCTCAATCATTAAGGTCTCTCCATTAGGTGGCTGCCTTTCAAAATCAGCTTCTTTGGCTAATGATTTCTTCAATTTTTCTGAATTAATTCTCAGTTGTTCGTACCTCATAGGAGGGTTTTGTTTGATTGATTTTGGGACATTGGCAAGCTCATGAAGTAGCTGCCACTTGTACAATTGAAAATCCATTTCTGACACTTGCTTTGATCCCTGTCTTTCCTTTGATTGGAGTACTTTATCATGTGTCTTTGTTGATATAGGCGTGGTTAGTTCCTTCTTCCATTCAAACTTCTCGATTATCTCTTTCAACAAATCTTCATGTGTTCCCATCATGCTATGCCTTTGTGTCATCCTTTCTTAATGCCATCACTTATGGGCAGCCCCATCTAGATGCTGGATAACAAAAATGAATGCCTTTTTTTTGACCTCTAGGCCTCAAGTCAAGATACTCAATCATCATATCAACCCAAACTCTTACCGAATTCCCTGGATCACCATCAAAAATTGGGTGCCATCAAAAATTGGATGAACTATCTTCCCCAAATCATCTTGTGTTTCGATATATCCATGGTGCCTCCTACCATACCTCAAACCTAGCCAAGTTTCGAAGCTCCTTCCCCTACAATATAAAAGTGCAAGAGTCAAGTACTCATCATAATCCTCCATGAAATCCCAACGAATCAAAGGTTGGTCCTCATGATCCTAGGCCTATGTATAACCTTTCATCCTTCCTTGTTCCTGTTCTGAATCCCACAAATGGCCAAGATATGACTCTAATACCACTGTAATGTCCACAAATTGGGATGGCAACCAAAAAAGAGGGTTTTCCAACAAACCCTAGCCAAACCAAACACAAACTAAAATATGAAAATCTACAACCAGCCAAACCCTAGCTAGAAAATGTATAATATCCAATCTAAAGAGCATCCAAATAAATCCACAAGAAGCTGAAAATTATTTATAGATTGAGTACCTTTTTGGGGGTCCAATAATATGATGAAATGCTGAAAATACCTCCCAAAAATATTCTAAATTTTTCTTGAAGGTACAGCTGTATTTTTCAACCCTTAAATGCCTCGAAAAACTCCTCAAGTGGTTTGCCACACCCTAAAAAAATAGAAGGAACAAATCTGGAATTTATGCCTTGGTTTTCTCTCACCAAAGCACCTTCCGGAGCTTGCCAAACAAGTCGTCCAAGTGCCAAAATTGCGAAAATAATTTTTGAATATTCTAGGGCATTGAATGACCCTAAAAACCCTGCAAAACCACTCCAACACAAATCACCCAAGATAGAAACCTGCAAATCAGTCTTTCCCAAACAATTCGCTACCCACAATAATTATTATTTCTTACAAACAGGGTAACAACTTGTCATGTCCCCCTTTTGGACATGAAACAATTGAAGACCCTTAGCCTCACTTGTTTCCCAAGGGCTAAGGAAAAAGAGAAAAAGAAAAAGAAAACACTTTGGTTTCTAAGAGTAATTATAAAAAGCATTTTATTATTCTAATTTTCACTTAAGTTGTGTTCTTTTGAGGATCATGGGAGCCAAAGGACTTAACTGAAAATTATAAGAATTACTCTTTTTTAGATTTAAATCGGATCCTTCCAATTTGGGTGCCACTCTTGGGGAGGTGTATAAAAGTTAAGTGAAGATCATTTGAAGGCATGTCATGTTTTTTAATATTGAAAATTTGGTTTATTAGCATGCAAACACTAAGCCAATTGCTTTGAAGACGAAACCCTTCAAGCAAATGAAGTTAGGGGATGAAAACCCTCTTTCTTCTTTAAGGTAACTCCATTCAAAGATTATTATTAGAATCAACTAGTCATTCAAGGGTGTTTTAGACACCAATTGGTCATTTTCAAGTTGGTGTCTTGCTATTGGGAGTGTGGCAACTTGTTTGGCAAGTGAAATCTCACTCTTTTTGGTGAATTTTGTGCCCTAGAGGCAATTCTGAAATTATTCACAATTTTCTGCATAGTGATTTGGTTTGAGAGAGGTTTGGACCTCTTGCGAAGGATAAATTATCTTGAATTTAATTATGTGATTTTCTCATCTTTTTTCAGCTTGGCGATTTGGGTTTTGGTGTTTTTCAGCGATCTAAATATTTAGAAAAAATTATGCATTTATTTCAAACATATTTTATGCAATTTATCAAGGGTTTTGATAAGATATTTGGCATAAGAAACATCTACAATTTTCAAATTTATTTTACAGCCAAGGATGCCTACGGTTTGAATAAAAAATGTTGATTTTGAAGGGTTATCTTTTCATATTTCAAACAGCCACTAATTGATTAGGATTTGGTATAATTTTAAGGTATATTTGAAGGGTTGTTGGCAGCTAGGGTTTCTTGCAATTAAATCAAAAAAATTCTAAATTGAAAGTGGGGTTTATAAATATTCTTAATTTTTAGCTAACCATCCTTTTTGGAGACATTATAGTAGTATCAGAGCCAATTTCTTGCCAGTTGTGGTGTCTGAGTGATTTCGATAGATTGGCAACCTAGATTTTTGCCAAAAGAGGAATACAAAAATCCCATTCAAAAGGTAGGGATGAAGAAGAAGACAATGGATGAAGCCATGGATAAATTGTTGCAAGCCATGGAGAATTATCAGAGGGAACTAAAGACACTAAGTCCCAAGGATGTGGCAAAGTCTATGGGGTTAAGACCTAGACCTCAAAAGTCTATTTTAAAAAAAGAGAAGATTGAATGACATGTGAATGATGGCTTTCAAAAATCAAAAAATTTGGGACAATCAAGTAGTGAAATTTTAAAGTTTCACAATACAAAAATTTTGGAGCAGCAAGAAGAGTTGCTTCAGCTAGGTAAAAGGCAGCTAATAATTGAATTTTCTGAGCCACAAGAATCAGAAATTCAAGGGCAGCCTAGCGAACGTTTTCAGCAAGTTATGGAGCAACCAATGGGGTTGCAAGTGGCAGACACTAAGGTGAAAGTAATAGAAAAATCAGAACTTCCAAGGGTAGAGCAAGGAGTTGTCCAACAACTTCATGAGCAACCAAAAGATCTAGAAGAAATTTTGGATATGGATAAACAAGCCATAATGGAAAGGTATGTCATGAAAGAAAAAATTTGCATTATTTCTTATCATAGATCATTTTCTTTGTCTAATTTCAGATTTCAAGAGGAAGATTGGAAGAAACAATTGTTGTTAACTCTTGAAAAGGAGGCCCAAGTCCTCATATGGTTGGGCAAGGCAAAGGGATCCCTTAAAGGGAGGATGCCAAATAAAAAAGAGGAACACTTGAAGGCAATGGTTGCTAAGGTTGAATTGCCTAGACTCAAGTATGCAATGGAAGCAACAAAATCAAAAGAGGCAAATGTTTATATTGATATTGCCAACAAGGAGAAAGAGATGGAGAGCTCTAATTGGAGAAAGGAATTCTCCCATGTAAATTCAAGGATTGGGCATGACAAATTTCTAACATGGTTGTGGGATCCAGGTGAGCCCTACAAGCATTATCTTGTTATTATGTTATGTTGTGAAATAAAGGACAAAGCTTGGACCCTCATGGAAAGGGGCATAAGTAAGAAGTATCATGATCCAAGGATCAAAGTAAGGGCTGTGAGTAACACATTCACTGCTGTTTTTCACATTCTAAGTTTGCTTTCCCTAAAAAAATTTGTTGCCATGGTCACAGTATTGGCCCTCGGAAGATGTGTCCTTCACATCCCAACACCATGGGAGTAATTCAAGCATATATAAGTGGAATTCCAGCCACTATAAAGGGAAGATTGAAGAGGGAAAAAGCAAGCTACAACCATGATAAGAGAAATATAGGACACAAAAATAAAGACCATATCATGTTCATAAGGCATGCTGAAGCGATGGTAAAAGTGTTGCTAAACACCATTGTTTTACTAATGTGATTGTTCCATGTGTAGGATCATTAGGAAAATCACTTGCAATGGCAAAGAGAAATACAAGGGATACTCTGATTTCTGTGCATGGGCAATCAAGTGGAGGTGGTAGAAAACACCCAACTTCATGTTTTAAAATCATGGGAAATTTTGAAGAGGATGAAGGTAAAAGAGGAGAAAAAGGTGGGCAAATTCAGCCAATGGAACACTCAGAAAATCATGAGAATTTTGGCATATTACAGCCCTACACAAATTTTGGAATTATTTGTGCCAAGTCTGATTTTATTAACTCAGAAATCTCTGAGTTAAAAGAACAACTCCATCAACCTATTGAGGGCCAAAAAGTGGGAAATTGGAACATAATACAGTCCACATGGAGAAGGAAAAAGGTACCAATCAAGTCTGATTTTCATCACTCGGAAAATTCTGAGATTTGGGTGCAATTCCAGCCACCTCATGAAGGTGAAAAGACTGAGTTTTTTGTACATTTACAGCTGCTATCAGCTTTTGAAAATGTTTGTGTTCAAGGGCACAACTTGCATGAAGGAAGGGTGAAGGATGAAGGTATGATATAACACTTTTTTACTTATCATAATGAATTCTTTGTGGACTCACATTGCGTTCCACATATGCATGAGAGTGTAGAGAAAGGGCAGCCATTGATGATACATATGGCACCCCTAAAAGAATTCATCCAAGAAAGTTTGCAAGTTGTTAAAATTTCTTTCCAAGGTATGTTGTTCAAGGAATCCAATTTTGCCAATTGTTTACAAGCTTGGAAAGTTTTGCCAAGGCATGTAGGAGCTACCAAAGAGTTGTTGAAGGGTGGCCACATTAGTATGCACACAATGAATGAAGAACAAAAGGATCTTTCCGATCGGGGCAGCAAGGTATCACTTTCCAAATCCTTTTCCTTTGGCAGCTCTAGCTCTTTTTGTATGATGTTTGTGCTCATATTGGCATCCTTGAATAATATAGATATGGAGAGCACATGGGAGGTCAACTTAGTAGTGAATTGGTTGACTTTTGAGGGTAATTGCATGGCTATACATCACATATGCAGCCTACATATCAGCAAGTACAAGGTTGTTATTGAGATGATCCTCTTCTTGACGGGGGGTCAATTGAGTTTAGTGGCCAAGGATGGGATGACAGCCCTTATGAGGAAATTTCCAGCCCTTATGGAGCTTGAAATGACCAACTTGGAATATGGTTTTGAGAAGGTTAACAGCTGTTATTAGTCCCACATGGAAAACTACAGCACGGGCAGCCATTGGTGTGAAAGAAGAGAGAGGTTGGATGGTGTCAGTATGGTACAGCACTCTCTAATCTGTAAGTTTGGATCTTTGTTATGCACAAAATATATTCCATACATGAATTTTGGTGTTGTCAAGATGGAGTCAAAAGGAAAGCATAAAGCACACATAAGGATGTCAATGCAAGATTGCTTGCACCTCCATGATACATCCATTCAAGGTATGTTTTCAACATGAATCAATGTTACTCTCTTATTGCAAGTAGAGAAAGGTTTGTCATGGCACATGGGAGACTCTAAGGAGTTGATAGAAGCTTGCCAAGGGAGTATGTGCTCAATGTCTAAGGTTCAAATGGACCTTTTTATAAGGAGCAGTTGTGGCACATCCTTTTGTGACAAATCTAGCTCTTCTACAATGGTGCATAGCTTCATTGTGACCCCTCTTGAGATGGTAAAGGTAGTATGCTCATCTTGGAGCAAGTGGGGAGTAAAAAGAATGATTTTTTAGGATGATTATAAGGTTGTAATGTGCATACACAGCCAACACATCAAAAGAAACGTGGCTGGTCCTGCCCTTCTTTTGAAATATGTGGACATGTCTTTTAGTGAAAAGGAGATCACTAGCAAGGCAAGAGGATTTTCAGCTCCTCTAGAAGGTAGATTTCTGAACTTTGGGGTCACTCTTAAATGTGTGGGCAGCATGAACACCTTTTCTTGGTTCCCATAGGCAGCCACATATATGTCCCCAACACTTTCACGCGTCATGGAGGGCATCATCAAGGGTGCAAGCATTGAAGAAACGCAAGAGACTCATGTTTTAACTAATGACTTTGTGTCATGTGCAAGAGCTGATTTAGGAGCAATCAAGGCCCAAATTGTTAAAGACTACCTTGCTAGAATAGCTTTTTCCAGCCACTACCATACTATATTTTGGAAGCATCTTTTTTCCTCGTCTTTTTGATACATCCAAGGTATGAGGCCTCAAGGGGACAAAGAAAGAAGACTAGGAGCTGCTGTTTTTTCATTTCTAGCTTGCATAAACAGTGAAGAATCTTCATCTACAGCAGTAGAAGGCTTCGTCATGAGGGTTTTCTTCATTGGGAAGGACTAAGGTTTGAGTTTTACATGAGGCCCATGGTATAAATAGCCCCTTGGTTACTTCTATTACTTGAGGGCAAACAATTTTGGGCAGGGAGGATTGTCATCTCCCCCTTTTAGACATGAAGCAATTGAAGACCCTTAGCGTCACTTGTTTCCCAAGGGCTAAGGAAAAAGAGAAAAAAGAAAAGGAAACACTTTGGTTTCTAAGAGTAATTATAAAACGCACTTTATTATTCTAATTTTCACTTAAGTTGTGTTCTTTTGAGGGTCATGGGAGCCCAAGGACTTAAGTGAAAATTATAAGAGTTACTTTTTTTTAGATTTAAATTAGATCCTTCCCTCCAATTTGGGCGCCACTCTTGACGAGGTGTATAAAAGGAAAGTGAAGGATCATTTGAAGGCATGTCATGTTTTTGAATATTGAAAATTTGGTCTATTAGCACGCAAATGCTAAGCCAATTGCTTTGAAGATGAAACCCTTCAAGCAAACGAAGTTAAGAGACAGAAACCCTCTTCCTTCTTTGAAGTAACTCCATTCAGAGGTAATCATTAAAATCAACTAGTCATTCAAGAGTGTTTTAGACACCAATTGGTCATTTTCAGGTTGGCACCTTGCTATTGGGAGTGTGGCAACTTGTTTGGAGAGTGAAATCTCTCTCTTTTGGTAAATTTTGTGCCCGAATGGCAATTCTGAAATTATTCACAATATTCTGCAAAGTGATTTGGTTTGAGAGAGGTTTGGACCTCTTGCGAAGGATAAATTATCTTGAATTTAATTCTGTAATTTTTTCATATTTTTCCATCTTGGCGATTTGGCGATTTGGGTTTTGGTGTTTTTCAGCCATCTAAATATTTAGAAAAAATCATAAAAAATCTACTTTTATTTTAAACATATTTTATACAATTTATCAAGGGTTTTGATAAGATCTTTGGCATAAGAAACATCTACAGTTTTCAAATTTATTTTATAGCCAAGGACGCCTAGGGTTTGAAGAAGAAATTTTGATTTTGAAGGGTTATCTTTTCATGTTTCGAACAACCACTAATTGATTAGGATTTGGCATAATTTTAAGCTTTTTTAAAGTATATTTGAAGGGTTGTTGGCAGCTCAGGTTTGCTGCAATTAAATCAAAAAAAAATTAAATTAAAAGTCGGGTTTATAATTATTCCTAATTTTCAGCTAACCGTCTTTTTTGGAGACATTACAAAATTTCATAAATTCATAACTCCCTCAATACTTCGAATTATCATGGAAATAAGAGCTCAAATTGACCACAAAATTAGTAACTATCAAATAAAAATATCAAAATTTTCCTTCCATGGGACAGCCACCAAAACTTGCTTTAAAATTCTGAAAACCCTTGTTTCCAAAAAATTTCTCCTCAAACCCTAGGTTCACTCAAATTTTCAAAAGTAGGTAGTGTTTCAAAACACTTTTATAGATCCACTTGCATGAACACATGTAATTTGAAGCTCACTTACAACCCTTGAATAGAGTTGTCCAAGTGGAAGGAATGGAAGTTTTCGTCCCCAAACTTAAGACACTTTTTGAAGGTTTTCGTCTTCAAGAGGTGGAAACCAAGCTTGACATAATCAATAATTCCAATATCCAATTATGCATAACCCTTCCAAAAGAGTCCTCTCTCACCTTTTATATGCCTCCTCCAATTGTGGCGCCCAAAATTATGAAAGGAGAGTTACTTTTTTCAATTTATAAAAATGTATATCGCAAGCTTCCTTATAAAAGCACTTTTAGGATGACCTTTCAAAAGGTCCCAAAATTAGATAATAAAGTGCTTTATCAAAATATATCCTTGAAGCTCACCAATGTTGCCCTTTTGCTTTTAAAATCCTTAGCCCTTGAGAACGCACAAGCTAAGGGTCCCATCCCAATATTTAGCTCAAAAAGGGGGACATAACATTAAGCATATGAACAAGTATTATCTTTTATCTCAAAAGATGCATTGTTTTCCTTTTTTCGAACTTTTTTTCTTTTCTTATAACGTCAACAATAGATTTTAAGCCTGATACTTTTCATGTGTATTGTGGATAGTTGAAACACAGTAGAAACTCCACATTCAACTCTGTGCCAGTAATAAAAACTTCTTATAATTACATGGAATATGACATTCTATGATTTCCGCTTCTTATCCGAAGTAAGACGCGACGCAAACCAACATTCTGACACTTTACTGCACCGGCTTATAGGGAAAAACATATTATTGACTATCGAAGTTCTGTAAATGGAGAATTTAGCTTTAAGGGATAGGCATCGGCAATTCAGACACTGAGGCACATTTTGCAATTGAACATCCACTACAATATTGTGTGCAATAAGAAAAATGATACATATGGAAAAGAGATACAATTAGTTGTAATTGCTAATGGCAAGCTTGACAAAAGTGAAAAAGCTTTTCATGCAGAAGAAACTATAACCAAATGGTGCACAGTTGGCACTTTCAAACCCTGAATAGAAATTGAGTATATAATACTAGTTGTGAATGTGCCCGAACACAGGGAACTGGGATCTCTACCCCTTTGTTGAAACTGACAGACTATGTCATTCTTTGTTCACATTTTTCTCTTCTAAATCAGTCACTTGGACTTCTACAGATGGAAAGGAGACATGAAATGATTACAGAGTAAACAATTATTCTTTTCTCTAGAAAAACAAAGTTGCAGCTCCTACTGTAGAAAACAGCTAGTTCGCAGATCTTGAAGGAGATTAGGGTCATGATTAAGATACATCTCTTTTTGAGTCCAAATCATTGATAAAGGCTCACATTGCAATGGAAAGAAAATGGCTTTTACTTCCAGTGATACAAGGGACATCATTTGAATGGATGGGACTAGGAAAGGAAGAAAACGAAGGAAATTGAACTTGGAGTTACTAATTATAGTGAATAAGAAATCTAACTCCCTGGAAAATAAAAGAAGTTCATCGTACACCCCACCCAGTGGATTCTAAGGGAATGCTAAATACCCAACATGCTTGCCAAATACATAATAGAAACCAGACAAAAGAAGAAGCAGAGTAGTTATGTAACTCGGCTAAAATGATTGACAATATCAAATAGATGATAAATCAAACTAACAGCTTTCGAGGATGAACTGCTCCACAAAAAAGCTGAGTACCATCAAAATTTTGATATTTGCAATCTTTGACTAAATGCTGCATTCCCCTTTTTTTTTCAAATTAGTTTTGCAGCTTGTATATCTAGCTTGACCTTTATACTGAATAAAACTCCTGACTTGCATCACCAAACATAGTTCAACAATTCCTGAATTAGGATTCTATGTATATCTTGTTATTCTTCTATGGAAAATAGACTTATATTTTAATTGTATACAAAAATGCCTTATTAAACAAATAAAATCTGCACTGCTATCACCGCAGAAGCTTCTAACAATATCCATCATAGGTTTTGCCCGCATGGCTAAATATGACTTGTTACTAACATAATGATCATATTTTCTCTTTTTGGGGACAGAGACAAACATCAAGTAACTGAGTGAAGGCTGCATTAAGACCTCGCCCAACACAAAGAGGAAGGGCACCAAGTAAGCTTTACAACCAACATAGTGAGAGTGTGGGATTCTGTTCTGGTTCTCTAATTTTGAATCCTCCCCTTCTCTAATTGCAGAAATTCTAAGTGTTTGTTTGGAAGTCAAATGGGTTTTTGAAAACCTTGCAGAGGTACAATGGAAAGACACAACTTGTTTTCGTTGCTGTCATTGATGGTGCTCCCAGCTAGACTCTTCAGAATGCTATTTCTTCTCTGCAGTGTTCGACACTTACAGTTGATTTAAATGTTATTATGGTACTTTTGCTATATACTTACTATATATACGCATGGTTAATTCTATGGTAGTGGTTCATCCGATCTGAAATGAACCAAACATCCAATAACAAAAATATGCATGGAATACTAGAAAACCACTCACAAAAGATGTGTAGGGGGTAACAATATACTCAAGAAAACACCCTTAAGGTGAGATTACAACATACAACAAGCCTTAAGGAAGGATTCACATTAGAAGAAAATTGAAATACAATATCACCGTATCTCACATCATGCCAATGAAATGATATGATGATATGAGCTCTCTGTATATAATCCAATAACATTAGGTAATGTAAACCCTTAATCCAAAAAGTTACCCGTTTTTTGACGAAAGGATAAACTATTATATTATATTAAAATCAAAAATATACATTGAAGGATGCCCGGAAGTAAAATCAGGTCATTCATTCGTTGCATCCAAAGAAGATGAAAACAAACTATTAATAAGATGGCTAAAGAGAGAAACGTACTATACACGTAATAGCTTAGAGTGGCCCATATGGTAGCTACAAAGGAGATTAGTACAAGCAGTACAGTGCTGTTCATACCTTACTCTGCAAAATTTGAGGACCACTTATTCTGCATTTACTCATTGCTTCTACCTAACCCAATACAACTAACCTAGGATTATGCATGACACATGTAAACTACTCCATAACCCCAATACACGTCATTGTGGCTCTCTCAACATAATCAAATTATCTCGTGTCATTCATTGCATTATCAAGAATATATCTTTCAACATCGGAACAGTGCCAGTGATATGCAGTTGAAGGATATGAAACCTTGTTCAAATTTCCCTCTACATTCTCCAAAGCACTGATGAAGTCACTTAATATTTTCTACAGTCAATTTCCAGATTTGTACTCATCCACATTGCACATTTTTGAAGGCTCCCAAGGGGAGCCAAAACCAAAGTTAACAGAAAGGGCATTGAGCAAAATGAACCCCGGAATTAATGTTCCTGCCCCAAAAGTTTCCGTATGTTAAAAAATTGGGAAGGACGCTGATATTTAGATTATTTAGAGCAGTTTCAGCCCATTTGTGTAGCACTCGCAGAGAATATAAAGGGCATTTTCGCATTAACAGTATGGAAAAAAAAATGGTAGACTATATATGTTTGTTTTTTTCGTTATGTTTAGCCATCAGCATTGAGAATGCCCCCTTACTTTGAACACTCCACAACTTCACTTACACATTATTCAATACTCCACAAATTTTATAAGATGTCCTTTATTATGGTGTGAGGATTTGAAGCTCCATCCCTCTATAAAAAAAGATGCACCCATTTACCATTACACCACAACATTTTCTATAATCAGCACAAGTCTTATGAAGAGTAAAAGATACTAAAGGATTGCAACAATGAAGACAACTCCAAATATACACTTCCCAGTGAGGCAAAAGATTAATTGCATTTGTCTGTATAATTTGATAGAAGTATCATTTTTATTGTATATGAATCTTGAATTTACCTAAGCTCTACCCGTGGAAGCCTAATAGGATGAGCTTGGTAAAGCATTCCAAGGTTTAAGTTCGCAGGAGACATAACAGAGTGTGGAAATTGGGTTAAATAGCTCATTCAACTAGCTAGCAGATAATGTGTACCAGGTTGGGTGTAAATCCCAGGTGATTTTGATGGAAGAGATACACCTCTATGCTGGTATCCAAACTCAGTGGTTAACCCGGGTGGAAAATTTACCAGAAAAAAAAATATCAACTAAAAAGCTAAAAGTAATTGTAAGAATAAAATATAACATTGTAAACGCTGGGTAGAATTGAAAGAGAAAAGAAGTTACCTGGTGTGGGATATCGGGTAACAGTGAGCGTAGCCATTTTCAGAAGTCGCCCAGAACAGAACAAAAATGGAAGTGCGCCCTGTAAAGCTTAAAGCTTTAATCCCGTTGGGAGGAAAACTCGTCCATTTGTTTGTAACTCGAGCAATTAATGGATAGCTCTGTGAATTTCACTATTTTTAACATTATCTCGGTTGAAGATTGCAGAATTTTTTATTATTTTTTTTAATAATCGAAGGGTAAGTATGAATAATAAGGACTAAACGGTGGAGGAAGGGAATTAGTAGTTGGGACCCTTAATTTTACCATATCATATTTGTTATATTACATCATCTCGTGTGTTATAAATTTGGATTCAGATAATTTGATATTTTTTAGTGATAAAAAAATTATCCTACGTTTTTGGTGACATGTCAATTTTCTTTCATATTTTTGGTTCGATTAGTTATCGAAGCTAAAGGGACTAATAGTTGGGAACAAAATACCTAACATTAATTTATCGTTGGCTTTTAATCTTGAACATATAAGACACAAACCCAAATAAATACGGGTTATTAATACGAAACAATGTGCCATGTTGGAGGACGTGAGGTTCATTAATATGGAACCCAATGTCATTTTCCTAATGGGTTAGCGGACTTTTCTCCATCAATATTGTAATTTAATGTTGCCCTCATCCCCACCATCTATCATCTCTCCCTGCCTTTTCACGTACCTCCTCCCCCATAACAGATGTAACCTACCTAGAAGATCTTGACCATGCCGCATTACGCAAAGGAATGTCAATGGGCATAATGGAGGGATCAAAATGTTCACGTAGGTGTGTTGCCTATAACTAAACCCACAATGGTGTTTTTTTTATTTTGACATGGTTGTTATTGTTATTGTGTCTTGTATGTTCATTTTTTTGTTGCGTACATTTAGATATGAATAAACATTATGTTAGTGGATTGAAATAGCTATTGTTCATATGTTTTCCATTTACTTTGTTGTGTTATTTATATATGTGACACATTTTTATCAATTTGAACTCACGATAGAAAATGTGTGGCTCCATAATGTGGAAGCCACCAGTGGATGGCTAGACGGGTTTTTCTTCTTGAACTATGGCAAGTTAATGTCACCCTATGCACCACAAATGCCCCTAGTTATTAATGTTTTTGCATGACTATTATGGTTTTTGTGCCTTTTATGTTCCTAATTTTTTGTTGTGTGCCTTATATGTTCCTAGTTCTTTTGGTATCATTTATTTGTTCATGTTTTTCGTCGATTGAATGGAAGGATATAAATGTTTGTAGAGGTGTGTTACCTATAGCTGAAGCCACAACAATGTTTTTTTTTTTTTTTTTTTAAATTCGCATGACTATTATTGTTATTGTGCTTTCTATGTTCATTTTTTGGCTACATGCATTCAAATATAAGTAAACGATTATCGGTATGTTAATGGACTAACAAAGTTATTGTTCATATGTTTTCCATTCACTATGTTATGTTATTTATATATACACATTTTTGTCAATTAACTCTTGGGATAGAAAACATGTGGCTCAGTAATATGGAAGCCACCGCCATTTTCCACATGGATAGACGAGTTTTTCTTTATTATTATGGCAAGTTAATGACGTCCTATAAACGCTCCTAGTTTTTCATATTTCCTCATGGTTGTTATGGTTTTTTTGCCTTCTATGATCTTATTTTCTATTGTGTGCCTTATATTTTCCTAGATTTTTTGACATCCTTTACTTGTTCATGTTTTTTGTCGATTGAATGGAGGGATGAAAACATTTGCACAAATGTGTTCCCTGTAATTGAACCCACAACAATATTTTTTTTTTTTCGCATGGTTGATATTGTTATTGTGCCTTCTATGTTAATTTTTATGTTTCATGCATTAAGATCTAAGTACACATTTACTGATATGTTAATGGACTGATATAGTTGTTGTTCATATGTTATGATATTTATATATGCAATCCATTTATGTCATTACCTCTCAAGATGGAAAACATATGGCTCAATAATATGGAAGCCACTACCATTTTCCACATGGTTGGATAGACTTTTCTCCGTTATCATGGCAAGTTAATGCCACCCTGCACACCACAAACGCTTCTAGTTATTAATATTTTCACATGGTTGTTATGGTTTGTATGCCTTCTATGATCTATTTTCTATTGTGTGCCTTATATGTTCTTGGTTTTTTTGGCATTTTTCATTTATTCATGTTTTTCCTCGCCAAAATGGAGAGATGAAAACTATTGTTGTTATGCCTTCTTTGTACCTAATTTTTTCTCTGTGCCTCTGCCATGTTTTTGTATGTATCACTGAGTTTCCTCCATTAATGCAGTGAGTTACTGCCACCCTGTGCACCATCAATAAATGTCTCTCCCTTCCTTTTCATGTTCCTCCTTCATGTGGATTGATAGTGAATTTTGAGATAGTTGGGAATGAAATTTGTGGGTAACATTCCCATTATTGCGTTGTTCCTCCCCCAAACAACCATGGAACCTACTCAAAAGTTGTCATTTTTTTGGTACCATCACACCTAACTAAACATTTAATGGCATGTTATTGGATTTATGAAACATCATCATACACATGTATGTTGCTTGTAACTAAACACACGACTATGTTATTTTTTTCCTTTTGCATGCATGTTATTGATATTGTGCCTAAACCCTAAATGTTACATATGGGTGTGTTGTCTGTAACTAAACCAGTATAGTTTTTTGAATTCTATGGTGATGTTGGAAAATGCTTGTCTCATTAATATGCATTGAAGTTCCATGTTAGAGGGATGAAATATTACCCAAAGTTGAACCCACATTGTTGGCCTCTTTTCACCCCCATCTGACTCTAAATTTGTTGTTATTTTAATAGAAGGTTTGGATGTTATATGAATTCATGTTGCAGTGTGCCTCATATCTTTGTTTTGATATATGAAAGACAATAATTTACATAGAAAGATAGTAACGTTTGCATAGAAAGCCATGAAGGTTTCCATTCTCATATATTATCTTTCTATCAAAATTAATAATTTCATTAACACACCAATAAGTGTTGACTCATATATATCAAACAAATCCCTTATGTGGATTCATGTTCCTGTGCTTTCTATATGGTGTTATTAAATTACTGAACATTTACTACTATATAGATGGAAACCATGAAAGTTAATTATATGTTATTGTGAGTTATTATTGTTGTGTTATTCATTAACATGTTCAATATTATAATATTATTTGTTTAAGTGTTGTTCATATGTTTTACAGTCATGGTGATGGAAGAGTGGATATTATTGGAATGTGAATGGAAACTCTCAAGGTTTTCATTCACATACCATTAAATATTATTATTTTTATATAACAATTATGGTTTTCATTAACATACCAATAAATGTTATATTAATACAAATCATTAAGATACAACAAAGGGTCATTTACTAGTATGTAGATGGAAATTCTTGAAGGTTTCAATAAAAAACAAATGGTCATTTACTAGTAAATGTTAATGTCTTTCTATCAAAAATAAGAATTACATTAACATACCACTAAATGTTGAGTTAGATGTATCAAACTAAATCCTATTATGAAATTTTGTTGTTGTGTTACAGATATGTTGTTGTGATATTCATTTGCATTTTCTATTATGTTGTTGTCTCATTATTATGTTGTATTTTGTATATGTTAATCGAGCATGTTGTTAAGGGTTTGCCCATTGTATTGTCAATGTCGTTGATAGTTTTTCCATTTTATTGTCAATTACTATATTTGTGCATTCTTATTTTTTACAAATACTGAATTATTATTTTTTACAAATGAATTGCTATAGAGGTTGAATGTTTTATGGGCCACTCAATTTGTAAAATTTTTACATACATTTTATTTGTGGACACTTGTTATGTTTGCAAAGTTTTGTCTTTTTCCCATTATGTTTCTTAACACAATATATGTTTGTGAAGTTTGGAATGCTTGTACGACTTTTTTCCAAACTTTGTGAAGTTTATAATGCACAATTGTATATTGTTTTTATTGTTTATATGTGTTGTTAATGTTTGTTTTTTGTGGGTAATGGTGACATATTTCAAATTCAAGAGAGGAGAACAACAATGAGTTATTTGCTTCCAAGTGAAAGTTTTTAAACTTTCATTAAGTTGATGATTCTTTTTTAGGCTAGATGGTAGATATAAATTGAAATTAATTACATTACATAATGGAACTAAATACATGTACTTTAATTACATTTATTGATACACTTCAACACATTAGATATCAAACTAAACACAATTGATTTTGTTTAAAATTTCTTGAGGTTCATTTTGTATGGAGGCCAAGATCTATTGCTCCCTCCCTCAGTGCTTCTATTTGATTTTTTTATGTAGGCATACTTAAATTGTCTTGGTTGAAACTTAATGTTGCATTTTCAGCCTATTGAACCATTTGCTAAATTTTATTTTACATTTGCTATTTGACCTACAACACTTTCAACATTTGTCGTGGTTGGTCTTCTTCGTTAACATCTTCATCAACAACTTCAGGAAATTTAACTCCTTTATTCTTGATTGTTCCATTGAAGGTGGTAAAATTCACATGTGCCCTTCATTCCCATACCATTCTTGAACTCCCTATCCCTTCTATCATGCTCTATATTTTTCTCATTTTTTATTTGCCTTGGTTGTATCTTCTTTGGCACCTTCTTTTGGCTTTTGATTCCCCTTACAATTTCATGATATGCCTTTTGATTGATGCCAAGATTTGGTGTTCCCTCCCTCAACCATTCTAATCAACTTTCTTTTATTATTGCAATGGGTTTCCCTTCTTCATTAACCTCTACATCAATGACTTATGGAATTTCACTTATGTATTCCTCATTGTTCCACATGGCCATCTTCTTCTTTGCATTCCTCATTGTGAATTATAATAGTCAAGAAAGTGTATAAGTAATGGATAATATAATGAAAAACATATCAACATCAGATAGTGGAAAAAATATTTGTAATATTGAACATGTGAATGAATGTTACAGCAACATGATATCACAACCTTATATGTAAAGAAAAGTGACATGATTTCACAAAAGTATTTTATTTGATAGATATGAGTCTACATTTATTGTTATGTTAATGAAATTCATACTTTTGATAGAAATACAATAACATTTATTGGTACGCAAATGGAAGCATTCATGTCTTCCATCCACATACCAGTAAATATGTTTTATAAACACACTTGTCTTTAAACATGGCCATTCATTTTATATTAATAACCCATATTTATTTTGATTCATGCCTTATAGGTCAAAATTATAATCTAATGATAAAATAATATGTTCATTTAAAAAATATTATTGTTCAAAATTTTAAACCAGGTTATTTAATTCTACGTTTGCAGATGTGTCCACCAGATTGGCTAAAGGAGGGAGTAACAAACCTTTGCCCTATAATTTTGTTTGATAAAAAAATTGCATTCCTTGATATCTGAATGATAACTTCAATTTTGATACAAAGAGAATAACTTTTACTGTTATGTGAATGAAAATCAACATGTTGAGTGAGTTGAAGACGACATGCATGGTGGCATTAACATGCCACATTTTCTTGTTGACTAGTAGGAGCAATTAAAGTCACCCTATAATAAAGGATTTTTTAAAGAAAATCCACTATTATGGGGTGAATTTGAATTCTTTGGGTAGTGAATGAAAACCTTTAGATCCATCAACATACTGATGACTACTTAGTATTCCAATTAATGTTGTGCAAGGAAATAGAAATGTGTCATAGATAAGAGGCATCAGCATAAAAGGAAAAATAATAATAACAGACACGTGAAAAGAAAAATAACACATCTACATGTTTGATTATAGGTAACTTACATGTGTGTAACATTTCATCACTCCATTAACATACCAGTAAATATTAATTCTGATGTGAAGGCACATAAGAAAATAGAAATATAGAAAAAAATGTATCAATAATTTTAATCTCTCATTTTTACATGCTCAAGGACTTTCAGGGAAGTTCCATGTTCATTTGAGGGGATGAGGTCTAAGAAAAGGTAAGGAGAGACATTTTTTGGTATAATGTTCCATCACTCCAGTAACATACTAGTAAACACTTAGTCAGATGTGAAGGATGTAAAAAAAATGAGGAACATATAAAGCGCGCAACAAAAAATCTTAATAGAGAAGGCACAATAACCATAATAGCCATGTGAAAATATAGATACCTAAAAACATTTGTTGGTGGCATGCATAATGACATTAACTTATCATAGTAATTGAGAAAAGCCCATGTAGCCATGTGGAAAATGGTGATGGATTCCACATTAATGACCCATATATTTTCCATCTCGAGTTCAACTTGACTAAAATGTGTCACAGATATAAATGACACGTCATAGTGAATGGAAAACATATGAACAACAGATATGTTAGTCTATTAGCATACCAATAAACATTTACTCATATCTAAATGCATGTCAAAAAAATATGAATAAAGAAGGCACACAACAAAAAACATTCACATAGAAGGCACAATAACAATAACATCCATGCAAGAAAACTTAAAAAACATAGTCATGGATTTAGTTACAAGCAACACACCTACATGTAACCTTTCTTCCCTCCATTGTACCGACTAAAATTCATGTGTGTAACATGACAAAATTGATAACTTTGTTGGTCTTCAACTATTTACTATTTATACACAGATTGTATGTCAACAACATAATTTCAATTTTGATTTTTGAATGGTCTAGGAATGTTGAGGCTTATATTTTCATTGATTTTTGTAGGTGAGGTATATTAAAGGAGGTAAGTGGAGTCAGATGTTGGAATAAAATGTTAGGATCTTAGAGTACAATTGATTACTTTTGTATAAGCAACTAAACACGGAATTGAAACCAGAAGTAATAAGTAACTAGAAATCAGAAACAACAAATAATAGGAGATACAAGAAACAACCAATCTGTATTAAACTCTTCTGGAAGGAAATACAATAAAGAAATCTCTCTCTCCTCACACCTCGCAGATGTATAGTAATTCTCCCTCAAGAGTTCTCTCTCTCTCTCTCTCTCAATCAATTACAATCAACTCAATTACTGAATTGTACATGCTATGAGGATCTAACCCTACTATATAGAATACTACAATACTAGGGTTCATGAGCCATGCATTCGCCACCCTTAAATCCACCTCTTAAATCAAAGGCTCAAATCTGTTCTTCTAAAAATAGCAATTCTGGAAATGCACAGAAGTCGGTGTCGTTCTAAAGATGACCGATGTCGGTTGACCCCTAACCAATGTCAATTGGTTCTAACCGATGCCAGTTACTGTGTAAGCCCAACAACCTCCACATTAGCTCATTATTGAAGTTTTTAGCTCCACAACTCAACAATCTCCCACTTGGAGATAAATAGCTACACCTGTACCTGTACAGCAACATCTTCTAAACATCTCTGGCTTGTTTCTCCCTCTTCAAGTTCAATCTTGAAGACCAACAAAAGTTGAATGAAGATTCAACTTCTCCTTTATTATCGGCTTTGTTAACATATCAACAGGGTTCTTATCCATATGGATCTTTTCCAGCTTCAACTGTCCATCCTCTAATACCTGTCTAATGAAGTGGTACCTAAGTTGTATATGTTTGGTTCTTGAATGAAAGGCTGAATTTTTTGCCAAATGAATTGCACTTTGACTATCACTGTACAATCTACAACTCTCTTGCTCCTTTCCCAACTCTTCCATGAACCGAGTCATCTAAATCATTTTCTTACTAGCCTTTGTGACTGCAATGTATTCTACCTCTGTAGTAGACAAGGAAACAATCTTCTTCAACTTTGAAATCTAGCTAACCGTCGTTCCACCAACAGTGAACACATATCCTGTGGTGCTTCTCCTACCATCCAATTCACCTACCATATCTGAATCTACATACCCATGTAGAGAAGTGCTTGACCCTCCATAGCATAAATGCCTACTGTTGGTCCCTCTCAAATATCTGAGAATCCACTAAACTGCTTTCCAGTGTTCCTTTCTTGGATTGGCCATAAACTTGTTGACAACTCCCATTGCTTGGGCAATATCTGGTCTAGTACATACCATTGCATACATCAAGCTCCCAACTGTTGAAGCATATGGAACTTTACTCATGTACTCAACCTCATCATGTGATTTAGGACACTGTTCTTTGCTCAACTTGAAGTGTCTAGCCATAAGTGTGCTTACCGGTTTTGCATCCTGCATATTGAACCTCTCCAACACCTTATTCACATAATCCTCTTGAGACAAAATCAAACTGTGATTTTTCATGTCTCTCTTAATACTCATGCCAAGGATTTTATTTGCTGCTCCTAAATCCTTCGTGACAAATGTGTGAGCTAATTTTACCTTAAGCTCAGTAATTTTCTGCATGTGTGAACCTGCAACAAGCATATGATCTACATACAGTAATAAGATAATATAACTACCATTATCCAATCTTTTAAAATAAACACAATGGTCAGATTGACATTTACTAAAGCCATGCTCTATCATAAACCTGTCAAACCTCAAATACCATTGTCTTGGAGCTTGCTTAAGACCATATAAACTTTTCTTCAACCTGCACACAAGTTTCTCCTTACCTTTGACCTCAAAAGTTTTGACTGATCCATATATATCTCTTCATCTAAATCTCCATGAAGAAATGATGTCTTAACATCAAGTTGCTCAAGATGCAAATCCTCAATAGCAACTAAAGACAATACAGTCCAAATAGAAGTCATCTTTACTACAGGAGAATTTCACCAAAATCAATACCTGGTTTCTGTGCAAATCTCTTTACTACCAACCTTGCCTTATGTCTCATTTGTCCATTCTCTCCTTCCTTTAATCTGTATACCCATTTGTTTTTCAGTGCTTTCTTTTCGGCTGGCAACTCAACCAAATCCCACGTATGGTTCTCTTCCAAGGAATTAATTTCCTCATTCATGCCATGTTCCCACTGTTTCCTAGATTCTACCTGTATTGCCTCATCAAAACTTTATAGTTCTCCACCATCAGTGAGCAACAAGTAGTATAAAGAAGGGAAATAATGAATTGGAGGTTTACTTACCCTTTCAGAGCTCTTTATGGGTGTTTGAGACTCATTTACAGCTTGTTGTCTGCCCAAATTTTCTTCTGACAGTGACTGATCTCGGTCATCTCTGATCGATGCCGGTCTGCACCCGATCGATGTTGATTCCTCTTGATCGACACTGATTTCCACCTGACCGATGTTGGTCTCTATGTTTTTTTGTGAGTCATGATTTTTACCCATGAGCTCATTTTGGATCATAACCTCTTCCAAATCAAGATTGCCCTGCTCAAAATTATTCAGCCTCTTGAGCTGATCACTGTACATCACCTTCTCATTAAAAACTACATCACAGCTTCTAATAATTTTGTTAGTTTCTAAATTCCACAACCAGAATCTGAAATCTCCAAAACCATAACCAATGAAAGTGCACCGCATAGATTTAGCATCCAGCTTCTTTCTATTTTCTTTATCAATGTGCACAAAAGCTTCAGAACTAAAAACTCTGAGAAATAAAAGATCTACCTTTTTACCTGTCCAAGCCTCTTCTAGAATTCCACCATCTAGTGCAGTAGAAGGTCCTTTGTTAATTAGGTAAACCGTAGTATCTACAGCTTCTGCCCCTACAGCTTCTGCCCAAAATTGTAAGGGTAAACTAGCATGCAACCTCATACTCCGTACACGCTCCATTATTGTTCTATTCATCCTTTTAGCAACTCTATTTTGTTGAGGTGTCCTTGGAACTGTCCTTTCCCTACGTATTCCACTCATAGAACAGTAACTGTTGAATTTATTGCTGCAGTACTCACCACCATTATCAAATTTAAGGCACTTCAATCTCAAACATGTTTCATTCTCAACCAAAGCTTTCTATTTCTTAAATGTGTCAAAAACATCAGATTTCTTCTTTATGCAATAAACCCATACCTTTCTTGTAGCATCATCAATGAAAGAAACATAATACTGTGATCTTCCAATAGAAGCTACCTGAGTTGGTCCCCACATGTTTGTGTGAATAAGCTCCAACTTGTGCTTCTTCTTTGTTGACCCAATTTTAAAAAATCTCACTTTCTTTTATTTCCCAAAAATACAATGCTCACAAAAATCTAGATCTATACTTTTCAAATCTAAAAGCTTACCTTTTGACTTAAGAACATTCATTCCCTTCTCAGTCATGTGACCAAGCCTACAGTGCCACAACTTTGCATCTACATCTGAAGTAGATAAAATAGAAGGAGAATAATCAGTAATACAAGTAGATAGATAAAGTGTACCTATTCTCTTACCTTTTGCTAATACAAGTGCACCCTTGGAAACTTTCCAAGATTTAGCTGTGAGAGTTACTGTGCAACCCTCATCACCCAACTTTCTTGCAGAAATCAGATTCCTCTTTAGGATGGGTACATGCATGACATCCTTCAACACCCATGTGTTGCCATTCTCTAATTTTAGCTGCACTTTTCCTTTGCCAACAATTTTATAAGGCTCATCATCCCCTAAATAAACTTTTCCAAAATCTCCATGGACATAATCATTGAAAAATTCTCTATTTGGGGTTGCATGGAAAGAGGCACCAGAATCTAAAACCAATGATTCTACTTTATTATCCAAAGAAAATATAAGAGCATCCTGTGCAACAATACCTGCAACTTTTACTTCTTTATTACCTTCATGCTGATTTTATTTATTATCCTTCAACCAACAATCTTTCTTTGCATGCCCTTTCTTTCCACAATTCTAGTAGGTTATTCTTCCATTTCTGGATTTGGATCTACTTCCCATCTTTGACCTTGATTTCCCTTGCTTACCCTTCTCTCTTTGCCTTCCCCTGCTTTCAACACTTAAAGCATTACATGATGTTTCTCCTATGCTTTTTCTGTGAATTTCTTCATTCAAGATTACACTAACAACATCACCAACTTTCAAGATATTTGAAGCAGATGCAATATTACTAACTGCCATTACCAAACTATGCCAACTTTCAGGTAAAGAGCATAAGATTAAGAGAGCCTTAATTTCATCATCAAAAACTATTTTGACTTAATTTAATGGATTTAATATTATATGGAAATCATTAAGATGACTACATATAGATCCACCTTCCAACGTTTGCAAATTAAATAATTGCTTCATAAGATATACCTTATTCGAAGCTGAGGGTTTTTCATATTTATTTGCCAAAGTATCCATTAACTCTACCATTGTCTTTGCCTGTGATAAGTTGGAAAACACAGAAGCTGCCAGGCTCAACCTTATAGATCCAAGAGCCTTTCTATCAAGAACATTCCATTCTTCATCTTCCATATCTGTGGGCTTCCTTGAAACCCCAGCCAACGATAAATACAGATGTTTCTGATACATATAATCTTCAATCTGCATCCTCCATAATTGATAATTCTTGCCATTGAATTTCTCCATTTTTAATTTACTTTCTTCTGCCATTGCTTTGATCCCACTCAATCAGAAACCCCTGTGATTGAATTCTATAATCAACAAACACTAACATGCTCTGATACCAATCGTTAGGATCTTAGAGTACAATTGATTACTTTTGTAGAAACAACTAAACACGGAATTGAAACTAGAAGTAATAAGTAACTAAAAATCAGAAATAATAAATAATAGGAGATACAAGAAACAACCAATCTGTATTAAACTCTTCTGAAAGAAAATACAATGAAAAAATCTCTCTCTCTTCACACCTTGCAGATGTACAGTAATTCTCCCTCAAGAGTTCTCTCTCTCTCTCTCTCTCTCTCTCTCTCTCTCTCTCTCTCTCTCTCTCTCTCTCTCTCTCTCTCTCTCTCTCTCTCTCTCTCTCTCAATCAATTACAATCAACTCAATTACTGAATTGTACATGCTATGAGGATCTAACCCTACTATATAGAATACTACAACACTAGGGTTCATGAGCCATGCATTCGCCACCCTTAGATCCACCTCTTTAATCAAAGGCTCAAATCTGTTCTCCTAAAAATAGCAATTCTGAAAATGCACAGAAGTCGATGTCGGTCTGAAGATGACCGATGCCGGCCAACCCCTAATCGATGTCAGTTGGTTCTGACCGATGCCGGTTACTGTGTAAGCCCAGCAACCTCCACATTAGCTCATTAGTGAAGTTTTTAGCTCCACAACTCAACATAAAAAGTTTGAATTTTGAATAGAATAGAATATAAATGGACCAATTAGAATATTATAAATCCCCAGATGTTTTATATTTTGTCTTGTATAACTTACAATGAGGAGTCATAAAGTGAATTTTTAGGACCCATTTTTTTATGAAGTTGGTGTTTTTTAATGTATTTCTACCTTTAAAATATTAGCAAAGGATGTAACTTTTTTTAAAGTGTATTCAATTGGGAAACAAATATTTATATTAATAAAAATACATTCTTTTTTATGAATATCATATTCATTTAATTTTATATGATGTACATTTTATTTTTAATTGTAGTACAGATTTATTTTGAATGTGTACTTGAACTTTTATATAATTTTTTCTATTTTTAATATTATCTATTCAAAAAATGAAAGGACTTTTATAAAAAGGTCAAGTCACTTTGACAAAAATTATACAACCCATAGTGCATAATCACAACCATTGGACCCTATCTAATGACTAGTCCCCTTCCCCTATTGAACCTCATAAACATAAACATTATAGGCAAAAGGACTAGATGATGTTTTAGAAAAAATAAAATCTTTAATTAAAAAGGTTAAGTTTTTTATTCTTCGAATTTGAAGGTCCATATATAGATCTATCGCTCACCCCGACTTGACTAACTATATATAGTCAGCCCAAATCTAGATCTAGATAAGGGCCCCCACTATATAGAAATAGAGTTTGATTGGCTAAGTTAAGTGAAACATAATTTAAAAAAAATTAAAATCACAAATAAAAGGTATAATTCAATTTTATGAAGTTAATTGTAAGATGTAGAAAAAAATTATGTAGGATATTCTCGAAGATTTAAACTTGTCACATTCATTTCAAGAATACAAATTATTCATCATTAAGAGAAATTATTTTATATTTTTTAATGGATTTTAGTCAACTTAAGTTGTTGGATAGAAACAGGGCTGCAAATTGATCCCTTGTGGCCTTTTTTTTTTTTGGCTATATGTTATAAGTCAAATTAAAAAGAAACCATAAACTTGAACAAGTAATAAAATTTAAAATTTGTAAATTACATAAAACATTGCATATAACTCTAAATATATTTAAATAATAAGATAACCAAATTTTCAACCCTTTGGAAGGTGTTGAGGAAAGAGACATGGGTGTCTATTTGTTGCATGAAGAGAATCAACCCATGCCTTCCCTCACTCGACCTAAAGAAGACCCCAATGGTTTATGGAGGTTGTTCTTTGATGGCTCAAGGGGAAAAAATAATGTAGGTGCTAGGGCAATATTGATTTCACCCTCAGGCAATAATTTTTTGTCTTCATATAGGTTCCATTTTAGTTACTCTTCAAATGCAATATAATATGAAGGCTTGATCTGTGGCCTTCAATGGGCCACCAAAAGAGGAATCAAATTGCTATAATCTTATGGGGACAACGATCTCATAGCTAATCAAGTTAGAGGCTTGAACATCATAAAAAACCCTTTGATGAGGTCCTAAAAAAATAGAGTGTGGGACCTGATTGAAGATTTTGAGGCCTTTGACAATCAAATTGTCCCAAGAAATCAAAATTAGCATGCTGATAGGCTGACAATCATGGGAGCTTAGTTTGACATTCTAAGTGAGATAAAAGAAACCAAGGTTCAACCACATGTCAAGGTGGTGGTGAGGCCATCAGTGCTGGATAATGAATCCCACTGGTAGGTTTTTTAGAGTGACAAGCAAATTACTTGCTTCTTATAACAGGAATCTAAGTTTTCCTCCAACCAAGCTAAATTATAGCATCAATATGAGGATCAGATTGTTCAACTAAAGTCAACCAAACTTCCTAAGAGGCTAGTTACACTTGAAGGCCTTTTTCATGAAGGAGACCATATGAGGAAAGAAAATGCAGTAATGTCTACTAATGAAGAGAACTATGAGAGAGTCCTCATCTTTAAAGATAAACTTCTCAAGCTTGGGAAGGTAAGTAGAAAGGCTGAGAGGCATGCTTTCATAGCACTTTGCCAAGAGTATATAGGCATTTTTGCTTGGGAGTATAATGACCTAAAGGGTTTTGATCCTAAGCTAGCTCAATATACCATAGATTTAGAGGCCAGTGCCAAGCACGTAATGTAGAAGAAAAGTCTGGTTAACCCCAAGATAGAAGAGCTCATGAGGAAAGAGTTAACCAAATTGATCGAGTCCAAGATCATCTTTCCCATCAACCACTCATCATGGGTAGCCAACTTGGTTCCTATAAGGAAAAAGAGTGGGGAGATTAGGCTTTGTGTGGACTTCAAATATTTGAACAAAGTCTCTTTGAAAGATCACTACCCTCTACCATCCATGGAGCAACTTCTCTAAGTAGTTGTAGGATCATGACACTTCTCTCTATTGGATGGATTTTCTAGCTACAACCAAGTTTGGGTAAAAGATGAAGATTGGTATAAGACTGCCTTCACCACTAAATGCAGCACATATGCATACCAAAAAATTCCCTTTGGTCTATAAAATATTGGTGCAACTTTCCAAAGAGCCATGGATATGGCTTTCTAGGGGCTACTAAATCAAATGGTGCTGATATACTTGGATAACATCATAGTTTTCTCCAAGAATGCCAATGAGCATATAGACCACTTGAGGCTAATTTATGAAAGGTGTAGAGAGTATGAGGTTTCATTGAACCCTAAGAAGTTCATGTTTACTATGCATGAAGGCAAGCTACTAGACCACATCATCTCAAAAGAAGGGTTGTCCATTGATCCTGAGAGAACAAGTTCCATCTTGGCCTTATCCTTGCCCAAGCATAAGAAGGGACTCCAAAGTTTCCTTGGAAAGATAAAATTTATGAGAAGATTTATCCCTAATTTTGCAAGTTTGGTTAAACCCATTATTGCTATGCTAAAAAAGAACTAAATATTCACTTGGTCAAATGAAGGCAAGTCAACATTTGAGGCTATCAAACAAGCCATCACTTAAGAACCCAGACTTATGAATCTTGATTTCTCAAAGAATTTCATATAGTATGCTTTTTCCAACATTGATAATATATCAACTATGCTGATGCAAAGAAATGGTGAAGGACTTGAGGAACCATTAGCATTTTTAAGTCAAGGGCTTGAAGAGTATGAGTTGAGGTATACCTTTGTAGAAAAGCAAGCCCCTGTAGTAGTAAGGAGCCTCAAGAAGTTTAGGCCAATTCTATCTAACAAAAAAATCCACCTTATGGTGTCTAATCTTGGAGTAAGAGACTTCCTTCTTAACAAAGATTTGATAAAAAAGAGCTAGTTGGATTACTAAATTCATAGAGTATGACATGGAGATCAAGGTCACTAAGCTAGGAAGAGGTAAAGGCTTATGTGAGCATATGGTTGATGAATTTTATGAATAAAAAGAGGTCATCTTGATAATGAAAGTTACCTACAAGTAGATGCACCTCCACCTCACACTAGTTGGCTCCATGATATGATGCACTTTCTGCTAATAGGTGAGTGCCCTCAAAGTGTGGACAAAACAAAAAAAAGGCATTTCAGACTTTAGTCCATACCTTATGCTTTAGTTTATGGGGTTTTATTTAGAAGAGACATCAATGGAGTGATCCTGAGGTGCATAGATGATGATCAAGTAGCCAAGCTTTTGGAGCATTTCCATGATGGGCCTATAGGAGGTCATTTTGCTTCAAGGACTACTATAGTAAAAATCATGAGGGATAGTTACTACTAGCCCAGCCTCTTCAAGGACACTTATGCATGGGTGAAGAAGTGTCAGGTATGTGCTCTCTTCATGGGTAAGCAAAGGTTAGTGGCTTTCCCTCTTAACATAATTTAAGTTGAGCAACCATTCATGTAGTGGGGTTTGGATTTCATTAGTGTGATCAACCCCCCATCAAGTGCAGGGCATAAGTGGGTGCTTACTCCAATTGATTACTTCACCAGGTGGGTCAAATCCATTGCATTCAAAGAAGCCAATGAAAGTGTTGTTAAGGTGTGGAGCTAAAAGCTTCACCAAATGAGCGAGTGCAAAAGTTACAGGAATTACACAGTCACTGACGTCAGTCAGGAGTTGACTAAGAGATGCCGGCGTCGGTTATGGATCGGCCGATGTCGATTAGGTGCAGATAGGCAAGGACCGATGTCGGTCACCTGTGCGTCCAGAATGCTATTTCTATGGACAGAATAGAATGTTTGCATGATAGGATTAAGTGTTAGTCTTAAGTCCGCATCTCTATCTTTAGTAGGACTATTTTTGAGCCCTTGATTAGGAGGTGCATCTAATGGTTGTGATTGTATGCTCATGAATCCCTAAAGTTATATAATAGGGATAGATCTTCATAGCTTGTTAGTGTAGAGTAACAGTACAAGAATTGTATATGTGTATCAATCCAAGTGTTGGAGTTGATTGTAATTGAGAGAGAGCTCTTGAGGGAAAGAGATCTATACATCTGAGAGAGGTGTGGAAGAAAAGAAGTTTCTTCAATTGTATTCCTTCTGTAAAGAGTTTAATACAAGTTTTCAGGGTGGTTTTTTGTATCTCTTATTATTTGTTGTTTTCTGATTCTAGTTACTTATCATTCTAGTTCAATTCCGTGTTTTGTTGCTTTTATATAGTAATCAAGTTTGTTAGTTGATCCCCAACAAGTGGTATCAGAGCATTTATGTTCTAGGTGCCTGACAAGTGGTATCAGAGCTCAAGTTGACTAACAGGTGTTTCAGATCTGGTTAGTGTGTATTGATTACAAGTTACTCACAAGGATTTTTGTTTGAGTGGGAGAAGCAATGGCAGAATAAAGTAAACTGAGAATGGAGAAGTTCAATGGCAAGAATTACCAATTATGGAGAATGCAAATAGAGGATTATCTGTATCAGAAAGATCTATACTTACCGTTAGGTGGAGTTGCAAGGAAGCCCACAGACATGGAAGATGAAGAATGGGAAGTTCTTGATAGAAAGGCTCTTGGATCTATAAGATTGAGTCTGGCATCTACTGTGATATCTAATTTATCACAGGCAAAGTCAATGATAGAGTTAATGACTACTTTAGCAAATTTATATGAAAAACCCTCAGCTTCAAATAAGGTATATCTTATGAAGCAGTTATTTAATTTGCAAATGCAGGAAGGTGGATCTGTATCTAATCATCTTAATGATTTCCATGGAATTGTAAATCAATTAAATTCAGTCAAAATAGTGTTTGATGATGAAATTAAGGCTCTTTTAATATTATGTTCTTTGCCTGAAAGCTGGCATAGCTTGGTAATGGCAGTTAGTAATATTGCATCTACTTCAAATATTTTAAAAGTAGATGATGTTGTTAGTGTAATCTTGAATGAAGAAATTCGCAAGAAAAGCACAGAGGAAACATCAGGGAACGCTTTAAGTTTTGAGAGCAGGGGAAGGCAAAAAGAGAAGAGCAAGAAAGGGAGATCAAGGTCTAAGTCAAAGATGAGAGGTAGATCCAAATCCAGAAATGGCAGGAGGATAGCCTGCTGGAATTGTGGAAAGATAGGGCACATAAGCAAAGATTGTTGGTCAAAACCTAAAGAGGACAATCAGCATGAAGGTAAAGAAGAAGCAAAAGTTGCAGGTATTGCACAAGATGCTCTTATATTCTCTTTGCATAATAATATAGAATCTTGGGTTTTAGATTCTGGTGCCTCTTTTCATGCTACCCCAAATAGAGAATTTTTTAGTGACTATGTCCATGGAGATTTTGGAATAGTTTATTTAGGGGATGATGAGCCTTGTAAAATTATTGGCAAAGGAAAAGTGCAGCTGAAAATGCAGAATGGAAACACATGGGTGTTGAGAGATGTCATGCATGTTCCTAGTCTGAAGAGGAATTTGATTTTTGCAGGAAAGTTAGGGGATGAGGGTTGTACAGTAACTCTCACAGCTGAATCTTGGAAGGTTACCAAGGGTGCACTTGTATTGGCCAGAGGTAAGAGAGTAGGTACTCTCTATTTATGTAATTGTATTACTGATAATTCTCCTTCTATATTATCTACTTCAGATGTGGATGCAAAGTTGTGGCACCAGAGGCTTGGCCACATGAGTGAGAAGGGAATGACTATTCTTAAGTCAAAAGGTAAGCTTTCAGATTTGAAAAGCATAGATCTAGATTTTTGTGAGCACTGTATTTTTGGGAAACAGAAGAGAGTGAGTTTTCTCAAGACTGAGTCAACAAAGAAGAAGCACAAGTTGGAGCTTGTTCACACAGACGTGTGGGGAACGGCTCAGGTTGCTTCTATTGGAGGATGACAGTATTATGTCTCTTTCATAGATGATGCTACAAGAAAGGTATGGGTCTATTGTATAAAGAAGAAATCTAATGTTTTTGACACTTTTAAGATTTAGAAAGCTATGGTTGAGAATGAAACAGGCAGGAGATTGAAGTGCCTCAGATCTGATAATGGTGGTGAGTTCTGCAGCCACAAGTTTAACTGGTATTGTTATATGCATGGAATATGCAGGCAAAAGACGGTTCCAAAGACACCTTAGCAAAATGGAGTTGCTGAAAGGATGAATAGAACAATAATGGAGCGTGCACAGTGTATGAGGTTGCATGTTGGTTTGCCCTTAGAGTTTTGGGCAGAAGCTGTGGATACTACAGTTTACCTGATTAACAGAGGACCCTCTACAGTGCTGGATGGTGGAATTTTAGAAGAGGCATGGACAGGTAAAAAGGTAGATCTCTCATTTCTCAAAGTTTTTGGTTGTGAAGCCTTTGTGCACATTAATAAGGAAAATAGAAAGAAGCTGGATGCTAAGTCTATGAGGTGCACATTTATTGGTTATGGCTCTGGAGATTTTGGATTCAGGTTTTGGAATCTAGGAACTAACAAAATAATTAAGAGCCGTGATGTTGTTTTCAATGAAAAAGTGATGTATAGTGATCAGCTCAAGAAGCTGAATCAATCTAGGCAGAGCAATGGAGAATTGGACGAGGTGACGGTCCAAAATGAGCTCGTGGGAAAGAATAATCATAGATAGGGAAACACAGAGACCGACGTCGGTTAGTTAGGAATTGACATCGTCAATACAAGAACCGATGTCGGTCAGACAGTGATCGATGTCAGCCAGGCAGGAACCGACGTCGGTCAAAGAGAACTGATGTCGGCCAGTAACAGGCCTGGAGGTGACCGAGGTTGGTCACTGTCAGAGAATTTGGGCAGACAGTGTGTTGTGAATGAGTCTCAAACGCCCATCAGGAGGTCAAAAAGGGTAAGTAAACCTCCAATTCGATATTCCCCTTCATTATTTTATTTATTGCTTACTAATGGTGGAGAACCAGAGAGTTTTGATGAAGCAATATAGGTGAAATCCAAGAATTAGTGGGAGCTAGGCATGAATGAGGAGATTGATTCCTTGAAAGAGAACCAAACGTGGGATTTGGTTGAGTTGCCAGCGGGAAAAAAAGACACTGAAGAACAGATGGATCTACAGATTGAAGGAAGGTGAGAATGGACATATGAGATATAAGGCTAGGTTGGTAGTGAAAGGATTTGCACAAAAACTAGGTATTGATTTTGGTGAGATTTTTTCTCCTGTTGTTAAAATGACTTCTATACGGACTGTATTGTCTTTAGTTGCTATTGAGGATTTGCATCTTGAGCAGCTTGATGTTAAGACAACGTTTCTTCATGGAGATTTGGATGAAGAAATATATGTGGATCAGCCAGAAGGATTTGAGGTCAATGGTAAGGAGAAGTTAGTGTGTAGATTGAAGAAAAGCTTGTATGGCCTCAAGCAAGCTCCTAGACAATGGTATCTGAGATTTGATAGGTTTATGACTGAGCATGGATACAGTAGATGTCAATCTGACCATTGTGTGTATTTTAAGAGATCGGATAATGGTAGATATATTATTCTGTTGTTGTATGTAGATGATATGCTGGTTGCAGGATCACACATGCAGGATATCTCTGAGCTTAAGATGAAATTAGCTCACACATTTGCCATGAAGGATTTGGGAGCAATAAAGAAAATCCTTGGCATGAGTATTAAGAGAGACAAGAAAAATCACAAGTTGATTTTGTCTCAAGAGGATTATGTGAACAAGGTATTGAAATGGTTCAATATGCAGGATGCAAAACTGGTAAGCACACCTTTGGCTGAAAACTTCAAGTTGAGTAAAGAAAGGTGTCCTAATTCACATGATGAGGTAGAGTACATGAGTAGAGGACACTTATGCATGGGTGAGGAAGTGTCAGGTATGTGCTCTCTTCATGGGTAAGCAAAGGTTAGTGGCTTTCCCTCTTAACATAATTTAAGTAGAGCAACCATTCATGTAGTGGGGTTTGGATTTCATTAGTGTGATCAACCCCCCATCAAGTGCAGGGCATAAGTGGGTGCTTACTCCAATTGATTACTTCACCAGGTGGGTCGAATGCATTGCATTCAAAGAAGCCAATGAAAGTGTAGTCTTAGATTTCTATGATAGCATTATGACCAGGTTTGGTGTTCCATCCACTATCATATTTGATAATGCATTGGCTTTCCTTGGTTTAAAAATAAGTGAATGGGCCCTCAGGATGGGCATCTAGCTCAACACTTCCTCAAATTATTATCCTTAAGAAAATGGACTAGATGAGTCCATAAATTAATTTTTGCTAAGGATTATCAAGAGGGACATGAAGGAGGATCAAAGGATATGGCACACCAAGTTGAAGACAACCTTGTGGGCTGACTAGATAACTCCTAAAGCTTCTATTGGAAATTCTTCATATGTTATAGTATATATAAGGGAGGCCAAGTTACCCATTTCTCTTGAGATACCCATATTATAACTAGCCCATCAATTGGAGTTATTGGAATATGAACCCATGAATGTGAGATTGGTAGAACTCATAGAGCTTGAGGAGATAAAGGACATTGTAATGAAGACATTGGAGTCACATCAAGCTTAGGTCAAAAAGGCTTTTGACAAGAGAGCTACAACAAGGAATCTCAAGGAGGGAGACTTGGTTCTCAAATGGGATTAAAAAAAGGCCAAACCAAGCAACCATAACAAGTTTGACAGTGTGTGGAGTGGCCCTTATATGATCCATGAATGCAAACAACATAATGCTTTTCAACATGCCCAACTATATGGGGAGGTATTGCCCATCCAAGTCAATGGGATTCATTTAAAGACTTGTTATTAAAAGAGTTTAAAATCATTGTATATATTGTATCTTTTGTATAGTTTTTTGTGTTTTCTTCTAAGTGCCTTATGCACATCCCTTTTAGTTGTGTGTTTTCCCTTCCCCAAGTGCCTTGGGCAATGTTTTTTTCATTTTGGCTATTCTTGTTGCTTCAAGGGAAATTTCTAAATAGAGCCAGCTTTGTACAAAAGTAGTGACTCCATGCCTAATGGATCGAATGAATCAAATGAGTTGGGTTCTCAAGCATAACAAGCATGCTTCCCTCTGAGTCGCTAGAAATTTTGGCCATTTATGGCCCACATATCAAAATTTTCTTAAGTATGAAAAGGGATATTTTAGGAAAGAAAATGGTAAGTCTTTGGGAGGACTTTGAGTTTTCCAACAGTGACAACTTTGGGTTTCTAAGGGCACAGTGCAAATCAGGTTTCCAGTAGTGCTTGACTTCTAAATGTTTAATAAGTAGAAGTAATTTAGGTTTACAAACCCAAATTACACATGGATAATGTATTTTATGTTCTCTAAGGAGCACTACTTGATTACTTCATAAGTTATGAGCAGTCTGAAGCTTGAAATAAGTAAAAGGGCTTGACAAACATGATTTGGTCTCAAAAAATAGTGTTTCTCAGGTTCTTCAAGGGACAAGTCCACTTCAAAAATCTGAAGGGCATTTTCAAAATGTTGAAGGTCCTTTTTAGGGAAAAATGGATCTTTTCAACATTTTTGAAAGACCAATCAAAATTTTTAAAGGTCACTTTCAAATTTCTGAAGGGCACTTTCTTCTCAAAAGTGGACCATTGTAAGTTTCCTGAAGGGTATCTTTCCCTTCAAAAGAACATTTTTCAAATGTTGAAGGGCACTTTATTTAGTAAAAAATAGGGAAATTCTCGAAGGAAAGGACCATTTTCAAAATCCTGAAGGGTGTCTGGCGCTTTGGGAAAGTCCTTGACAAGAAGCCTGAGGGAAAAAATTCTGAAGGAATTCCTTCGAGAAAGAGCCAAAGTAAATTTTTGAAGATAGACGCAGACAAATTATTTGAAGGAATTCCTTCGAGAGATTTACCCAAAATAAGTAGGAGCCACAAATAAAAGGCCTAAGAAGAAGAAATCTTGAGATCAAGTGTCCAAAGGAAATGATGGGATAATGGACATTAAAATTAGGATAAATGACTAGCCATTGGAAGTAATCAGGTTTGAAAATCCTGAAGTCTTAAGGATTAAAAACAAAAAAGTGAGAAGACTTCAAGGTGGATGATTCTAAAGTAAGTAAACTTAGAGAACCCAAATTACTCTACATAGAGTAAATTGGGTTTCTCCAAGTAATTTACTTAAAAGTATTTATAAGTAAAGGATCTAGGAAAGTCTGAAGTTGAAGAGATCAAAGAACCTAAATTACTCTACATAGAGTAAATCGGGATTCTTCAAGTGCTTGTCTTAAGCTTGGTCCAACAACATGAGAATCATGATGCAATGAATGAAAGGCTACCACATGGTGTAAGCTAGAGTAGAAAGGGCCAATCAGTAAAGGTCAAGTGGCATAAGGATAACCAATGAGCATAGGAGAGTCCAAGTAGCTGGTAGTTAAAAATTATAAAGTCTCTCATCTACCATAGTTCACTCCCCACAATCATCATTCGATGCTTAAATGTAGCATGGTTGAAACACATGGAGACCCACATCCTTTTAGCAGGGCATGTAAATAGAAAGAATCCATGTCAATCTTGAAGGTAAAGATTAAGTGTGTCATACCAAGAAGAGACATTCCAGCTGCTCACAACATGGCTTTTCAGATGCACCAAATAAAAACTTAAAGATGAAAGGGGCATGATAGGATTGTTTAGTGATCCTAAGTGATGCATTTAGGGACAAAAAATAAGTACAACATCAAATTTCCATCCATTAATGACTTTTTCTTTCTTCCCCTTTCTCTCTCCCCCCTTTTCTATATAAATAGAGGCCTTAGAGCCAAGCAAATCATCCCTAGATTGGTGATATAATTACTATACATAAATCACTTTGTAAATGACTCTTTTGAAGCAATACAAGGAAGAATTTTCTATTTCTAGTTAAAATATGTGTGTACATTTGGTTTAATTTGCAAAATGTATGATTGTCATTCATAAACTATACTTTTTTTAGTACCTTGCTTTTAATCCTTTTGATTTTGTGCATGATTGCATGAAGTGTCTGTGTGTTGAGCTCTCCTTGAAGTGTTCCCAGTTCATAGTGTCTCCCATAGACATATTTTTGTTATCCTTCAAAGCATAAGGATTAACTTCAACCTCCATGCAAAAGCTCCATGCCTATGGCCTTGAGATAGAACCAGAATACCTGTGTCCTATTTGGGTTCATCAATAGTTGGCTCTTTTCCCAAACCAAGTGGATCATTTATTTTTGTTACATCACCTCCCTTAGCTTATATTTCCTTTTCAATCATCCTCCTA